>CM053791.1:55493648-55781148 GCA_028749045.1 Cupressus sempervirens
CTTGGTAGCAATTGAAGTGCTTGGTTGACACTGTTAACTATACATTATGCTCATTATGAACTTACAATTTGAATAAGTGTATGTCACCAATAACAAACATGACTAGCATGCCAACAATCATCAAATTAAACAAGGTCTACAAAATATATATATATATATATATAAAATTTATTTTCATGGGCTTGAATTTAATTATGTATCAATCTTATTTTTTATTTAATTTGATTCATTTATAAACTTGTTGTAGACAATCAATAGGGTGAAGGTGAATAAAATGTTGAAGGAGGCTCAACATAAGTAGAAGAAGTGCATATGGGAGAAGGGTCATGATCACTCCCTACAGAATCTCAAACAATGAATGTTGGAGAAGGTTCAAGATCACTCCCTACAGAGGTTCAAGTAACAAAAGTCAGAGAAGAGTCAGAATCTTTCTCTGCAGAATCTTAAACAATGAATGTTGGAGAAGGCTTAAGATCGCTCCCTATAGAAATTCTAGTAACAAAAGTTAGAGAAGGGTCAGGATCAGGTGTAGGAACTAGAATGAAAGAATCATATATATTGTCCAATCTATAAGGAATGAAATTTCCCATAAAAATTTAGATCATTTACTTAAAATGGATGTGGATAAATTTAGAACACTTGTAGCTACTGTTCAACCCTTAAGTTTGTCTAAGAAAAGGTCAATGAATAAGAAGATAAGAGAAATAATGACTAAATTTGATAACATTGAAAGCCTTGAACAAGCTCATTTGCTTTCACTTTTTCTTACACAAAAGAAGTTGCAAGAGGCATTGAAATTGTTAGGTGTAGACACAACATCAAAGAAGAGAATATTTTTTAACATGCAAACTAATGTGATTGAAAATGTTAAACAAGGTTTGAAAAACATAAGAAAATAGTCTCAAACTAAAGATAAGTTCATGGCAAGAAAAGTGATGTTGATGTCTATTGTAAATAAGAATATCACCCAAAATAGACAAATATCTTCAATTTTGTCTAAAATGGATTTTAGTAGGAAAAAAATAAGAGAATATATTAAGAGAAAATTAATTCTGAATGATAGTACTATGGAAGGAAATTAGACAATCATGCGTAGAGCACCTCGTTCTGATAGGATTGATGAGGGATTCAAAATTTTAGTCATATTATTTTGAATTGATAACACTCATCCTTCATCAAATAGTAGAGATGTTATTAGGCATAGGATTGCATCTGGTCAATATGAACATCATACAAAAAATTGGTTTGACACAACAAATCACGAGTTATACGTGTCATTTTGTAGTGAACATCCTAATGTAAAAATTGGGAAAACGTTGTTTGAAAAATTGAAGCCATACTTTGTGAGGTCAAACAAAGTCTTTGAAACATGTTGTTGTCATCAACATATTGAGTTTAATCTGCACTATCAGGTATTTTGAAAGTTTGTATAAGACACATATAGTTTTCGTGTTGCTTCTTCTAGTAGAAGTGAGTTTATATCATCCATTCTATGTGAAAAAATAGATGATCCAGCTAGCCAAATAAATTGCATCAAAGGATTATGTGAAACAGGTGGTGAATTGGCTCTATTTCCTTTGGAAATTGAAAATATTGATGTAACAAACAAATTGAATTGCAAAAGTTACAAGTATGTGAAGAATGAAACAAAATTGGGGAAGGAGACAAAAAGGTTGGAATATGTTGAAGAGGAGTTACCTATTGTAACATTTATGGATAGATTTAAGAATTTGATTCAACCTTATATTCATCACACATTTTTTGCAAAGTGGCAAGCACAATAGTTTCAAACTTTGAGAGATAATTTGCCGCTTCGAATGATTGTATCAGTCATTGACTTTGTAGAGAACTATTCCTTTGTTTCATCAGAAATAAATTCAATCAAATTATTTCTTTTCTAAGTAGGTCACTATTATGGTGCATGTTTTTTATAGGCATGCATAGTTAGATTTGGATGGTGTTCAGAGTACACTTGAAGCATGAGTCATTAAAAAGAATATCACTTTTAGATAAGTGATGATAAAGAACATGGCATTCACTATGTAGAACATTGCTTCAATATGTTCTTTTCTTATTTGAAAGAAAGACACATAAATGTTGATAAATATTATGTTTGGTCTGATCTATATGCCACATAGTTCAAATCATCTAGACCATTTTATGCATTATGTAGATATTATCGTAATGAGAATATAAAACACATGTGGAAGTTCTTCAAGAGTGGGCATGGAAAAGGTGAACATGATGGTGTTGGAGCTTGCATCAAACATGCTCTGTGAAAGTATCAAATTAATTATCAGGGAGTTCGTATAAATGATGCACATGATGTTAAATGGTGTAAGACACATTTTGCATCGGATGAGATTAGGACATCATCAAGAATGAGTCGACAGGTACCATATAGAGTCTTTTGGGAGATAATAGGTATGGATGTGTACATTTGTTTAAATTTTATGCAATTAAGTTTTAAAAATTCATTTTTAAGTTTTATCTTGATTCGTTGAAGTTTAAATTTAATTTGTCCATATTTTCAATGTAATGAACTTTTAGGTGTTAATAGACAAAACATACATGGTTGCAAGAGGATAGAAAATAAATGTTCCTTACATTCGATCATGAGTACAGATAATCACAATTGGACATTGAAGACAACAGAATACTCATGTTTTTGTGACAGTTGCATTGATGAAGACTATCAAGAATGCATCAATCAAACATGTGGATATAGAGGTGCATGGATTTTAGTACCACTTGATGTTACCGATACATTTGATAAAGACGATAAATTTTTTGATGATATTCCATTGATTTCTGATGATTATAATCATATCTCTGGATTGGTAAAAGTGGGTAAGTATTGTAAAAATTAATCTCAACTTGCCAATTAATCTCAACTTGTTATTTAATTATCAATGAACTATCTTATATACTGTGCACATGTATGTATACTTGTTTTATAGGAGATGTCTTTGCAGTGATTGCTGAGCTTGGAAATCATGAAGGTGTTAGTTATTATTTATTACAATGGGGTAAAAATACAAAGCTATGTCACCTTTCAGGCTGACATATCAGAACCACTGAATTTGAGTATTTCTATCTAAAAATCAATTTTATTCAAACATATGATCTAGGCAAATTCATTGTAGCTAAGTTATATATGGTGTTACCCTTTTCCAATTGAAAATGTCTATTAAATGCATATTTTATACTAGTTTGTATCCATTACTAAAGAAATAAAATTATTTCAAAAAACTGACATTTCAATGACTCTTACTATTTTTTATGATATTTTTAAAATAAAATATACACACCATTTTATAGAGCTTACAGTCAAGAATATTCACATATAGAGTTTATAGTGTTTTAATTAGATATAGTATATTATAATTAAAAAATTCTACAAGTACCCATTTTAACACTCGAGAAGATGTCAATTTTGAGAAAGGAAAAAATATTAAATCATATCAAAAAAATTAAAAATTACATGACGTTCTAGAGGAGAGAGTCCTCTTCAAGAATGTATAATTTTTCTTTTGGTTAGAATAGATTTGTTTTGAAAAATGTGGTGGGAGATGAAACTTAGCAATTTCAGGTGAGTTGAAATTTGAATTATTATAAAAGATAAAACATAGGTCTAAAGCCAATTTTTACTTTTGATTGTTCTACCTATATATGTTATTTATAACATAATCTAAGATTGAAGGAAAATAAGTTTATTTTCACATAATTTTGTGGTGGGAACTAGACATACATACATACATACACACATACATGTACATAATACATACATACATATATATGTATATATACATAAACACACATATATATAGATACACACACACACACACACATGTGTGTGTGTGTGTATATACATATATGTACATACACACACACACACACACACGTGTGTGTGTGTGTGTGTGTGTGTGTGTGTACATACATAAATATGTATACACATACACACACATATATATGTATATATAGATAGACATACACACACACACATATATATGTACGTATGTACATATGTATATATAGTAGTGGTTAATCATATGCATACGTTAGAGATCAAAGACTTGGCCAAAGGTGGGATCCTTGTCAAGTAATTATTGTTAATGAGTGCACTCATTAATTGAGACCTCATAGGTCTTATAAGGATACTCTCAACGTGATGGTTGCCTAATCGAGAAATATTCTCACTAGAAGGTTAGGTAAATTTGAGTAGAGTACTTTCTAATGATTAGGTGGGTTAGCATGGGATTAGTGGATAGTTAATTTAATAGTCATTTATCTTATAATATACTATCATTTTATGTAGGTTTTATAGATAGTTTATTGTTAGAAGTTGTAGCTCCATTACTCAAGCCAAGAGGTGGGGACATTACATCAAAGGTGTAAGTACTTGTTCATAAACATGAAAAATCTTATCTTTTCAAATATTTTTTGAAATTTCACTTTGTGAGAGAATCTCATTTGACTTTTTAGCTTCCCTTAACTTGGACCTAATCTCACTTTTCCCTTAATCTTATCTTCTATTGAATCTTAGGAGATACTTTCCTCCCCAAATCAATTATTGTGGAGGTGATTGATAATAAAATATCACTCTTCAAGATGTTTCTATTCACCTACTCCACAGTGACTTTTGCAAATAAATGTAAACCATTAAAAATGAAACACTTTCAAGGATCACATCTAATGCCAAAAGTGTATTTTAATTATTATTATATGAATAATATTAGGGGCCATAAAGTCAATGAACAATCGAAAAAGTTATGTATAAAAACACATAATATGGTAATTGTTTAATATTCAATTCGAAGATGCTAATCAATTTAAATAAATCTTGTCTAAAATATCTAATTTGTAGATTCTATGAGCATTTTGTCTCAAATATATAATTTCTAGAGACTATGACCATCAAGGTAGAAATGTAATAGAGACATATTGAAGAGTCATATGAAAGTCGTTGGAAGCTATGTGGGCTTTCTTTAATGATTATACAAATCAATTTCGTGTGTATGTTTTTGATTTTTTTAATATCTAGAAATATTTGAACTAAGCATTATCTAGATGTTTATAACTTGTTCCATCAAACGAGATGTTTATTTACTATTTTTTTATGTTTTCTTAAAAAAATCTTAAACCTTTTTGTTTATTATATTAGGGTAATGACAATGGTATAAATTGTCTAGATAGTCTCAAGAATCTCTATTCCAATATAACACAATAAGAATACAAATTAATAATAATATTGTTTTACTTAATGTCGAATAGAAATCTCCATTCATTTGATTGATGAAGAAAAAATAAATAAATATTAAAATTATTAATTATTTTATTTTTATTTTATATTTTAGGTGTAAGTGATGACTTTACTTTTAAATTGAAGCGTTCATAAATAATTTTAAAAATAGAATCCTTATCACATTAGAACTTCTTTCCTTTCTTTATTGTACACATGTTATTATGTCACACTTTATCATTAATATTTAAAAATAAAAATTAACACTGATGGTTCTTCCCGTGGGAATCCTGGCCCTACTGGTATTGGCGGAGTGGCTTGTTGTAGTTTTGGGGATGTTAAATTTTTCTTCTCAGTTCATAAGGGTGATTATACTAACAATCTCATGGAAGCTCAGGCTATTTTATATGCTGTGGAACAGTGTTGCTTGCGGGGATGGAATAAGATTATCTGTGAGTCTGATTCCCAGGTGGTGGTGAACATGCTTTCTTCGCAAGAGCTTGAGGATGTTAGTTGGCAGCTGGCCATTGTTGTTAAGCAGATTATTCTCTTCTCTACCTCTTTTCAGTTCATTAGGCTCACGTATATTCCTCCTGAATGGAACAGAACTGCTGATTGTTTAGCCAAATGGGCTTCTAGTCATGATTCGGGTTGGAATATTAGAGATAGGAGGCAACTGTCCTTTGAGATGGTGCAAGAATTTGATGATCTTGTTGCTCAGGATCAAGCTCCTTGTTGTATTCCTTTCTATCTTAATAAAATTTTACCCCTCTTTTTCCAATATTTAAAATAAATAAAAATGAAACAACAAAAACAAACAAAGCGCCAAATGATAAGAATAAAAGTAGATAATCTCATAAAATTATAGCTTACTAACATTGATACGGACTTCGCAGATAATGAATGTAAAGAAAAAAGAATAAACTACATCAAGATTAAAGAGGATGACAAGCTGATCATTGCTCACAGTCATTTGATTTCAATTTTTTCCCTCATATATATATATATATATATAAAACTATATAATTGTTTTGCTACATTTTCCTTATCAGAGACCAGTAGCAATTCAAGCTTTCATTTTTCCTGCGGGGTCTGCCCTTTCATGGAACAGTGAAGTTTTAATGATCATTAATCCATTTCATACGGCATTATCCCAGTAAAGAGTTCTTAATTTGGAGATGAGGAATAACAGGGGACAAATATGCTGCTTCGAAACAGAGTCATCCATAAACCCCTAAATTTTCAAAGACATTCCAACATTATGGCAATGCAATGCATTGTGGCTACTTCATTTGATAGCTTTAAGATCCGAGGAGAAGTTTAATGGGAAATCCATTCGCAGGGATAGGAGGAGAAGGATCTCCTAATATTTTCTCATCGGGATCAATTGCAGTGTAGGCGCTGAAAGTTTTAACAAAGTGATGCACAAACAACAAAATCTCCATCTTTGCAAATTCCCAACCTGGGCAAATGCGTAAGCCTGCCCCAAATGGTAGGAATGTGTAAGGCGCCATATTTTCCCCTTCCTCGTTAAATCTTGAAGGCTTGAACATCTGCGGCTCTTGAAAATGTTCTTCTTTCAGGTGGGTTGTATAAGCTGTCCATAGAAGCTGTTTCAATCGGATCATGGGTTAGAATAAGATTTACATTGTTCAACAGAAAGAAGAGATGGTGTAGCCATTATCGGTAGGCAACTTACTTTCCATCCTTTTGGAATTGTGTAGCCATCGTAATGAATATCAGTGACGGCCTCGCGAAATATTCCAAAAACAGGAGGGAACATTCTCAGCGTCTCTTGAACAACTTGCCATGTGTCTTTCATTTGTTTCAAATCATTCCAAGAGAGTTCTTCTCCATCTTCCTTGTTTGAAGCTATTGTCAATTGCTCTGTTAGAAAGCATTTCTTTTAGTAGATGTTTGAATGGTTCATCTGGAATCTCACTATTCAATGGTCTTACTATGATTTAGATGGATCACTTCACTATTATAACGACAAGTAGATTTTATACTCCTTAGAAATTACAACTCAAATCTAAGAAGTTCAATGAGTCAGTTTGCTATTCAAATAGCTGATCCCTAAAGGATGATAACTGATCAAAACATACACATTTATGGACAGCTATAACATACTTAAGAAAGTCTAATAATGTCAGTATAATTGTATGCCCTGCCTTACTCTTTTTTTCTCCTTCCTCACTTGTTTTTCTAAGTCATTCCTGATTCACAACTAACCAATATTCATTTCTTTGAACGTTCTTGATGATAGACCACATCATACAATCCAAAACATTCAATTTCAATTTCAAGATTTCACATGTGACCAAATGTTGATACAGAAAATACTATAACCCTTTTCTTCATTATGTAGACCTCGCTATTAATTCTAGCAGTGTTCACTATTATCTAATGGGTAACAGACACCTTCCTAACCCTGCAAAGCTACTAAACACAGATGAATAAAGAATGAAGGAAAAACAAGGAATCCTACATACCTTGGACCACTCTTTCATAACACTCTGGATTAGACGCCAAGAGCTTAAACAGGATTTTAAGCGGTGAACTGGTGGAATCATAGGACCCATGAAGCAACATTGAAAAGTTATCAACGATCTCCTTGTGGCTGAGTGGATTCCCACTCTCATCTCTGAATGTGAGCAACACAGAGAGCAAATCCTGGTCACTTGACGCCATTCCCGAACTCAGATCAATCTTTCTCTTTTCCATGAAACAAGACAGAATCGAATCCATCTCCGATTTCGCCCGAATGCCTCTGTTAAAACGGGATCCGGGGACATTCACCGGAATGGAAGAAAATCCCAATTGAACAGTTTCCAGCAGCTCATGTAGCCGTTCCTGCTGGTGCTTCTCATCTATGCCGAAGAACAAGCTAGTTGAAATAGATGCAACAAGCTCTTTCACCAAAGGAAGCATTTTCACTCGGTCTTTTCTCTTCCATTTTTCATTGATGTGCTCTTTGATCTGTGCATTCACTTTAGCCATGTAGTTTTGCAGCGCCTGGGGCCCCAAGAAACGAGCAAAGGCAGAACGTACAATCCAATGTTTTTCTCCGGATTTGCCCAAAAGGCAATCTTGGCCGACGAGTTTCATGAAAGTGTTGGGCCACGACATGACGACCAATTTGTTCTCGTTTGTGAGGAGAAAGCGGTTTCCCTCTGACCCAGAGACCACCACTGTGGGATGCCGATGAGACAAGTCTTGAAAACATGGCCATATTTGTTCAGTCTCTCATCGAAAAACTTCTGAGGTTTCTCTGACTGGAGTGATCGGAGGAATTGTAAGGTTTCGCCTATCAATGGGAGCCCTAAACCTCCTGGGGGAAGCTTTAAAGAGCGCTTGTCTTTGCAAGGGCGTAAAAGGGCAATGGTGAGGAGAATAATGGCAGCAATAGCTGTGAGAACAAGGGGAGAATTGGGATAAGGAGAAGAATCCTGTTGAATCCTTGCATTGAATTTTGTGGCTACGTTTTTTAGAGCATCCATTGTTGCCGAATTAAGCAGAAATGGCAGAAACGGTAAGAATAGAGAATGGGCAGGACAGGAGAGAGGTGTTGATGATCTAAGGTCACAGGTGTTGTCTTGTCCGATAGACGTCCGTGGCTATTATATTGTTTTGCACCAGTCATCAGTGACAACCAGTCCTTCAATTATTATTATATTTACAAATAATGGCCATGTTTTCCCTCTCACCTAATCTTTCATTTATTCTCTCTATTATCTCTGTATGATAGTCTGTAGTGTATAAAATATGTTAGCTATATCAATAGCTGTTCATCTTTACGAATATTTAATTTAAGAGATTGCACAATTTTATTTGTTAGTTATATAAAAAAGAGTAGGATATGTAGGGTAGGGTATGTACACGTTGTTTGTAGTGTCAAGCATTTTTAGAAAAAGAGTATGAGGTAGTTCCATATCACTCTCATCATACGTAAACCCAAAAATTATGACATAGCGTTGTGGACTATAAAACCCCCTTTCCTTTCCTTTCAATATCCGTCCATCTTTAAGAATATTTAATTGAAGGGATTGTACAACTTTATTGGTAACAATAGCACAAAGTTATTGGAGTATTTGTATATAGATATTGGTAATTAAAATTTAGTGGATAAGGCATAAGAAAAAGTATTGGATTATTTTACAAATTTGGGATATCTATAATAGAACATCATTTTTAAATAACAAATTTTTGATCTATGTGTACATAATGAATCTTCTTACATTAATTATAACTACCTAAAAGTTAAAATAATATATTTAGTTTCTTCAATAATGTATATGAAAAACTTCAAAAGAATTGTTAAATCTTGATGTACACTATCTCAAAGCTTACAGTGGGTAGCTACAAGTCCTTAGCATTCCATTCACTATTTTGAGTATATTGTGTTTGTGTTTGAGTTTTTTTGTGAACGACCTATTCGTGCATATTGTGTTAGAAGTTAATTTGGTTATGATTCTCAATTTCAAAAGGCTCAGATTATTCACTTGTATTAAATGGTCTCCAATCACATAAGAGCATGAGAGTGTAGATTCTACACCAAGACATGTAGGTAGAAAGTGTAACAAAGAGAATGAGAATGTGCAAAAAATGTTTAGTAAAATGTTTTATAGGCAAATGGACTATTTAGTGATGATGAAAATGCTTTTGAAGCCACCGAAAGAAAAAACAAGAGCTCATTGAGATGGGAGAGTGTGTTTCAAACCATTTGTAAATTAGATGAAAAATATTACAGAGTGGTTTTGACAATAGTATCATAGATAACTTTGCATCATTAGAAATGATCAAGAAGTTGAAATGGAAGACAAGCATCATAGACTATACTACATTTTTTGGTTGTATGGAGGTAATCAAATTTGATTAATCAAGAAATATTTTGTTGATTTATAGATTTGTAGATATAAGGATGAGATTACATGTGATGTAGTACCAATAGATATATGTGTAATGTTTTATTAATAGAGAATCTATACAAAATGAAAAAAAAAGTATCTAGAGCTCAATGAAAGATGAAAAGGGTAATCCATTGTATGATAAGAAAACAAGAGTGACAAAAGAATACGTGACAGATAAGAAGGATGAAAAGAAAGTGATGCAGTGCATCATGAACCCATCCACATTCACTCTAAAACTTATTTATTTTCTCCTTCTTGTTTAGTAACAACATTCACCAACACAATGTACTAAAAAAAAACTCCACTTCCACACATTCAACTCATTATCTTTGATTACCTTCAAGTATCACATCACCCTCAATACTTTCAGCAATAGGATCAAGCAACAAGATCCTTTACTGATCACAAAATCTCTCAACAAATTTCTTGATCTTCATAATGACCCCAAGGATTGGACCTAGTTGCATTAAGCATAAAATTTATTGCAATCTCTAGCTTCTCGCAAACAACATTCCCTTTGATCCATACCAAACTTTGAATCTAGGCATAATACTAATCACAAATCCTAATGACCTTTGAGATAGTCATGCATCTCTTGACAATACATGATGGTAAGTAAAAATCCATAACTTCCCTTAGACATTGTAATGTTGATGAGGGTTCTCAACATCCCTTTAAGCATGAAAATTAACTCTTTTAAATGATTAAAGTTCTCCCTTACTACAATATCTTACAAAGGACTCGTCTATCATTAATCGTACCCCCTTGACAATCCACTTACATTTAGTTCTACTCTCACACCTTAAAGCCAACTTCCATTAAAAGTGAAAGGGTACTTGAAAACATTACATTTATCATCCAATGCATCCATTTAACCTTATCCTAATCCCTATACATTTTTATGATCTTTTAGACTTTCAGACTGGGATAGTTTTTAGAAATCAATTTTGGGGGTGTGCACGAAGATGGTGTACAATTTAGTAGACACCACCTCCCCAAAAAGAAAATATTCAGTAACTCAATCCACTTATGAATAACCCGATTAATTTATTTTAAATTTGAAAGTGTGGCCAAGCTTGGCCAAAACAATAAAATACATAGTTGATCGAGTTTTAAGGACCTTTATTTTTCTATTGTTTCTCATAGGAAAGGGCATTTCTGATGCCAAAAAATGCAAAACATTAGTAAGGAGAGAAAATTTGAAGCCTTAACTCAACTGAGTTCTAAAAAATTGGTGATATTTTTTAGCATTTTCAATGATGGCACCTCATAGACAAGGTATTTTGTCAAGTTTTTTATCATTTATGTTTGCATTTCTTACTAAATTAAGGTTTGTAATTTAAAAAAAAAAAAAATTAGATGCTTCAAAGGATCCAAGAAAATGACATAGAAATGAAAGACCACCTCTTGCACGAACAATACAATTAAGCCCCATAAATACTTCAAATGCACAAGAACACAATTTCCACTCTCTGAGGGAAAACCACAAAACCCTCCACTCACTACAAGACAACCCTCAAATTTTTATTGTCAACAACCATGACCACCTGTATACCCTTCGTATCTCCCATTTGATCATGTAAACTCTATATAGGAGGACCTCATAAACTTCCTTACACAAAATACCTCTCACATTTCCTAATTGGTCAATAGGTTGAGGTCATCTATGTTACAAAGTAAAGTGCACCAAGATAACTAAAAGGGAGGGGGGTGTTTGGGATAAATCAATTATGCAATTAAAACAACTCTCAATATCCTTATTAATTTTGAAATATGTAAATAGTAGATACAACAACCATAAAAAGATAACCATACACAATAACACCAGATTTGTTAACTAGGGAACCTTTAATTAGAGGGAAAACTCCAGTGGGAAAATGTTTCAAGGTGATCATTGACAGTGGAAACTTTACAAATTTGGCATTAGAAGAGATGGTTATGAAGTTGTAGTTGCAAAGGCTAAAGCATCCAAAACCCTATCATGTTTTATGGATCATGGATGAGCATAAGATATTGGTAAGTGAACAATGTATTGTGAAGTTCAAGATTGGATATTACTTTGATGAAGTTCTATGTGATATTATACATATGGATTGTTGTCATATTTTGTTGGGTAGACTTTGGAAATATGATAGATATGCTATACATGATGGAAGATAGAATCAATATACTCTTTGGGTAAATGGGAAAAAGAAAATATTTTTGCCTTTGGTTGAAAGTCTAGATGAGGTGAATTGTACTACTGGGAAAATTTGCATGGTCAATGGGAAAAAAATTGAAAAAAATTGAAAAGGAACCAAATTTTTTTTGCTATAATTCCTAGAGGACCGAGTATCTGATTCCTTGAACTAGTTTGCCAAATAAATTACCATATAGATTTACACCTACAAAGAATGAAGAACTTAATAGACAAGTGCATGAGTTGTTGCAGAAAGGTTTGATCAGAGAAAGCTTGAGTCCATTGTACCTACTATATTGGCACCTAAAAAGAATGGAGAATGGATAATGTGTACTGATTCCAGAGTTATTAAGAAGAGCATAGTGAAATATAGGTTTCCTATGCTGAGGATGGATGACATAATGGATTGTTTGAGTGGAGAAAACTATTTTACTAAGATTGATTTGAAGAGTGGTTATCATGTGATCATAATTAGAGAAGGTGATGAATGAAAGACTACTTTGAAGACAAAGGATGGTTTGTATGAATGGTTGGTTATGCCTTTTGGTTTGACTAATGCACCTAGTACTTTCATGAGGTTAAATGAATGAAGTTCTAAAAAAATTCTTGGGTAATTTTGTGATTATTTATTTGGATGACATTTTGATATTCTATAAGACTAAGGAAGATCATCTTGAGCATGATAGACAAGTATTGTAGAGATTGAAGGAGGAGAAGTTGATGATTAATCTAAAGAAGTGTTCTTTTATGCAAGAGGAGATTGTGTATTTGGGATTAGTGATTTTCGTTGATAGTTTGAAGATGGATCTTGAGAAGGTAAAAGCAATTTTGGAATGACCTACACCTAAGAATGTCAGTGAGGTAAGATTATTTCATGGCTTGGCTAGTTTTTACATGAAGTTTATAAGAAATTTCATTTTTGTTTGTAATGCTATGACTAAGAAAATGTGAGGATATAAAAAGGAATTCAAATGGACACATGGAGCTGATAATAGCTTTGAGACTTTGAAACAAAAGGTTGACGAGTTGCCTATATTGGCTTTGCCTGATTTTAATAAGGTATTTCAAGTTGAATGTGATGCAAGTGGTAGTGTCATAGGACTTGTATTGAGTGAAGAAGGTGAACATGTTGCTTTCTTTAGTGAGTCATTCAATGATGCTAAAAGGAAATATTATGTGTATGATCAAGAGTTTTGTGCTATTGTTCAAGCCTTGAAGAATTGGGGACATTATTTGATTCCTAAGGAGTGTGTGTTGTATATGGATCATAAAGCTTTACAGTACTTGGGAAGTGAACATAAATTGAATCAAAGAAATATGAAATGGGTTGAGTACTTATAGAGTTTCACATTTTTTATCAAGCATAAGAGTGGAGTTACTAATAGAGTTGTTGATGCATTGAGTATAAGAGGCTCTTTACTGACTGAGATGAAGGTTGAAGTTCTTGGTTTTGATGAAATGAAAGAGTTGCATGATATTGACCCTAATTTTCTTGAGGTATGGAGAGAGTATAGAGCACCAAATCTAACATATCACATATGTAAGTATGATGAATATTTTATTCAAGAAGGTATGTTGTTTAGAGGAATTTTGTTGTGTACCCCTAGAGGTTTTATGAGAGTTAATTTGATTAAGGAAAAGTATAGTAGTGGATTGGCTGGATGTTTTGGAATTGATAAGACATTGAGTTTGCTAAAGGAGAAGTATTACTGGCCAAAAATGTATAAGGATGTTCAGAAATTTGTGAAGAGTTGTGGAGTTTGTCAAGTTGCAAAAGGAGTAAGTCAGAATACTAGTTTGTACACATCTATTACTATTCCTAAGAAACCTTGGAGTGACATTAGTATGGATTTTGTTCTTGGATTTCCTAAAACAGTGAAGGGGTATGATTCTACATTTGTTGTTGTGGATAGATTTTCTAAGATGGCTCATTTCATACCATGTAAGAAGACATTAGATGCCGAGCATGTTGCTGAACTTTTCTTCAAAAAGATTGTGAGATTTCATGGATTACCAAGAAGCATTATTTCTAACAGAGATAGTAAGTTTGTTGGTTATTTTTGAAAGACTTTGTGGAAGAAGATGGATACTGAGTTGAAATTTAATTCTACATTCCATCCATAGATAGATGGACAGACAAAGCTTGTGAATAGAAGCTTGGGTAATTTGCTAAGATGTTTAGTTGGAGATAAGCCAAGTAATTGGGATATGGTATTGGCACAAGCTAAATTTGCATATTATAATTCTATGAATAAGAGTACAAGGAAAATACCTTTTGAGATTGTTAAAGGAATGCAACCTAGAGGAGTGTTTGATTTAAGGGATGTTGCTAGTGAAGAAAAGAGAAGTGTTACAGGGGAAGAATTTTTTGATTTTATGGAGTCTTTGCATAAGGAAGTAAAGTTGAAGTTGGAACAAGGTAAGTAGAAGTATAAGGAGAATGCTGATAAGTCTAGAAGACATCATGTTTTTGAAGTTGGTGATGAGGTGATAGTTCATTTGAAGAGAGGAAGATTTCCTATTGGAACATATAGTAAACTGAACATAAAGAAGTTTTGAACTTGTAAGACCTTGAGGAAGTTTGACAATGGTAATGCTTATGAAGTTGAGTTACTTGATGACATGGATATATATCTTATATTCAATGTTGTTGATTTGTATAAGTATCATGAATCATATGATGAAGTTGTTGTATCAAATTATTATCCTAAGAAGCAGATTGAAGAAGTTGAATAGGTATTGGATCAAAGAGTTGGTAAAATCCCAAGAGGAAAAGATTACTATGAGTATTCAGTAAAATGGAAGAATATGTTAGAGTAATTAGTAGTTTGAACTTATTAATTAAATCACTCTAATTTAATTAATTAAGTTTCCCATTACTCTTGTTTTCTTAAGCTTGCTTTAAGGTGCATATAATTAATATTTTATTAATTACATTGTGCAACTTAGCGTTTTAGGCTTTAGTTTCCCTTTTCGGGTTTTGTGATTCCTTTATAAGGATTCACCTCTTTGTATTTTTAATAATGAAGATCCGTTGAATAATATTTTCTTTGTCTGAGTTTATTAGATCAAACCCTTGCCTCTTCTTGTCTTTTTCTTCTCCGTGACAAGTTTTTTGCATGTAGGTTTTCTTGGGCTTCGTGGATTTGCTGTGCACTTTTTCTCAAATGCTACATGGTATCAGAGCCAAATCTGCTATAGCTTGTTTGGTGTTTCAAGAAAAAGGGAGAACAAGGGTTTGGCGGATCAGATTTGGTGTTTTTTAAAGTTTTTTTCTAAAAAAACAAAGGGGTCACCAATTTTTAGAGCAGTTTGAGGCCAAATGGACATCACAGATGGATCCAGAAGGCGTCGAAACCCCTATTTTGATATAAAATTTGTTCGATTCGGACAACATTGATCTGGGAGGCAAATTTTTTTTGCCCATAGGGTCGTATAGTCCCTTGCATGCAGTTCGAGGCAAATTTTTCAAAAAAATTCCAAAAAAAAAAAATGACAGTTTTTGCCGCTGGCGGTTTGCTAACCGCAGCAGCATCACTGGCAGTTTGCTAACCGCAGTGGCATCACTGGCGGTCTGCCAGTGGCCCACAGTGGATCCGCTGACGGTGTCTGTCGCGGCCCCACCTGCAGCCTCGCTCGGCGGCGGCTCTCCGCCCTCCCTCCTCCCGATTGTTGCTCCGCCGATAGTGCGGGGGGGGGGGGGGGGTGTTTTAAAATTTTTTTTTAAATTATTTTTTTATTTAAAAAAAAAAAATTTCTTGCATCCGGAGGCCTTGGAGGTTTTTTCTCCATAACTCGAGCATACAGACGTATTTTTTTGATTCAAAAAATGCGCCGAAAAGATGGTTTTGAGATGGAGATGTTGGTATAGGTGTTTTTGTGTTTTGATGCAGTTTGGTTGCCTATTTTGGCAGTCAAAGCTAGATGTTCTATTTTGCACTCTAGGAGGCGTATCTTGAGTATCAGATCTTCGATTTTGGACTTCTTTATATTGCTAGAAAGCTCTTTCTGTGCTCTTTTCAGTGATGCTGGTTGTTGTTCCAGATTCTACTCTAGGAACTTTTTTATTCAGACTTCTACTTTTTTTCATGCTGGTGAATATCCTGGTTGTTTCAAGTCTGGGGATCGATTTTGTTGCTTCAAATACTTTGTTCTAGGCTTGCCAGATTTTGTTGGAAAGCTGATTTTGTGAGTTATTTAGGTGTAGAGGTCTTTTTTCTAGATTTTTCTCCAGGTTCTTTCTCCTCTGAGTTTTGCACTTTCGCACTTTGGCGGATTACTTGGGTTCTACAAGTCCTGGGATCTCTTCTTCTGTTCTTTTGGCTCACTCTTCTTTCTGACTTCTGAGCATTGTATGCTTCTCTTCTGTTGCATTCTTTTTTCTGTAAACGCAATAAGATAAAGTGCCATACTGCATATGTATTTTCAAATCAGTTGTTTGCCTTTGTTTGCCTTCTGATTTGAGTAGTGTCATCTGAGGACACTAGTACAAATTACTTTATTTTTGGGATTCATCATATCTTGTGCCTTATTATACATGCACTACTCTGATAAAGTGCCATGGGGGGTTGATGTTTTGCCTTAGTTTGCCATCTTCCTTTGTCCAAGTGAGTGTCCCTTCCATGACATTAGCCTCATGCTGTGTCTGAGATTGATCACCTCAGTACACACATATGTACTCTTTTGTCATCATGATCGTGGTTCCTTGACTTGTAGTTCTTTTTGGCCCACTTTCTCAGTTCCCTGTCACCCCTCTCTCTGTTAAGCATTATTGGGGGGGGGGGGGGGGGGGGGGGTCACCTATTGGTTCTATTGCTTCCTTGGTTTGGTTGAGTGATCTACGTATTTAGTTTTTGTTCCTACATACTAGACGATTGTAGTGGCTAGGTACCTATGCATTTCGGTGAGATGGATCATCTACTATATAGACACTCATTCATTCCTACTTTTGGAGGTCACCTCTTCGATTGATCAGCTCTTCAGAATTTGTCTTCTCTACCTGGTCATGCACTATTTCAGTGGGGGTTCAAGTAGTTTCTTCTAACAGTGTTTGCAGCTTCATGCTCTTTTTTGTTCCTTTCTTTGGGACATTTCCTAGATTGGAGGATTTTTTTCCTTCATCTAGTTCTTTTTCTTGTACTTGGGTACCTAATCAGGCCTTGTTGTTGGGACCCATCTTTTTTTGCTTTCATAGCTGTGCTAGGGTAGCTTACCTCCTGAGCTTTGCTTAAGGGGGGGTGTTAGAGTAATTAGTAGTTTGCACTTATTAATTAAATCACTCTAATTTAATTAATTAAGTTTCCCATTACTTTTGTTTTCTTCAGCTTGATTTTAGGTGCATATAATTAATATTTTATTAATTATATTGTGCAACTTAGCTTTTTAGGCTTTAGTTTCGCTTTTTGAGTTTCATGATTCCTTTATAAGGATTCACCTCTTTGTATTTTTAATAATGAAGATCCGTTGAATAATATTTTCTTCGTCTGAGTTTTTCAGATCAAACCCTTGCCTCTTCTTATCTTTTTCTTCTCCGTGGCAAGTTTTTTGCATGCAAGTTTTCTTGGGCTTCGTGGATTTGTTGTGCACTTTTGCTCAAATCCTACAGAATAGACCAGTTGAAGATGCTACATGGATTTCTCAATTTGAGTTGGATTTAGCTCAGGTTGTGAAACATGCATGATTTAGGAGAATCATTTCTTTCAACCCAATTGTCTAATGCAGGATCATCCTAGGTTACCTTGTAATCTTGCACCTTTTTTACTCATTTTGCTAGTTTCGACCAAGTTCTAGTTACGACCGAGTTCTAGTTGCTACCAAGTTCTAGTTGCTATCAAGTTCTAGTTGCTGCTGAGTTCCAGTTATTGCCGAGTTCCATTTGCTATCAAGTTCTAGTTTCTAGTTGTTGTCAAGTTCTAGTTGCTGCCAAGTTATCCAGTATGTGCCAAGTTATCTGGTGTGTACCGATCTATCCAGTGTGTGCTGAGTTATCCAGTATTGGCTTAGTGTTCCTTCATGTTTTGAGTGAGCCTATTGTTTGTTGATGCTTGGTTTCTTCTTTTGTCGAGTTATTTGTGTTTTGGTTCTTAGTGGGAGTCAACTTGCATATTTAATTTTAATCATGAATTTAATGATAGGATCTTGTTTAGGGATGAGTGTTGACCATTTTGGGGTTGGCCTTTTTTTGATGTAATATTCTAGAATCTTCTATAAGCCATTTTGGCAAGTATAAATAGAGTTCTTAGGCTTAGATTAAGGGTATAACTTAGAGGGTTTTAAGGTGGAATGCATAGGTGTCCAGAAATGAAAATTTGAAGCTGGATCATGGATTTGGAAGTTGTATTTTGTATTTGGCCATAACCCAGAAGGCCTTATAGCTAGGCATGTATGCTAATTACTTGATGAATCAATAAAGTATTTTGTTTTCTCTCTTCTTGGTGTTGTTCTTTTTTGTTTGCTTCCATTGTGATTACTTTGCAAGGTGGTTTAGATAGCTGGGTGTGTCCTTGGCCCTAGTTATTTCTTTCCTCCTTGCATCAGATGATACCCACAAGATGATGTATTGATATAAAAGTTCCTTGTGAAAGGATGGACCCTATTAGGAGACAATGAAATAAATTTAGTACATATGACTCCCTATTAGGAGACTTTGAATCCATTTTAGGAGATTCCAACCCTATTAAGAGTTGTACCAACCTTTTTTGGAGTTGAAAGGAAGATAGATGGACCCACTGTCCAAACAAATTCAGTACCATTCTCAGTGAATAATACAAGTGTACATAAGCAACTACCCAACAAAAAATTCTCTTTGCAAATACAATTTCTTATAAGTTTGTCATTCCTCAATTGCACCAATCACTTATTTGATCCAAAAGATATTCACATGAAAGCTTGAACAATACAATATGATCTCAATGATTACAAAATTTGTACTAGATTTCACTCTCAAGTTCACATAACATAAAAATGATCTCACCAATTACTACAACAAATGAAAACATATTTCCTTTATACCAAGACCTAAAATAAGTTGTTAAGTTAGTCTTAACTCTTTCCCTTTTTACAATAATATGATAGGACCAACTTAAGATATTACATTACATATTACAATATAATATTACATCTTTATCACGATTAAAAGTAACCTATCAGCGCATAATCCTCATAACTTTCCACTTGTTGGTCATCTAAATATGTGTGATTAACCAAAAAATATTCAACATGTCTTCAACCACTAACTAAGCTCACTCAACTAGATTCTATCTTTGCTAGGAGATAAGATCCAAACATCAATACCCACTTCCTAAAAATGTTGTTTGAAAGATGCCTTCACCAAATCTTTCATAACTCTATCTAGACTACAGATTTTCGCACACACCCTTAACTATAGCATCTAGACATACTCTTGAACATAATCCCATGTGTGCATAAGTTTATCTTCAATCCTTTTACTGTGTGAAGTGAAACTTGTCTATTGCTCTATTAGTCTTCACAGTATAAATATTATGTTGACATCAGTAAAAAAATCTACCACGAATGCAATATATAACCATTGAATCATGTCTTCAACATTTCTAGGATAATCCCCCACATGAATACCATCAACATTCATGATAACAATCTCCCCCTTTGGCATTGATGGCAACACAAATGAAAAACATCTTTATTCCATGATTACCAAATATATCTCTATTGCAACTACTCCCCCATTCATGATGTCCATGAATGTCATCTATATTGTAACCATCATTCACAAGGAAGGTGTTAATCTCCCCCATACATTAGCATGTTTTCAAATCCTCTTCATCAATTAACATGAATCTCTCCCTTAGGAACATCTCTCCCCCAAAGGATAATCTTTCATGTGTTTCTCTCCCTAAACATACATATCAAAAGGTGTTTTTCATGTGCTACTCTCCCCCATTGACATCAATGACAAAGGTAGATCATTATGTCAATTCTCTACATATGATCTATAATAAGATCAAGTGTCCAAAGAAACTATTAAATACTCAAGAGTCCTTCATGACTCAACTCAAACACAAATACTCCCCCATAGGAGAAGCATCAAGCATCTAGTCTAGATAAAAGAATAGTCTTTGCTACCACTTCACTAATGCAATCTATGCATCAACTACTCAAAAATAGGCTAGGGAACAACCCCAAGGAAACCTCTCTTGGTACTCAAATTTATCCTTGGCTAAATGTTTTGTAAATGTATATGCTTTCTTCTCCTTTGTGCTAACATACTCCAATATGATGTCTTTGAATGTAGAAATAGATTATTTGACATACTCACTATACTTGTATTATCATAATGTATGATAAAAGACTCTATAAATTCAATCTCAATATATTTCAACATTTGCTTCATCCAAATAATCTAGTTACAACTATTTGCTACTGCAACACACTTTGCTTCTTTCGTACTCTTTGAAATACAATATTGTTTCTTTCTTAGCCAAGAAACTAATCTTCCACCCAAGGAAAATTATCCACCATAAGTACTGTTAGATTGCGGTGACTAATAAGGAAAGTACTATACAAATTTTTTTGGGCCCTATTTTATTGGGATTTTGGGTTGACATGTAATTATTAATTATAACCCTAAAGTGGTTTAATACTTGTATAAAAAGGGCTTAGGGTTAGGGATTATTTCATAAGGTGATGCAAAAATTGGTTCTTATGGTGATATTGAGCTATAAGGGGTTACAGATTGTAATTAGGTTGTATTCACTAGATTGTAAAAATATTGGACTTGCTATTTGGTGAATGTAGCCCAGGATTTGAGTGAACCACATTAAATCTTGGTGTTTTGTGTTCTTTTATGTGTGATCTAGTATTTTATGATATTGGTTATATTTGCATGTAATTTTTATTTCTATCTATGGTTTGATCCTAACAAGTGGTATCAAAGAAAGGTTGTTTCTTTAGTTATCCTCTATAGGAAAGTCTCACGATTGAGTGGGAGTCTCATGGTTAAGTGGGAGCGATGGCAGATGAGGGTAAGTTGAGGGTTGACAAGTTTAATGAGCATAACTTTCAGTTATGGAAGATGCAAATGGAAGACTATCTTTATCAGAAGGATTTATGGAAGCCATTGGAAGGCAAAGCCAAGAATCAGGGATCTATGTCAAATGTGAATGGGATCTTTTGGATAGAAAGGAACTTGGAAGCATTCAATTATGCCTGGCACCATTGGCGGCATTTAATATTACAAAAGTGAAGACAACAGAAGAATTGATGAAAACCCTAGTGACACTATATGAAAAGTCCTCTACTTTAAACAAGGTATTTCTCATGAAGCGTTTATTTAATATGAAAATGCTAGAAGGTAGATCTATTACAGATCATTTAAATGAGTTTAATACTATTACTAGTCAGTTATCTTCTATGAGTATCAATTTTGATGAAGAAATTAGGGCTCTCTTGATTTTGTGTTCTTTGCCTAAAAGCTGGAATGTCCTGGTAATGGCTATGAGTAATTCTATTCCTAGATCTAGTATGATGATGTGATCAGTGTTGTTTTGAGTGAGGAAACTTGTAAGAAATTCTTAGGTGAATCTACATCAAGAAGTGGTTTGAATACACAAAGCAAGGGTAGAACAACTGAGAGAGGAAGTAATTCTAGAAATTTTGGTAAATCAAGAGGAAAGTCAAAGGGGAGGAGGTCTCAATCGAGAGGACCGAATGACTTTTGGTACTATGGGAAACTAGAGCATAAAAAGAAACATTGTTGGAATCAAAAGAAAAATGAAGGAGATATACCAGATGGAGACAAGGAGGAAAATGTGGTAACTAACAAATCCGAAGATGATGCTTTGCTTCTGTCTTTAGAAAGTGTTGATGATTCATGGGTTTTAGATTCTAATGCTTCATTTCATGCTACACCTCATAGAGGTTATTTTATTGATTATGTCCAAAGGGATTTTGGACTTGTTTATTTGGGGGATAATGAACCCTATCAAATTGTTGGAAAGTGAAAAATTAAGATAAAGTTGCAGAATGAGAATCATTGGCTACTACATGGGGTAAGACATGTTCCAAGGCTGAGTAGGAATTTAATTTTAGCAGGGCAACTCAATGATGAGGGTTGTGTAGTTACTTATAATGATAAAAATTGGAAGGTTTCAAAAGGTTTCCTTGTAGTAGTAAAAGGTGTGAAAATAGGCACCTTATATCTTTGTACATGTCATATTGTTCCTTCTACTTTAATTGTTTCAGAGAAAAATGAATATTCAAGAATAGTTACTGCAGTTGAGCAAGGAGAACAAATAGCTTTTGTAAATTCTAATACAACATTGTGGCATAATAGAATTGGGAACATGAGTGAGAAAGGTATGAAAGTACTTCATTCAAAGAAAGTTTGATAGCTTTCTATGAAGGTTTTGTGTATGGAAAACAAAAGAGAGTGAGTTTTGTGAAGACTGGGAAGGAAAACAAAAAGGATAAATTAGAGCTTGTGCATACTAGTGTATGGGGGTCAGCTCAGGTATCTTCCCTTGGTGGCTCTAATTATTATGTTACATTTATTGATGATGCAACTAGAAAAGTATGGGATTATTTTCTTAGACAAAAATCTGATGTATTTCAAACTTTTAAGAAATTGAAATGCTTGGTTGAAAATGAGACTGGTAAGAAATTAAAATGTCTTAGATCTAATAATGGTGGTGAGCATTGAAATCATGAATTTTAAGATTATTTCTCCACTAATGGTATTCATAGACAAAAAACTATTCAAGGACTCCACAAGAAAATGGAGTGGCTAAACACATGAACAAGACTATAATGGAGCACGCAAGGAGCATGAGGTTGCATGTTGGGTCGCCCTTACACATGTAGGAGGAGGCTATCAATACTATTGTAGATTTGATTAATAGAGGTCCCTCTACTCCTTTGGGTTGTGGTATTCTAGCGAAAGCATGGATTGGTAAGAAGGTGAGTTATTCTTTTCTCAAAACCTTTGGTTGTGAAGCATTTTCTCACATAGATTCTGAAAGCAGAACCAAGCTAGAAGCTAAGTCAAAAAAATGTGTATTTGTTGGATATGACATTAATGAATTTGGTTATAGGCTTTGGAATTTTGAAAGTCATAAAATTTTAAGAAGCAAGGATGTCATATTCAATGAGAAAGTTTTGTACAAAGATCTATTGCAGCAACATGAGAAGAAAGAAGATGATTATGTAGTGCTGGATGATACTCCAAAAGTTGATATTTAGGCCATTCCTCATGTTGTAAAACAATTGCAACAACAAATAGCACACACACCAATGAATGTTAGATGGTCAACAAGGTAAATTAGACATCCAAAAAGATTTTCTCCCTCTTTGTATTCAATTTTATTTATAGATGCTGGTAAACCTGAATGTTATGATGAAGTTGTGCAGGTGGATACTAAGCTTCAGTGGGAGTCTGCAATGAAAAACAAAATGAAATCTTTGCTAAAGAATAAGACATGGGATTTATGCAAGTTTCTTGTAGGTAAAAGAGCTTTATAGAATAAGTGGGTTTACAGGCTAAAAGAAGAGGAAGGAGGTAAGAAAAGATTTAAACCCAGGTTAGTTGTGAAAGGATTTGCATAGAAAAAGGGCATTGATTTTGATGAAATATTTTCTCATGTTGTTAAGATGACTTTTATCTATACTATTTTAAGTATTGTAGCTACTAAAGATTTGCATTTGGATTAGCTTGATGTTAAAACAACCTTCCTTCATGGTGATTTGGATGAAGAGATATATATGGCTCAACCATAGGGTTTTGTGGTCAAAGATAAGGAGAACTTAGTGTTCAAATTGAAGAAAAGTTTATATGGCTTGAAGTAAGCACCTCGGAAATGGTATTTGAAATTTGAAAATTTTATGCATGAGCATGGATACAATAGGTTTCATTCAGATCATTGTGTTTATTTTAAGAGGTTGGATGATGACAACTACATTATTTTATGTTTATATGTTGATGATATGCTTGTAGCTGGGTCTAAAATGGATCATATTAAGGGGCTAAAACACCAGTTAGCATATGTATTTTCTATAAAGGATTTGGGTGTAGCAAAAAAAATCCTTGGTATGACGATTTACAAAGTTAGGAAGAACAGAACACTGACACTATCTTAGGCTGATTATGTGGAGAAGGTGTTGCAACATTTCTCTATGGAGAATGCTAAAGCTGTTAGCACACCTTTACTTAGTCATTTGAAGTTGACTAAGGAGATGTGTCCCAAGACACAAAAAGAGGAGGATAAGATGTCCAAGGTACCCTATGCTTCATTTGTAGGAAGCTTGATGTATGCCATGGTATGTACTAGGCCAGATATTGCACATGTAGTGGGAGTCATTAGCAGGTATATGAGTCATCCAAGAATTGAGCATTGGAATGTAGTCAAATGGATTCTTAGATATTTGAGATGAACATTCAATAAGTTCTTACACTTTGGGGCCTCTACTACTAATTTATAGGGCTATGTTGACTTAAATTTGGCAGGGGATATTGATACCAGGTGAAGTACTACAAGTTATGTCTTTACTATTGGTGGGTAGCTGTGATCTGGGTTTCTAGGTTATATAAGGTTAATGCATTATCCACTATAGAGGCAAAGTATGTTGCTACTATAGAGGAAACCAAGGAGATGATATGGATTCAATTCTTCTTGGAAGAATTGTGACATCCTTAGAAGGATAATTATTTGTTTATAGATAGCTAGAGTGCCATTCATCTTGCAAAGAATTCAACTCTACATTCAAAGAAAAAACACATATAGTTGTGGTACCATTTCATTCGGTTAGTTTTGGAGGATGGAGAATTAAAGCTGGACAAGATACATATAGATGACAATCTCCCAAATATGTTTACCAATGTAGTGACAAGGGAGAAGTTGAATTCTTCTTCAACTTTGGTTGGTCTTCTAGACTAAATAGCAATCAATGCACAACATAATCTAGGGTGGTTTAATCCAATGGGAGCCTTATGTGGTAGTGGTATTGCTACAGGATTAGTCTCTAAGTGGGAGATTGTTGTCTAGTGTAAAGCCTGATTAGTCCCCAAGTGGGAGATTATTAGATTGTGGTGACTGATTAGGAAAGTACTATACATACTTCATAAATTATTTGAGGCTCGGGGCATCACCCCAAAAAAAGAATTTTGGGCCCTATTTTATTAGGATTTTGGGCTGACATGTAATTATTAATTATAACACTAAAGTAGTTTAATACTTGTATAAAAAGGGCTTAGGGTTAGGGATTATTTCATAAGTGATGCAAAAATTGGTTCTTGTAGCAATGTTGAGTTGTAAGGGATTATGGATTATAATCAGGTTGTAATCATTGGATCATAAAAATATTGAACTTCTTATTTGGTGGACATAGCCCAGGGTTTGGGTGAATGATGTTAAATCTTGGTGTCTTGTGTTCTTTTATGTGTGATCTATTATTTTCTAATATTGGTTATATTTGCATGTAATTGTTATTTTTGTCCATGGTTTAATCCTAACAAGTACTCTTTCTTTCATGTACACTTCTTTCTCAATTTGCATTAGTGTATGTACATAAAATAAAAGCATTTGATCTATCATACCATAATCTATAATCAAGTGTACCTTTCAAATATCTAAAAATTATTTTTACTGCTGCATAATGTGTCTCTTTAGGATCTTCCAAAATCTTCCTAATATCTAAACACACTAGCTATATCAAGTATGGTATGTGTCAAATATTGCAATTCACCAATGATAGATATGTACTTTTTCTTCTCAATAGTAGGGAATTCATCTTTGCTAGACAATTTACATTGAATTATCATAGGTGCTCCAACAAGTTTATAATATTCCAAACTAAATATCTTCAATAAGCCTTTAAGATACTTAGATTGTGATATGAAAATACCATCTTTGTTATCCATAATCTACAATCCCAAAGAGTATTTCATTTTACATATCACACTCATCTCAAATTCTTTCTTCATTTCTTCTAAAAATATCTTACTCCATCATCTCCTCCAAAAATTATGTCATCCATAAATACCTCAACAATCAATAATCCACTATAATATTTTCTCAAATACAAATTACTATTAACAATACCTTTTATAAATCCCAAGCTTGTCAAATACTTGTCCAATCTTGCATACTAGGTTCTAGGTACTTGTTTCAATCCATAGAGTGCCTTCTTTAATCTATAAACCATATCCTCTTTGTTTGCCAAAGGAAAACCATCAGGTTGTTCAATGTATACCTCTTCTTCTAGTTCACCAATTAAAAAATCTAATTTGACATCCATTTGATAAATAGTAAAATTCTTGTTAGTTGCATATGCCAAAAAAATTCTTACTACTTCTAATCCAACAAAAGGTGCAAAAGTTTCTTCGAAGTCAATTTATTCTTTCTGTAACCTTTACTTACCAATCTTACTTTGTTTCTTACAAATTCACCTTGTTCATTCATCTTATTTCTAAATACCCATTTAGTTCCAATAGCACTCTTACCCTTAGGTCTAGGAATCTATTCCCATGTTTTGTTATTCTTAATCTATTCTACCCCTCCTGACAATGAGAACCTAACCATTTTTGATTCTACATAGAATTCTAGAAAAAAAGGAGGTCCTAGACCTAAAAGAAAATATACTAGGAGAAACAATGATGAATAAGATGACAATAAGATGACTAGTGAGGAAAAGAATGAGGCAACCATTGAAGGGAATCTGAAAAAATCCTATATCACCTAGGGTATTAGATACTTTCAAATTAGGCCAACACACCTAATTTTAGGAAAGAGGATTATATGGGTGATCTTGGGACACTTACCTAAATAAGATAAATATGGGGATTGATAGCTTTTACCAAAATGCCAAGGAAGGAAAGATCCAAATCAATTAATCACAAAGTAGTGATCTATTGGTCTGAATTTTCATATGATAAAATTCCTTTGTCAAGGAATAGAAAATTCAGATTGTCTCCATTATTGGTAAGTAGGGTTCCTAGGTAAGTCATATTTTTGTTAGCCTTTGAAAATTTTGTTAAAACCTTATGTCCCATTCCATTTAAATTTTCCATGGCACAAATTTTTTAAAAAAAAGGAGGATAAGCGAATATTCTTTTCCCACCCATGTTGAGTTCATTGTTCAATCCTTGTGAAAGAAGTTTTACCTTACTGTTAGATCCTTTTGAATCTACGATCATTGTTAACTCATTATGGAAAAATGCTCGATTGTTACGTATAGCGAGTTAGCAAGATTGAATCTGGCGTCGAGAATTATGTTAACATGAGGTAAATTTTGGCACGTGCTGTGTCTTAGGTTCGTCAATTTTAAGAATAAATGCACGTGAAGAAAACTATGGATGGAGTCATCAGTGTCCAATTTTTTTTGGCAATTTGCTAAGTCGCTATTGGAAAAATCCATGCGACTTGCCGGTGGCGACGTAGCGAATGCCTAGATTTTGCAAAAAAGGCAGTGTTCTTTTAATAGGTTGATATGACCGTGAAAGTTCCCACACATTATTATAAATGAGCATGGCCACCTTTTCTGACACCAGCTTTAATTGGTACGGTTTTCAATCAATGTGTGTTTTGTTTTCTATCACTAGAACTGAGAATCCATCAAAGGTTGCTATATCGCTAGCCAAAATAACACCACTTTTTTGGTAGCGACATAGCGAGGGCCCGATCATTGCAAAACATGATGTTCTTTTATAACTAGAAGTGATTTTGAGGATCTTGAAGAAAATCTTGTGTAGACTTTCCTTTTACTTTTGTGTAAGTTGAGCTTTATTTCTCGGCGACTATTTACTAGGAGGTCATTGTGTCATTTGACAGATATTTAATGTTTTGCTAGTAGCGATGTAGTGACCCACCTGGAAGACACAAACGTGGCAAGGCCAACAACATGTGATGTCATTAAAAGATAAAAAAGAGAGTACATGTGTGTGCCAACATGTTCAGCCATCTCAGCGACAACAATATATGGACCCACTCCCCATGTATAAAGCACACAAAGGATTTTGATCATTAGATCAAACCAAGATCAAAGGCCATTGTCAATTCACTATGGAAAAATGCTTGAAAGTTAGGCATAGCGAGTTAGCGAGTGATGGACCACCATTGTTGTAGTGAATTGTTGTCTACAAGATCAAGTATAGATCGACGGTGCTCGATAACTCGCTACAAAGAGATGTGCGATGAATAAGTATAGCGAGTTAACGAGTGAGGGACCCATCATTATTTTCTTAAAAGTCATTCCAAATATCTACCATACAATCAAAGAAAGACCAGTGGTTATCGTTAGCTCACTATGGAAAGGTGCTCAAAAGATAAATATAGCAAGTTAGCAAGTCGATGACACGTGTCCTTGGTCATCCGTAGGCCCAGTTTGAAACACCAACTTTGAAGGAAAGATACAGATGGAGGCAGTTATTGGTTTGACTTCCAGTGTGCTAAAAGGAACATTGAGTTAGCCTAGTTTTCATTCCTTAATCATATGTTTTCAAAGATCAATGACACAGGTTTAAATACTAAAGGTAGTGGCACTTTGCATATTAATGAGATATGAAAAGTTTCACGTGTGAAAATAAAAAATAGAGTCTAATATATGATTTTCTCAGTTGCACCTTATGCGAATAAAGATTTGAAGTCTTTTCTGAATAGGATCATTTACTAAGAGGATTGTGTAGATTTTGGCACGAGTGCCAAACAACATAAAAGAACTACAGATAAGAGATTTCCAAGTGCATATTTTACTGTAGTCTCTGAAGTGTTGCAGTCTTGCATGGTATAGTAGAAATGGCTCCAAAGAATTCACTAACTCTTAGACTGTGGATAGTAGAGGGATTACTTGACAAGAGTAATTGGATCCCTAGTGTTGCTTTGTCTTGAATTAGTTTAAGTTTGTTTGAAAGGTGGTTTGCAGAGAGAAAGTTATTTGCCTCATATGTCAGTATGTGGAATTTTGATCGAGGAAGACTAGTAATCCTAGGTGTTTTTATGGGTTGTGATCAAGCTACTAAGGTAATGAGGGGAGCAAAGAATAGACTTGATAAAATAAAAATCCTGTCAGCAGTAACACCTTTCTCTAAGGAAACTTTCAAGATGGCACACTTTAATGCCATGGCAGCAGAAGTATGTAGGACCTTGTGCAGAGTTTTTAGAGAAGGTGAAGAAGACTTTATACCCATGGGCTACATGTGAACAGTCCCTCTGACTCTTTGTTAGTGCATGTCTTTTTGTGTTAGTAGGTGAAATTTTTTGGTTGAAAGTTGGTTTTGGATGCAGACGTGGTTGGCTAAGTAGAAATTGCTCATTTTGTTATATTTGACAGCCACATTGTTTCCATACTTGAGTGCTATTTCTTAAGGGTTAATCCCATTATCTTAAGGAGTTGTGTTAATCAACGAAGAGTGGGAAGTAAGGGTTTTTCTCCCAGTAATGTAATAATGGTAAAACCCATGAGTTCAAGTCAGTTTGCAATCATCAGAATAGATTTTGTTAGGGACAAGCTTAGCAGTTACATATACGATAGAATCACAGTTGGAGCTAAATCAGAAAAAGGATGTGATATATAGAAGCCCGCAAGAGAATATATGGTTCGCATAACTTCCTATTAATCTTTTTCTTTTCAAACAGATCTGTGCGTCTTCTTCTTGTAAAGGATACTAGTCATTTTCTCTTAGCCTAAAGCTTGTTGCATCTCACACTATACAAGTGAGATTCCAGGGCTAGAGAAAAGGTTCAAATTCTATTTTTCTAAGTGATACTTAGTCTGTTTTTGGTCCATTATTTTGCGAAAAAAATTGGTTGAGTATTTTCTCTGTCAGATCTTGAGAATACATGAATATAGAATGAGCTGTGTTTCTTTTTGAAGGTCATTCTGAGTTTATTATAAATAGTATAAAATTTTCAAAGAAAATGAATACAAATTATGAGCTATCCCCATATCAATTCTTACTAAAATTTGTCTCCTTTTGATTACTTGGTTATCTTGATGTTGTATGAGTAAAGGCTTGTGCAATTGAATGCAATTCAATTAGGTTGTATATCTGTTCATCACCACCATTAGTTCAATGGATTAAGTACAAGCTTTGATGAATTTGATAAGGTTGCTATAGTAGTGGAAAGGATTTTGAATGATGAATTTTGATAAGAATTGCTGATGAAATTTGTTGTAAGGCAACAAATTAGATCTAAAAATTTGTAGTAGACTCTGAACCCCAATGAATTAGGCACTGATCAAATTTGATCCAACTGAAAGAGAAATATGTCACAAATGGTTGTCAAAAATGCATAATTAAATCAATTTTACTTTTCTTTCCTATAGATCTTAAAAGTTGACCAGTACTTGTTTGCATAAAATTTTTTAGCTACAGTTACCCACTATTGCTGAGAACACTTGTAGATCTATAGAAGAATTTTTGGTCATATCTGTTGTATGGGATGTGTTTATCAAGTTATCACGAATTGTGTATGTATTTGAGGATTTGAGACGAGAATCAAAATGAAACTAAAATAATCCTCATATAGTTTTCCCAGTCTTGAATCATCCCTAGGTATACCTACCCTAGTTTTGTAGAGCCAGAAGAGTAGAAAACCACCCTTGGTTTTGTTGAAATTGGGCCCAAATGCTTTGCACATACAATTGCTAATAAGAATTGGCTGGTCTTTAGATTGTGTGAGTAATGTCATCTTGGTATTGAGCATTTTGTTGCTTAGTGGTGTGAAGATTTTAGATTAGCACCAAGCCAATCAACAGATCAATATTTTCATACAAAAACACTAAAGGTATTCTCATTTTCATGTAATTTCTTTTCATGAAAATTGATTGTGAAAAGTGTTCTCCATTAAGCAAATTTTAGCACTAAGGGGAGGAGAATAGTGTAAAAGGTTTCATACACTTCATTAGATTGAGTTTCTATTGTTGTTTCTAAGTTTATGAAGTGTATAGTTTGAAATGGTTCATGGGCAGAAGGGTATAGATTTTCTACAAATTGTAAATCAGAAGTCATTATAGGTGAATGAGGTTAAAAGAAAAAAAATAAAAATAAAAAATAAAAATTTAAAGGATGTCAAGATTCATTCCACCTAAGATGCAGCTAGTTACTGAAGTTCCTAGATCCATTTCTACCAAGTGATATATGCCACTGGATTTCAATGGTATTCATTGTTTCCCAAATGTCATTCCTAGTGATCTTAGAAAAAGTTTGCCTAATTTTAATGGGAACCATCTTGTTTCAGCTAGTCATCATATTGAGTTGTTTGCTGATTTGATGGGTGATTATGAGATTGATCATGAGGACTTGCACATGAAGTTATTTGTTCAAACCTTAGAAGGTAATGTTAGAGACTGGTTCTCTTTTTTACCAGCGTGTTCCATTTCATCTTGGGGCGAATTGCATTCTACCTTCATGGAGCAATTTGGAGAAAGGATAAGCATATCTGATTCATATGACAAGTTCTTGATGATTCATGTTCAGAATGATGAACTTGTCTCTCAATTTAACATTAGATTTGCAAGAGTTTTGAGTGAAATCCCTGAGAATTATAGACCTGATGATCAAATGTGTTTAGCAGTGTATTTTGATGCATTTGACAAGAAAATGAATTATTTGTTAAGGGATAAAGAACCACAAACATTATATCAGGCTTTTGTAACCGCTAGGGATATTGAAAATAATTTGAGGTACAGATTGACTAAAGATCATTTTTCTATGTACGACTACTGATATAATGTATTTGAAAGAAAGGATGAATGTGGTGTTGGTGCTTCAGTTTCAAATAAGCATATCAATACCCCTATTGTAGGTTTTAATCAAATGGAGAATTTAGATTAGAATATGTATATAGGTAAGGTTAGCCTAGTTACAAATGACAACACACATGTTCATGATGCTACAACAGTAGGATGTATCTCAGACTTTGATCAGTTTCAGGATTGTGTTGATATTATAGATCAAGAATTAGTTACATTAGCAAGTTCTTGTAATGGTGATTGTATACATGATTCTATTGCTAATAAAGCTGCTGCACCTAGATCTCAGTTTTGTGCAAGTGAGGAAGCTGAGAGTTGTCTCCATGATCATGAGTTTGATGTTGCTGATCTAACATATCATGGAAAGGTGATACAAAATGAAGAATATGAATAAAACTTATCTTAGTCATAGTCAGAAGAATAGAATTCACATGCTTCTAACGTTTCAGCAGTAGATGTGTATTGTGAAGAGGCATCATGTGAAGACAATGATGAGAGAGGTTACTCAAGTCAAGAAGAGGAAAGTGCTAGTCTATTTTTGTCTTCATGTGAATCAGATGCAAATTGGGAGGAAGAAAGCAATGATGGAAGTGAGTACTCTTTTGTCAGTAAAGGTATGAATTCTTCTTTTGAATCTAAAAAAGAAAGTGCATCTCAGTTTTTGTGTTATACAAATCAGTTAGTCAATAAAAAATATGAAAGTGATTTATCTGCAACTTATGAAGATAAAGAGATGGTGAAGTTAGTTGATGTTAATGAGTTTGAATATGAAGATTTAAGGGAAGAGTTGTCAGGTGTTTTTATTTTAGATAGTAAAGATTCAACATATAGTGAGATGTTTAGGAATGAATCAAGGTCTGTCTGTAATAATTATCCTAAACAAGTTGATGAAGAGGATATAATTATGGACACTATATGTTTGGTAGAAGAAATAGAAAGGGAGTCTTCATATAGTTCTGACTTTTCTTCATACGCTAAAATTTCCATGAGAGTAAAATGGGTAGCAAATTTAAAGTATATGATAGAGCTTTATATGATGATGCTTGTGAGGATGAGCAACTCATGTTTTTTCTTGAGGTTCAAAAGGGATCAATGCATGGTGTCATTAACCCATTGTTTGAAGAAGACATGGAAAGTTCAGATTTAGTTGAGAATGAGTTTAATGATGATACATTGTCTTACTATTGTGAGAGATCAGATTGTTCTACTTCTGGATATGATGGTGAAAGTATTGATGAGATTGTATCTTATGAAATTGATAACAAGGTGTTTGATGAAGGTGTTTTTGAAAATCAGCATGCACCTTGTAATGAATTTTATGATAAATTTTCTAATGAGATGACTAACCCACTTGCTGATCTCAGAGAATCATTTGAAGATCTCGGATTAGTTTCAGTTTCTAACATTGATGACATGTATGAGTACCAGTCAAATTGTTCTTCAGAGTACCATCTAGATATGCACAAGGATACAAAATTTGAAGGTATGAGTGATCCTCTTCCTCAAGTTGAATATGAAACTTTCATATTTGAGATTGATAGCATGCATAAGTCATTAAATGAAGAGGATTTTCAGTTTGGTATGTTTGAGAATGCTGATTAGAACCTTTATAATGAGCAAGTGGTTGCAAGTGAATTTAGTTTTTATATGCATTATGAAGGTGAAGTTGTAGTTTCAATTTTACCAAGAGAGTTGATTCATGATGCCAAGATGATTGGTGAAATTGATAGAAGAAATATTTTCAATTTACCTCATGCATGTTCAGATGAGAATCAGATTTATGACAGAGGTAAAATTTTTTGTTGAATTGCGGTGGCCCGAGGCCATCATTTATACATAATCTTAGTGGTAGTTTCTTGCTTTTGGTAAAGTTTTTAGAGAGAAACATTTTGTTGTCATGTGTGTGGCCTGCTTGCCCCAGAGATCTAAATCCTTGCCATTCCCACAAGGGGCATGCATCCCCAGAAAAAGCCACTATTGATCTGAATTTCCATATGATAAAATTCCTCTGTCAAGCAGTAGAAAATTCAGATTGTTTCCATTATTGGTGAGTAGGGTTCCTAAATAAGTCATATTTTTGTTAGCCTTTGAAAATTTTGTTAAAACCTTGTGTCCCATTCCATTTAAATTTTCCCTGGCACAAAATTTTTAAAAAAATAGGAGGATAAGCGAATATTCTTTTCCCGCTCATGTTGAGTTCATTGTTCAATCCTTGTGAAAGAAGTTTTACCTCACCGTCAAATCCTTTTGAATCTATGATCATTGTCAACTCGCTATGGAAAAATGCTCGATTATTAAGTATAGCGAGTTAGTGAGATTGATGACACATGTCTGTGATACTGAAAAGTGAAATTCGATGCCAAGAATTATGTTAACATGAGGTAAATTTTGGCACGTGCTGTGTCCCAGGCTTGTTAGTTTTAAGAATAAACAAACGTGAAGAAAATTATGAATGGAGTCACCGACGTCCAAGTTTTTTTGGCAATTCACTAAGTTGCTATTGAAAAAATCCATGCGACTTGCTGGTGGCGACATAGCAAATGCCCAGATTTTGCAAAAAAGGCAGTGTTCTTTTAATAGGTTGATATGATCGCCGAAGTTCCCACACAGTATTATAAATGAGCATGGAAACCTTTTCTGATACCAACATTAATTGGTAAGGTTTTTAATCAATGTGTGTTTTGTTTTCTATCACCAAAACTAAGAATCCATCAAAGGTCACTATATCGCTAGCCGAAATAACACCATTTTTTCGGTAGCAACATAGCGAGGGCCCGATCATTGCAAAACATAGTGTTCTTTTATAACTAGAAGTGATTTTGAGGATCCCAAAGAAAATCTTGTGCAGACTTTGCTTTTACTTCTACATAAGTTGAGCTTTATTTCCTGACGACTATTTACGGGGAGGTCGCTGTGTCGTTTGATGGATATTTAATGTTTTGCTAGTAGCGATGTAGCAACCTGCCTGGAAGACACAAAAGTGGCAAGGCCGACAACATGTGATGTCATTAAAAGATTAAAAAAAAGTACATGTGTGTGTTAGCATGTTCAGCCATCTCAGCGATAGTAGTATATGGACCCACTCCCCATGTATAAAGCACACAAAGAATTTTGATCATCAGATCAAACTAGGATCTATTAGTGTAGTTTTTTATTTTTCCTATTTTGCTAGGTTTTTCCTACACTTTTAATAATTTCACTTAGGTTAATAAAGCATGTCTTATTAGGTGAATGGTTGTGAGGTGTCACCTTCCTACATGTGAGCATCCATTAGCTATCTTGGGAAGATACTTTGCTATCTTTAGTCCGATAGATGGTTGCTCCTCATTGGTTGGTGTTGCCACCTCTTCCCTCTTCCTAGCCTATATAAGCATGCTACCTAGCTTGTATTTGCATCTCTTGTTTTTGCATCCTCTTAATGCTATTTTGCTTCCAGCATTTGCATTACTCTCTTGGAGACTAACTCTATGATGCTATTTTGATTTTGTATCATCTGCATTCATAGTTTATATATTTATTCTTTGCACTAGTTTTTTAGGTTATTAATCTTATCAGATTCTAACATGGTATCAGAGCTTTTCTATGTGCAAGAGTAGATTTTAGTTTCCTTATTTGAGAGATTTGGGGGGGGGGGGGGGGGAGGGGGGGCAAATAAATTTTATTGTAGTTTTTTGAAAAACGAAGTATGCTCTTCTCTTGCATCTTTGGATTATCCTGAGAATCAAAAAAGTTTTGACAAAAATGTTTTTCTCTGGGGTTTCAATCTCAAATCTGACAACCAACTTGCATATTTGGAGTTTTCAATCAGTTTTGCAAGTTCAAGCATGCCATTGATAGACTTAGGAAGCTGATCCAGCATTTGCATGTCATATTCTAGTTGCTGGGGTCATTTTTTGATTTTTGGAGCCATTTTTTACTGTTAAAGGCATCTGATTTACACTACAACAACATCTTCTATACATCAGCAAGAAAAATGCTTTCTGGGTTTTGTTCGTAGCCCCGAAAAACCATCTAAGTATCTTTTAGATTTTGCATGCAAGATGTGTATTTTGCAGAATTGAGCATGCAAAGCTACAGCCATACCCCTCTCCATTGGCAGTCGCAGATTTGAACGCAGTTTTCAAATGTCTCATTCTTGCTCATACGGACTCCGATTTTGATGATTCTTCTTATGAACTCGGCTATTTTTTTGTGCTCTATCCACTAGTGGAGTTGTTTTTTGATTTTCATGCATGAATTCTTCAAAAATTGTAGATTCTCAGCTATGACTATGCATAGTTCTTGTTTTGGAAACTTCAGAGGATCATAACTTTCTCATATGACCTCGTATCAAGGCGATTTTTTTTTTGAAAGTGCATGATTTTTCGAGTAGATCGCAGTGGTCCTATTTTTTTCTTTGATTATTGTGCCCAAGTTTCACTTTTAGCATATGCTCTTCATGAGGGTTTGTAATGCATTGAAATCAAGACCACTAAGTATTTCTTTCTAGTGGTAGTTGTAAACACACTAAAATAAAGTGCCAAATCATATTTCTTTGGGGGGGTTCTTTGATTGAGTAAAAAGTGGGAGGCATTGTCATGGCTGGGTTCTCTTCTTTTTAGCATTTCTTCTCTGCATTTCTTCATCATGGATCAAAAAAATATACCCATCCTAACTCCATACAATTACTTTGAGTAGAAATCATGCATGACAATTCACTTAAAAAAAGCTGGATTAAATAGGATAACTATGAGACTTGAAACTGAACCTACTAAAGATGAAGATAAGCCTAAGTGGTTTAACAAATGTGATGATGCATTTGGAACATTGTGTTTGTCTGTTTCTCCTGACTTGCTATTTCACATTGAGTCTTTGGATATGCCAAATGAAGTATGGACAAAGCTAGAAACACTATTTGGCACACAAGATTCAATGAGGGGTCATATGTTGGAAAATGAATTAATTAGTTTGAGTCCAGGCAATTTCAACACAATCCAAGATTTCTTCACCAAATTAAAATCACTAAGGCTATAGTTAAAACAATGTGGAATTGAAAAGAAAGATGAACAACTGATTCTTAGTATTCTCTCTAAACTAAGTTTAGAATATTCTGTGTTTGTCTCTACGTTCTATGCTACTAAGGGTGCACTTGGTGCTCAATTCACCATGCCATCTTTAGATGATTTTGCTATCAATCTCACTCGAGAACAGGACAAGCTAATCCAGATGGGCACTCTTAATTCGTCTAAGTCACATGCCTTGGATGCCAACCAAGGCACAAAAGAACAAAAAGGACAAAGTAGTAACAACAATAGTAAGGACAAGAAACAAAAGAATAGTGAGGAGAAGAAGGATCAGATATCAATTTCTTCAAAAGAAACTATTGATACACCATCTTCCAAGGGCGATAAGCCTAAGAAAGAAAAGGTCAAATGTGCCTATTGTGAAAGACTTGGTCATGATGAACATAAATGTTTGCAGAAACAACTTGATCACTTGACATACATTCTTGAGAAGAATAATATCAGTGTTCCTGAGTCTATCAAACAAAGTTCTGATGAAGGGTCTAACAAAGAAAAAGAAAATAGCAAGGGGAAAGGAAAGGGCAAGGCTCTTTTTGCAGTTGCTTCCTCACCATCCACTTGGGTTCTTGATTCGGGTACTTCACACCACATGGCTTCATCTAAGGAAGAAATTGCATCCTTGGAGCCATGTACTATGCCTTCTATGTTGATGGGTGATAACACTCCTATTGAGGTGTGTGGGAGAGGGTCTGTTGATGTGGAGGATGACACATTCCATGATGTTCCTTGTGTACCCTCATTGTCAACTAATCTCCTATCGGTATACCAGATCACTCACACAAGTTTAGGTAAGAAAGTTGAGTTCACTCCTAGTTTAGTGGAGATATGTGAGTTGCACAATGATTCTACAGTTGTAGTTGGGAGAGTAGATCATCAGTCACGACTCTATATGTTTTCTCACTTTGTTCCTAATCCTCCTTTGACTATTTTTCTCACTCACTCTAATGATGTGAGCAGATTATGGCGTAAGCGATTTGGACATCTTAACTTCCACTACTTGCATCAGCTTAACCAGCAAAGCATGGTCACAGGGTTGCCTTCTACTTTGACATTGGAGTCACTTGGAATACATGATATATCTTCTAATGGGTCATATTCACTTGAGCAGTCTTTGATGCAGAGAGTGATTCAGAGGACTCACCTCCTTCCTCTCCTATTTATCATTCACAAGTTGATGATTCTCCTCTAGATTCTCCATCTTCTGGTCCACTTTGGGCTAGATAGACCTTGCAGTTTGCAGGTGATTGGGTTGGGGATCCATCAAACACCAAGCAGACTCGTTCACAATTCCAGGATGCTCTACATATCTTCATTGCTACTGCCTCAAATCCACAATCCTTTCATGAGGCTTTTGGTATTTTTGAGTGGGATACATCGATGCAGGAGGAGTATAGTTCCTTGATGAGGAACCACACTTGGGATCTTGTCCCTTTTCCTAAGGGAAGAAAACTTGTTTGATGTAAGTGGATCTACCAGACAAAATTTGCAAGCTTTGCTGGGGGTGTGGGATGCTTCATCTTTTGGAGGGCCCTCTTCCTCTCACTTGGAGTCCTAATTTTCTTTGGGTAGTCTCTTTTCTCTCTCTTTTGGGGAAATTTTATGTACATGGGTACCTCATCAGGCTTGACTTTTCGAAACCCATTTCTACATCCACCTAAGCTTCGCTTATGGGGGGTGTTAGTGTAGTTTTTTATTTTTCCTATTTTGCTATGTTTTTCCTACACTTTTAATAATCTCGCTTAGGTTAATAAAGCATGTCTTATTAGGTGAATGGTTGTGAGGTGTCACCTTCCTACATGTGAGCATCCATTAGCTATCTTGGGAAGATACTTTGCTATCTTTAGTCCGATAGATGGTTGCTCCTCATTGGTTGGTGTTGCCACCTCCTCCCTCTTCCTAGCCTATATAAGCATGCTACTTGGCTTGTATTTGCATCTCTTGTTTTTGCATCCTCTTAATGCTATTTTGCTTCCAGCATTTGCATTACTCTCTTGGAGACTAACTCTATGATGCTATTTTGATTTTGTATCATCTGCATTCATAGTTTAGATATTTATTCTTTGCACTAGTTTTCTGGGTTATTAATCTTATCAGATTCTAATAGGATCAAATGCCATTGTTAATTCACTATTGAAAAATGCTTGAAAGTTAGGCATAGTGAGTTAGCGAGTGATGGCCCATCACTGTTCTAGTAAATTGCTGTCCACAAGATCAAGTATTGATTGACGGTGCTTGATAACTCACTATGAAGATATGTGGAATGAATAAGTATAGTGAGTTAACGAGCGAGGGACCCATCATTGTTTTCTTAAAAGTTTTTCCAAATATCTGCTATACAATCAAAGCAAGATTAGGGTTATCGCTAGCTTGCTATGGAAAGGTGCTCGAAAGATAAGTATAGGGAGTTAGTGAGTCAATGACACATGTCCTTGGTCATCTGTGGGCCCAATTTGAAACACCAAATTTGAAGGAAAGATATAGATGGAGGAAATTTATTGGTTTGACTGCTAGTGTGCTAAAAGGAACATTGAGTTAGCCTAGTTTTCATTCCTTAATCGTATGATTTCAAAGATTGATGGCATAGGTTTAAATACTGAAGGTAATGGCACTCTGAATATTAATGAGATATGAAAAGTTTTGCGTGTGAAAAGAAAAAACAGAGTGTAACTTATAAGATTTTCTTAGTTGCACCTTATGCGAATAAAGATTTGAAGTCTTTTTTGAATAGGATCATTTACTAAAAGGATTGTGTAGATTTTGGCACGAGTGCCAAAAAACATAAAAGAACTACAGATAAGAGATTTCCAAGTGCCTATTTTATTGTAATCTCTGAAGTGTTGCAATCTTGCATGGTATAGCAGAAATGGCTCCAAAGAATTCACTAACTCTTAGATTGTGGATAACAGAGGGATTACTTGACAAGAGTAATTGGATCCCTAGTGTTTCTTTTTCTCAAATTAGTTTAAGTTTGTTTGAAAGGTGGTTTGCAGAGAGGAAGTTGTTTGCCTCATATGTTAGTATGTGGAATTTTGATCAAGGAAGACTAGTAATCCTAGGTGTTTTTATGGGTTGTGATCAAGCTACTAAGGTAATGAGGTGAGCAAAGAATAGACTTGGTAAAATAAAAATCCTGTCAGCAGTAACACTTTTCTCTAAGGAAACTTTCAAGATGGCACACTTCAATGCCATGGGAGCAGAAGTATGTAGGACCCTGTGCAGAGTTTTTAGAGAAGGTGAAGAAGAATTTATACCCATGGGCTACATGCGAATAGTCCCTCTGAATTTTTGTTAGTGCATGTCTTTTTGTGTTAGTAGGTGACAAATTTTGGTTGAAAGTTGGTTTTGGATGCAGACGTGGTTGGCTAAGCAGAAATTGCTCATTTTGTTATATTTGACAGCCGCATTGTTTCCATACTTGAGTGCTATTTCTTAAGGGTTAATCCCATTATCTTAAGGAGTTGTGTTTATCAGTGAAGAGTGGGAAGTAAGGGTGTTTCTCCCAGTATCGTAATAATGGTAAAACCCACGAGTTCAAGTCAGTTTGCAATCATCAGAATAGATTTTTTTAGGGACAAACTTAGCAGTGACATATACGATAGAATTACAGTTGGACCTAAATCAACAAAAGGATGTGATAGACAGAAGCCCACAAGAGAATATATGGTTCACATAACTTCCTATTAATCTTTTTTCTTTTCAAACAAATGTGTGCATCTTCTTCTTGTAAAGGACACCAGTCATTTTCTCTTAGCTTGAAGCTTGTTGCATCTCACACTATATAAGTGAGATTCTAGGGCTAGAGAAAAGGTCCGAATTCTATTTTTCTAAGTGATACTTAGTCTATTTTTGGTCCATTATTTTGAGCAAAAAATTGGTGGTGTATTCTCTCTGTCAGATCTTGAGAATACATGAATATAGAATGAGCTGTGTTTCTTTCTAAAGGTTTTCATCTGAGTTTACTGTAAATTGTATACAATTTTCAAGGAAAATGAATACAAATTATGAGCTATCCCCATATCAATTCTTACTAAACTGTGTCTCCTTTTGATTACTTGGTTACCTTGATGTTGTATGAGTAAAGGCTTGTGCAATTGAATGCAATTCAGTTAGGTTGTATATCTGTTCATCACCACTATTAGTTCAATGGATTACGTAAAAGCTTTGATGAATTTGATAAGGTTGCTGTAGTAGTGGAAAGGATTTTGAATGATGAATTCTAATAAGAATTTCTGATGAAATTTGTTGTAAGGCAACAAATTAGATCTAGAAATTTATAGTAGACTTTGAACCCGAATGGATTAGGCACCGATCAAATTTGATCCAGCTGAAAGAGAAATATGTCACAAATGGTTGTCAAAAATGCATAATTAAATCAATTTTACTTTTATTTCCTATAGATCTTAAAAGTTGGCCAGTACTTATTTGCATGGAATGTTTTAGCTTCAGTTAGCCACTATTGCTAAGAACACTTGCAGATCTATAGAAGAATTTTTGGCCATATCTGTTGTATGGGATGTGTTTATCAAGTTATAAAAAATTGTGTATGTATTTGAGGATTTGAGATGAGAATCAAAATGAAACTAAAATAATCCTCATATAGTTTTTCCAGTCTTGAATCATCCTTGGGTATACCCACCCTAGTTTTGCAGAGCTAGAAGAGTAGAAAACCACCCTTGGTTTTGTTGAAATTGGGACCAAATGCTTTGCACATATAATTGCTAATAAGAATTGGTTGGTCTTTAGATTGTGTGAGTAATGTCATCTTGATATTGAGCATTTTGTTGCTTAGTAGTTTTGAAACACCAAAATGATCAATGCACAAATGAATCAAATAATGAAGGATGTGAAGAAAGAAGGAAATCCTATAATCTGTTATAAAAAAGTATATACTAGAAATCTTGAATAAATAGAAGAAAAATACTAACCTCAAAGTAGGGAAAATCTCAAAAGTGCTTATTTCTAATGTCTGTATATAGTTTCAGGAGATTCTGCAAACTACTTCGGATTGGAAATGTCGAGACAGAGAAAAACTAGAAAACTTGTCTTTCTGAAAGTAGGTTGACCTTGACCTAGATAGTGGGGCACAATCTTACCCTAGGGTAAAATTGTATCCTTCATTGAAGGTCATCCTTGACCCCAAAAAGTTAACCTTGACCTGGACTACTTTGATAAAAATTCTACTTGGGGATCTTGAAAGTTCACTAAAAAGGGTATGCAAATTTTTACTTCAATTCATCTTCTTGTACCTATACCTATAAGAAACATGCTTTTTTGTTGTTGTTTGGATGAGTGATTCTCCTTGGTCAAACTCTAGTTTGGAATCAACCTTAATAATGAAATTGAAATAGAGAATACTAGCAAGTAGTAGAAGTAAATCTAACAATGAAGCAATGATATTTGATAGATATGCAATTATATTTGAAATTTAAACAAGTATGTTTATATGAAAGCTTGAACATAACATTAGAAAATATAAATTAAAACCTCCATTATTGTATGCTTAGAATCTACCTTGAGAGAAGAATAAATAAATCTTAAAGATGAACAAAGGATCTTGAAAGAAGATTACACCCCCATGATGGTTATATCTAGGGTTTTGAATGATGAATCTTGAATGCTTGAATCAAATCCCTTCAAAGGCTCAAATCCTTGATCTAAAAAAGAGAACTTGAATGTAGATAATGGCTTGGATGCTTCCTTAAATATTCTTGATGGAATGCTTGCCTAATCTTAGAAATAATGGATTGCTTGATATATCGTGTTTGCTCTCCTTCTAGTTAGCTTGTGGTTAGAGAAAATGAGAGGAGGAGGCTTCCTTATATAGTGATCTAGGGAACAAAATTCTATAGAAGAAAAAATTGGAAAATTAAATCCCAATTAACCTTAACCACTAGAAATAGACCTAATTTAAACACAATTTAAGAATTTACCATTTCAGAGACCAAAACAGTTGACCCAAAAGCAAGAATATGAATCTTTTTGAAGCCCAACATCTCGAAACCTTTGAAACTTGAAATTTTGACCTAGGGTTAGAGTTGAGATCAAATCTACCCTAGGTTAGGGTCAAGGTCATCCTTGACCTAGGTTAGGGTTGAGGTCGACCTTGACCCTTCAAGCCATCATTGACTTAAAAAGTCAAAGTCTTTAGTTTCTCAGAGAAAGTTGTCAGAAAGAGGGTAGAAATAGGAGGAGAAAAGAAGAACAGAGGGAAACAACTACAACCATGCAAAGTCCTATTCAAGATGATTGACATGACCCCTTATCACATCACTTACTTGGAGGACTAAATTCTCTTAACATAGAAGTGCTTCCATTTTAAGATGATACATTACGTCTCATGTTAGGATTTTGAACTTGGAAGCTCAAAACCAAGGGGTTGAGAATAAAATCAAGGTTTGGGTTGACAAGTCCATGGGAGGTGACAACTAGAAGGATAAAAGACTATTGCATAAGTCACTACTGATAACCATCTCTCTATTAATCATGAGTTTTTCAAGTTGGAGAAGTCTATTACCACCCTGATAAAAAAGAATTAGGACCTAGATGACAAGTTTGAAAGGGTGGGGAATTTTTCTGTCTATGTGATACATTTTACAATGACCACCCTCCATCTTTTGGAAGCTAGGTAGGAGGAGAGAAAGGACACCAAGGATCCACTCACTATATGATTTCTTAGAAGATGATTAGCTATGACTTCTACTAGAGAACCCAAACAACTAGAAGAAGGAGAGTTATCTCCTGGTCCCTTATCAATTATTTTTTGTTATTTATGTTTGTTGGTTATTATTTTTCCCATGGGGCTTTTTATTTTATTAACCAGTGGACTTGGTTTATGCCTAGAAACATTAAGAGGGAATTTTTTTAATATAATTATGACAATATATTAGCTAATAGATGTAGCAAGTTAAAACATACAAATATTTTAGTGTGGCAGTTTTTGGTATTAAGAAAGGGGGTTGGTTAATGATATGGTAATGACTTGTAATTGATCTTCAACCTTATTTTATCTATCTCTGGGCCAACCACCATTTTGGTTGATTTTTAATATAAAAAACATTTATAATGATAAATATTATAATGCATATAAAAATCAACATGAACCCTACAAAAATATGCAGTGTGCGTATGATTTATCTTAAAATAGAATGGTTTTGTCATTTGAAAAAATCTTTAGCCAATTCTAATTTGATGAAATCTTAGAAGAAATATTTCATAAAATTGTGTTTGAGTCATATCTAAATAATGTTTTTCATGTGTCTCACAATTTCTAATTCCAATTTGTGTTTTGACACCATCTCTTTTGTTTGGTGAATCCCTTGTATTGTCACACGAAAAGTTTTCAATTAATATTCTTAGTGCATCAATAAAAAACTTATCCTTACATAGGAGGCTACCTGCAAATGACCAAAAAGAAGTATTGTTAGGACCCTCAAATTTTTCTTGCATCTCTAAGGCTTTGACTAACATTGTTCTACTTATTCTTAATGACTTATTTTTTTATTCTATGAGATTTTATCATCTCATGTACCATTATGGTTGATGTGAGTACACATTGATTCTATTAGAATCTTTAATGCTTGATTTTGGATCAATGGCTTAGTATTCATCAAAGATATTTCTTAGAATGGTTCTTTCACTACTAGTTTTAGATGTTCTTAACCCCAAAATTTTCAATGTCTCTCTAAATTTCATATTTTTAATCATTCCAATGACAAGTTGACATCCATTTTTATTTAATTTATCAAAAAAATTATTCCAATTTTTTTTAAAATTCTTCTACTATTTCCTTTTGACATTTTATCATGTATTAGTTGCAAAATATTTCCATCAATGTCAATTAGAAACTCTGGGTTTCTACAAATTATTCTAGGTGATGTTAATGTAGGTGCATGCTCAACATATTCATTACCCACATTTAGCATTCGTCATGTCCAATTGAATTCCATATTAGATGCATTAGCTGAATTAGGTGTATTTTCATAATCATTTGAATTGGTGCATGTTGAACATTTTTTTGTTTGTTGAGTTAGCTTAATTCATCATGTAAATTTGATTTTATTTTTTATAAAGAAGGTAGGGGGAGTTCCCTAAACTCGAAGTTATAGTTAGATTTAAAGGAAATCCTAGGGCCATTACAACCGAGAAAATAACCAAAAAATGAGAACCAATAGAGAGATCACTCCCACAAAATAATTAAAAACATAAATCAGCTACCAAAGAAACTAATTAATACATGTCATGAGAGAAGCATAACTAATCAAAGATAACCTAAAACTAAACCTACTAAATAGCTTGTAACAACATAAATCAGCCCAAAATATAGGATTCAATATAAATGTTTGCATATAAGAGTTTTGTAATAGTAATGAGTCTTAAAACTGCATAAATACTTAACTTCAAAAAACTTAAAGGTCTTAAAGATAGGTAAGTTCAAAATAATAGAAAAAATATTTAACTTAAGAGTATTATAAGCTTTTAGACATCTACAAGAGGTGATTAGGAAACTAAAATAGAAAAGAAAACCAAACTTTTTTTAATATCATTCCAATCTTTGGTAAGCTAGGCAAGCTCCCCATACCAATCCATGACATCTCTAGTCTCCTATTCCCGATCCTTCTCCTTCCTAATGGAGTCTTCATCCTTGGTCTTCAACAACCTTGTCTTACTAGAAACCACCCTCAAAACCATTCTTTCCATTATCTCCCTTCAGATACTATAGTTAGTTTCAACAAAAAACTTAACTCCAAGTTAGTGATGGTATCTTTTTAAATTTTTTGTAGGGATTCCACTTTGATTTGAAGATAATCTAGTCTACTTTCAAGCTTACTTTCAAGCTCAATAACCTTATTGAGGATGGAATCCCTATCCAAGTTTCTATCCTTCTCTTCCACATTATGACCTTTATCATCTTGGTTCTTTTCATTGACCTCAAAAGGACCAATTTGGTTCTTAATAACCCCTTTGAGATCAACCTCAATAATTCCCTCCTATTTAACCATTTCCACATCCTCATCTTCCCCATCATAGCTAACATCATCTTCTCTTTATAATCCGCACCCTCTGTGTCCTCATCATTAGTCTTATCTCAAGCTTTATTCTCTACCTCATGGAATTTGTAATCCTCCAAACCCATGGAGGTTTCCTTATCCTCCTTCTATTTCTTTTGGTCTTTCTTCCTTCAGATTCTCTTTGATCTTCTTTCCATTGAGGTAGCCTCTTGTTGTCCACTCTTCCCCAAAGTAATTATGTCTTTACTCTCTTCATCCTCAATGTCATGTTTGTCAACATGAATGATGTCTTTATCAATCCTTCTCTTTTTAGGGGTGGGACCTTATCTTCTTTGGGGAGAATTCTTCCTTTTTGAAGGGGTTTTGAACAACAAATTTTCTTCAAGGTATGTTCTAGGGTTACTAGCCAATAAATACTGGTCAATACTGGATTTGTTTGGGTTAGGTGTTTCTTTGATAAGGATCACAATAGGGGATATATTTATTTCCCCAATTCTTAATGACGAGATGATCACACCCAAATCTTATTATTTTATGGTGACTAATCAAGGAAGTAATATACATACTTCATAAATTCTTTGGGGTTTAAGGCATCACCCCAAGATTTTTTTTGGGTTACTATTCACCAATTGGCTAATATTCACCAATTAGCTAATATTCACCAATTGGCTATTATTTATTTGCCAATTTATGGCCAACATGTTGTAACAAATTTTAACCCTAAAGAAAAAAAAATACTTGTATGTAAGGGCTTAGGGTTAGGGATTGTTTGATAAGATGTGATGCATAATTGCTTATTTCAGCAATATTGAACTGTAAGGGATTACAGATTATTTTTAGGTTTAATCACTAGATCGTAATAATATTGGACTTGCTATTTGGTGGACATAGTGTAGGGTTTGGATGAACCACACTAAATATTGGTGTCTTTTGTTTTCTTCTACGTGATCTATTATTTTATGATATTGTTTATATTTGCATGTAATTGTTATTTTTGTGTTTGCTTAAATCCTAACAAGTGGTATTAGAGCAAGGTTATTTTTTAGTTATCCTATGTAAGAAAGTCTCATAGTTGAGTGGGAGTCTCATGGTTGAGTGGGAGCAAGGGTAGATGAGTGTAAGCTGAGGGTTGAAAATTTTAATGGGTAGAACTTTCTATTATAGAAGATGCAAATGGAAGAATATCTTTATTAGAAGGATTTATGGAAGCCATTTGAAGGAAAAACTAAGAATCAGGGACCTATAACAAATGATGACTGGGATCTTTTAGATAGAAAGACACTTGGAAGCATTTGATTATGCCTGGCACCATTGGTGGCATTTAATATTATAAAATTGAAGACAATAGAAGAGTTGATGGAAACCCTAGTGAGATTGTATGAGAAGCCCTCTGCTTCAAACAAGGTATTTCTCATGAAGCATTTATTTAATATGAATATAGTAGAAGGTGGATCTATTGTAGATCATTTAAATGAGTTCAATACTATTACTAATTAGTTATCTTTTGTGGGTATTAATTTTGATGAAGAAATTAGGGCTGTCTTGATTTTGTGTTGTTTGCCTAAAATTTAGAATGGCTTGGTAATGGTTGTGGGTAATTCCATTTATAGATCTAATATTCTAAAATATGATGATGTGATTTGTATTATTTTGAGTGAGGAAAATTATAGGAAAACCTCAGGTGGATCTACATCTAAAATTTCTTTGAACACACAAAGTCGAGGCATGATGACTGAGAGAGGAAGTAATTCTAGAGTTTGTGGGAAATCAAGAGGAAAGTCAAAAGGGAAGAGGTTTTAATCAAGAGGACCAAACAACTACTAGTACTATGGGAAACTAGGGCATAAGAAGAAAGATTGTTGGACTCAAAAGAAAAATGAAGGTGAAAAGCAAGATGGAGACAAGGAGAAAGATGTGGTAAGTAACAAATCCGAAGAGGATGCTTTGCTTCTATCCTTAGAAAGTGTTGATGATTCATGGGTTTTAGATTCTAATGCTTCATTTCATGCTACACCTCATAGAGGTTATTTCATTGATCATGTCCCAGGGGATTTTGGGCTTGTTTATTTGGGGATAATGAACCCAAGTAGATTGTTGGAAAGGGAAAAATTAAGATTAAGTTGCAAAATGGGAATCATTGACTATTACATGAGGTAAGACATATTCCAAGGCTGAGTAGGATATTAATTTCAACAGAGAAACTTGGTGATGAGGGTTCTATAGTTACTTTTAATGAAAAAAAATTAAAGGTTTCAAAAGGTTCCCTTGTAGTAGAAAAAGGTGTGAAAGTAGGCATTTTATATCTTTGTACAAGTCATATTGTTGCTTCTACTTTAATTGTTTAAGAGAAAAATGAATGTTCAGGAATGGTTGTTGCAATTGTGCAGGGAGAACAAATAACTGTTATAGATTCTGATACAACATTATGGCACAATAGACTTGGGCACATGAGTGAGAAAAGTATGAAATTACTTCATTCAAAGAAATTTTTACTAGGTCTAAAATGTGTTATGGATTTCTATGAAAGTTATGTATATGGAAAACAAAAGAGAGTGAGTTTTGTGAAGACTGGGAAGGAAAACAAAAGTGAGAAATTAGAGCTTGTGCATACAGATGTATGGGGACCAACTTAGGTATCTTCCCTTGGTGGCTCTCATTATTATGTTACATTTATTGATGATACAACTAGAAAAGTATGGGTTTATTTTCTTAGACAAAAATATGATGTATTTCAAACTTTTAAGAAATGGAAATGCTTAGTTGAAAATGAGACTAGTAAGAAATTAAAATGTCTTAGATCTAATAATGGTAGTGAGTATTGTAGCCATGAATTTGACTTAGTTATTGCTCCACTAATGGTATTCATAGATAAAAAGCTATTCCAAGGACTCCATAGAAAAATAGAGTGGCTAAATGCATGAACACGACTATAATGGAGCATGCAAGGAGCATGAGGTTGCATGCTAGGTTGCCCTTAAACATGTGGGTAGAGGATGTTAATACTATTGTATATTTTATTAATAGAGGTCCCTCTTCTCCTTTGGGTTGTGGTCTTCTAAAGGAAGCATCGAATAGTAAGAAGGTGAGTTGTTCTTTTCTCAAAATGTTTAGTTGTGAAGAATTTACTCATATAGATTCTGAAAATACAACCAAGCTAGAAGCTAAGTCAAACAAGTGTATATTTGTTGGATATGGAACTAATGAATTTGGTTATAGGATTTGGGATTTTGAAAATTAATAATTGTAAGAATAAGGGATGTCATATTCAATGACAAAGTGTTGTACAAAGATCTATTGCAGCAACATTAGAAGAAATAAAATGATTATGTAGTGTTGGATGATACTCCAAAATATGATGTTCTAGCAATTATTCATGATGAACAACAACTACAAAAACAAATACCAAACACACCAGTGAATGCTAGACAATCAACAAGGCTAAGTAGACCTCCAGAAAGATTTTCTCCCTCTTTGTATTCTATTTTACTAACTGATGTTGGTGAACCCGAATGCTATGATAAAGTTGTGTAGGTGGATACTAAGATTCAATCAGAGTCTGCAATGAAGGACAAAATGGACTCTTTGCTAAAAAATAAGACATGGAATTTATGCAAGTTTCCTATAGGTAAAAGGTCTTTATAGAATGAGTGAGCTTATAGGTTAAAAGAAGAGGATCAAGGTAAGAAAAGATTTAAAGTTAGGTTAGTTGTAAAAGGATTTGCGCAGAGAAAAGACATTGATTTTGATGAGATATTCTCTCCTATTGTTAAAATGACTTCTATCCATACTATTTTAAGTATTGTGACTACTAAATATTTGCATTTGGAGTAGCTTGATGTTAAAGCAAACTTCTTTCATCATGATTTTGATGAAGAGATATATATGGATTAGCCATAGGGATTTGAGGTCAAAGGTAAGAATAACTTAGTGTGTAGATTTAAGAAAAGTTTATATGGCTTGAAGGAAGCACCTTTGAAATGGTATTTGAAATTCTATAGTTTTATGCATGAGCATGGATATAGTAGGTGTCATTTAGATCATTGTGTTTACTTTATGATGTTGGATGATGACAACCACATTATTTTATGTTTATATGTTAATGATATGCTTGTAGATGGGTCTAAAATGGATCATAGTAAGGGATTGAAATGCTAGTTAGCACATGTATTTGTTGTGAAGGATTTAGGGGCAATAAAATAATCCTTGGTATGAGGATTTGCAGATATAGGAAGAATATAAAATTGACTTTATCTTAGGCTGACTATATTGCAAAGGTGTTGCAATTTTTCTTTATGGAGAATGCTAAAGTTGTTAGCACACATTTATCTAGTCATTTGAAGTTGACTAAGGACATGTGACCCAAGACACAAGAAGAGGAAGATAAGATGTATAAGGTACCTTATGCTTCAGCTTTAGGAAGCTTGATGTATGCTATGGTATGTACAAGGCTAGATATTTCACATGCAATGGAAGTCGTAAGTAAGTATATGAGTCATCTAGGAATTGAGCATTGGAATGCAATTAAATAGATTCTCGAATATTTGAGAGGAATCTAGTAAGTGTTTACACTTTGGGGTCTCTAGTACTAGTTTATAGGGTTATGTTGACTTAGATTTGGCAAGAGATATTGATACTAGGTGGAGTACTATAGGTTATGTAGTTATTGTTGGTGGGGTAGTAGTGAGCTGGGTTTTTAGGTTACAAAAGGTTAATGCTTTATCCATTACAGAGGTAGAGTATGTTGCTACTAGAGAGGCAGCCAAGGAGATGATTTGAATATAGTTCTTCTTGGAAGAATGGGGATAATCTCAGAGGGATAATTTATTTTTTATAGATAACCAAAGTGCCATTCATCTTGCAAAGAATTATGCTCTACATTCAAAGAAAAAAACATTCAGTTGCAATACCATTTCATTCAGTCATTTTTGGATGATTTACAATTAAAGCTAGACAAGATACATATAGATGAAAATTCAATGAATATGTTTACAAAGGTAGTGACAAGGGAGAAGCTAAATTCCTCTTCAGCTTCAAGTGGTCTTCTAGACTAAAAAAAATAAAAGAACAACAGAGTCTAGTGTGGTTTGATCCAGTGGGAGCCCCATGTGGTAGTAGTATTGCTATTGGATTAGTCTCCAAGTGGGAGATTGTTGTCTGGTGTGGAGTCTAATCAATCCCCAAGTGGGAGATTGTTAGTTTGTGGTGACTGATTAGGGAAGTATTGTACATAATTTTAAAATTCTTTGGGGTTTCGGTTGTCGCCCCAATTTTTTTCTTTTCTGGCTACTATTCACCAATTGGCTAATATTGGCCAATTAGCTAATATTCACTAATTGGTTAATATTTATTCGCCAATTTATGGCTGACATGTTGTAACTAATTTTAACCCTAAAGTAGTAAAAATACTTGTATAAAAGGGCTAAGGGTTAGGGATTGTTTCATATGGTGTGATGAAAAATTTCTTCTTGTGGTGATATTGAGCTAAAAGGGATTACAGATTGTAATCAGGTTATAATCACTAGATCATAATAATATTGGACTTGTTGCTTGGGTGACATAGCCTAGGGTTTTGGTGAACCATATCAAATCTTGGTGTCTTTTTTTCTCTTCTATGTGATCTATTATTTTTAGATATTGTTTATATTTGCATGTAATTGGTATTTCTATCTGTGCTTAAATCCTAACAACTCTTTCCCATGGGTCAATTTCTTAGTAAAAGTTAGGTGATGGGGAAAAAAATATTAGTGTATGTTGAGCTATCATTTTTCATGATGCTTAATGGAAGGAATCCTTTCGAACTCCTCTTTTGAAAAGTTAATTTGGGATCAACTCCAAGGTTCCAGGCGATCTTGCAACCTACTAGAATCTACTCAGCAGAAGATAAATGTGAGTGTTCATGAGAAGGTCTTTGTTAGTTCTTTAAACAATTTGGATAAGATTTTTAATCTACTTGCTATCTCAAAACAACAACCACACACAAAAAAAAAGTTTTCTATTTTTCTATTTTATGATGAATGCAATCTAACTATGCAACTATATGAATTCCTAATTTAACTAAGGGGTTAGTAAAACAAATAACAAATATAGGGTAATAAGAAATTTAAGAAAATAACATAAAAAGTAAAATCCTAATGGAGATTAGCCACAAAAATGTTGTGTCTATGAGTTTAGCCTTTGAAAGGATTGGTAGGTAACCAATGAAAATAGAAGCAACACTTTCTTAATTCCATTGATGCAATTGTCAATGGGAATTTAATAACTGTATGATGTTTCACTTTTCATCAGATCACAAGGCCATAAAAAGTGCACTGATACAAGACAAAAGTCTATGTACGAACAAAAGGGTGATCTCTTCTTAAACTAATTATGTTAGTAGAATTTATAAACATGTAGCAAACACTAGAATTAAAAGATCACACAATTAAAATAACAAAATAAAACTATTGGCTCAATTACATTCCATGAACATACATTCACAAAATATAAAACACTTAGGCAAGAATCACTACACTTTGTATCTTTGATCTTTTCTTCTCTCCAACTATCTAATCCTTCTGGGTCAGAGACTAGGTGATCCAGATTATCCAAAATGATCAAATGTTTGAAACATTTCCATATCTTTTTTAACAAGATTTTCTAGGTCTTTTTAACTAGCTTTTTTGGAGGTCTTTTCTCAAAATTTGAAGTTGAAAGTTCCATTAGTCCCTAAAATTGGGTAGCCAAAGGTTCACTATTTTAGGGACTGAAATTAGATTTTTAGTTCTTCTTTCCAACAATGTAAATGATTTTGAATTCCAAGCTTTAGGTCAAAAGTTATGAACTTGACAAGTTAAGGACTCCTTTTTATCTGCACAAAGAAGAAAACATTAATTAGCTCATGTTAGAAGACCCAAACGAGGACTCCCCAGGACTCAGACTAAAAAAATTGGGTCAGTACTAGTCAAAATAGATAATTTTACCCCAATAAGCTAGTTTTTTTTTTTTGGCACACTAAAAATCACCTTTAACACTCAAATTCTCCAACCTCTAGGTTTCCTAGATAGAGGACCGGGGCTTGACCCAATCTTCAAGTGGAGTTCCCAAAATGACCCAAGCCCTAGACTAGGGGTCTGGGAGACAAAAAAAATACCAGGGATCCTCATTTCTAGGAGAAATAGGGTGTGCATTGTGAAACCACAACAAATAGCCCCAACAAAAAGGAAGAAATGATAAACGCATTTCTTCATCAACAAGCATTCATCTGACATATGTCAAATATAAACTAAATTCTAAACACTTCAAATAGCTTTCAAGTTCCTTGATAGTCAAAATTTCAAAATCTTGAATCTTCAAGCTCAATGTGTGCATAGTGTATTAATTTCCTTTGACATTTCAAGATGCAATCTATCATGAGTCTGTGGCAACTTGGAGACAATCCTCCACTCCACTCGTTCATTCATCAAGAATTCTCACAAATCATGTGTATCAATCACTATTTGACCAGATGAGAGAATCCATTCTAAGGGCTCTTAATGTGTTATCCCTTTTCTTTTGAGGTCCTTAGTAATCTCTTTCAATTCTGCTTTAAGGAGCTTGCATGTTTGCATTTGATTCTTCCATGAAGCAATTTGTATAGATATTGGATAGCCATTTTGGAGTGCATATCCTTACTATAAGATTATCTTTCTAAGACCATTTGGAATCTTTCATTCTTAACACCATCATTTTTTATTTTCTTTCTGTACCTTGACCATGCTTAGATTGTGTGGCCAAGGCATTGTTGTCATTTCTTAGATTTCTTCTTTAGTTGATAACCTTTATATTCCTCTTTTAAGAGCTCTATGAAAAATCTCACTCCAAATAGTAACCTTAGCAATTCCTTGAAAAAAACCTTTTATTTGAATTGGTAGGCTTCAAACTATTCCTCACTGTCATCAACCTTGATTTGAAAACACTAAGATAGTCAATCTTTAGATTTATAAAGTATTGAGAACTATTGATCTGCAACTCTGATTTCAAGACTATAAGTCCTCTACAACTGCAAGTAACATTCATTCTCTAATTGGTACAAGAACCCAATAATTTGAATGCTTTGACAAAGAAATACCTCTTCCTAAAAGTCAAAACCACAAGGAGTGATTTATAAAATGCATCAAGAATGAGTCTTGATTGTACCTAAACCCCAGACTAACATGACTAAAAAAAAGAAAAAGAATAAAAAAGAAAGTAAACCCCAAAAAAAAGACTCGAGTCAAAGAAAACTAACAACTAACTAGAAAGACTAAAAAAAATTTAAAAAAAACTAGAAAAAAACCAAAAAAAAAAGAAAAACTTATATACATAAAACTTTAAATAATAAGAGTGTGTGGTGGTTGTCAATATATTTCTCATTATGTGCAATAGTAATGAACCACCCCATATGGTTCTAAAAATTTTTGACTTGTCTTTGTACTAGAAAAATAAAGTTTAGATAATCTTTATTCAAATTTTGGTCACAAATCACACAAAATTAGAAGTTGTGGTAACTCTTCATGACCATGATTAATCCAAAAACAAGTTCTCTTACCTTTAGCATCATATTCAAATTGAAAATCATCGAACTAAGAGGGATAATGGAAATATATCACCTGATCTAGTGAGTCTCCCACCATAGGGGTACACTTACACATTGTAATCTCTCATTTTGGTGGTCTTATCTCATGGTACACAACTAAACACACACATGAAAACACTTCAGGTTTCTTCAGACTAGAAAAATCAATCACTAGCCTTCTTTTTGAATAACAAGATTCTTTACTATCATCAAACAAGATGTTTTCTACCTCATATCCCAAAGAAGCCTATTCAAAATCATACTTTCCCTCCATTGCAATCTCCCAAGCTAACAAGAAATTAGGAAAAATTTCTTCTAAATGGAACCCAAATAGATGGATTCTACATGACTTAGTTACTACATGGTTTGATAAATGTGTAGAATACCCACAAATAGACATTTCCTCAATCAAGCTTGAGATCAAATTGAGCACTCTATCCATCTCTTCTAATGAAAAATATTGTTTTGAGGGAGGTATCTTATCATTATCCAATGGGGAATCAATATCATAGTATGCAAAATTGGTATCTTCATCTTGATGACTTTCTGATACAAAAATTTCACCAATCTTGGGATATTTTGCATTTCCATCACTTTTTACAACGTCATGGAGTTTTGGAACTTAAAAATTTCTTGCGCCCTCAAAATTTATTGGCATATCCACACTTATTGAAACATCAAAACTTGGAGGAATTTATTTATTGAATGGGAACACAAACTCTTCATGATCAGCTTCATCATTTTGCCCTCTTGTAGATTTATCATATGATTCAAACATCATTGCACTAAACTGCAAAGGTTGTTCTTCCATGATTTGGGGAGGCTGATCCAAAACATCATTGTACCCATATCCATTTTCACTTGGTCTTATATCTATAATATCATAATTCTCATTGTTGATGTTACTATAAAGGCCAAAAATTTTGCTTTGATTTTGAGAATAATTATTCTTGGCAACAAGTTGTTTTGGATGATCACCTTGATTTCTTGAGAAATTCAACTTTATTTTGATGAGTTCATTGGATAAAAGAGACATCATCTCCTTCATTACTTTAAACTCTCTAGCCATATTATTTTTTGCTTCAATGGATGCAATTGCCTTCTACTCAAAGAAAGCAATCTTTTGAGACTCATACCATTAATATGTAATTGTTGGTATTGGAGCAACTGTAACTTGCTTCATGAATGTAATAGCCTCTTTGAAGACCTTTTCAATGGTATCAATGTCTCTGGGTGGAAGCTTTCTTAGAAAAATAGAAGTTAATGAATCCATTGTTCCAAAATAGATATGGATGGTAGCCTCTTGTAGTACAATGTATGGAAACTCCATTCTTTGATACAACCTATAGAAGTAATGATTAAATTTTGAAATACTCTCATGAGAATCCCTATTAATTGAGATGAAATAATGATGTAGGATAGCTAGATCGATATAGATCTTGAATTGTTCTAGAAACTTTCTCTTAAAAGAGTTCCAATCCCTTATTAATGTTGATGGAAGATTGAGGTACCAATTGAATAATTTTTCCCCCAAAGTGTAAGGAAAAAGGTGACATACCATATCCATATGCTGAATTTGGTTTTGATTACAAATTTCTTGGAAAAATTTAATATGATCTTCTGCTATTCATGATTCTCCATAGATGAACTATGGGAAAAACATTTCAAAATTTTTGGGCAAGTCATGTAATGGACCAGTTAGATTCAAAGGTAAACTTTGAGCATTGAAGAAATACATGGTGTATAATGCTGGGAAAATGTGAACTAGAATGTAGAGTGGATGATGATTATGGAATATGTAATGCAAATGGGTGGAATTCTTGGTATCCCTTTATCACTATGATGCTTGTGGAAATGACTGAGTTCTAGGAACTTGTGTTTATTTTGGGAAAGTGCACCTATGCACCTGTGCACCTACTCAAAATTCATAGAGTTAGATTTTTTTTGATCTTCCAAAAATCATAGAATTTTCAAATGAAAAATTAGGTTTTTTGAGCTGAATGGTTTTCAGGCCCTCCTTTTGGCACCACTTTTGTTGAGCAGTTATTTTGCATGATGCTTAACAATAGGAATCCTTTCGAACTTCTCTCTTGAAAAGTTAATATGGGATCAACTCCAAAGTTTTGGACAATCTTGTGACCTACTGGAATCCACTCAGTAGAAGATAAATGTGAGTGTTCACAAGGAGGCCTTTACTAGTTCTTTAAACAATTTGGATAAGATTTTAAATCTGCTTGCTATCTCAAAACAACAACCACACGAAAAGATACATATACATACATACATACATACATACATACATACATACATACATACATACATACATACATACATACATACATACATACATACATACATACATACATATATATATATATATATATATATATATATAATTTTATGATGAATGCAATCTAACTATGCAACTATATGAATTCCTAATTTAACCAAGGTGTTAGTAAAGAAAATAGCAAAGATAGAGTAACAAGAAATTTAAGCATATAACATAAAAATTAAAATCCTAACGGACATAAGCCATAAAAACAACGCACCAACAAGTTAAGCCTTTGAAAAGATCAGTGGGTAACCAATGAAAATAGGAGCAACACTTCCTTAATTCTATTGATGCAATCATCAATTGGAATTCAATAATTGTAAGATGTTTTACTTTTTATCAAATAGCAAGGCCATGGAAAGTGCACTCATGCCAGACAAAAAGCTATGCTAGAACAACAGGGTGATCTCTTCTTCAACTAAGTACGTCAGTGGAATTTCTAAACATGTAGCAAACACCAAGATTAAAAGATTGCACAATCAAAATAATGTATTAAAACTATTGGGTCAATTACATTCCATAAACACACATTCACAAAATATAACACACTTAGGTAAGAATCACTACACTCCAAATGAAAGCACCAATAGCATATATTATTGCATCAAAATAATGATGACCTTGAATACATATTACATTCCTAAATTTATAGAAAATCATCTCCTCAATTTGTGTTGAGAGTGAAAGATCTCTCTATCCAACTTTATGCTTCTAAACTAATAAAAGAAATCTATTTGTTTACAAACCGACTCTCTAACAGGTGCTAAGTAGGACTCCATCCTTATTTATATCATTTAATAGATGCATGAGAATTTCATGTCTTAAAAAAAAGAAAGAATGAGAAAATAAGAAGAAGAAATCTATTAGATGATGTAGGAGTCTCTGGAGGTTCCAAAAATAGAAGCTCAACCTTCTCTAGATGTTTGTAGGAGTTAAATAGCTGTCAAAATGCATTTCTAGTGCATGGAAAGCTCTAAATTTTGAACTGGTAGAAAAATATTAGCACACCTTTGAGTTCTTCAAAAAAAAATTCTAGCATACCTCAGAAGTAGCACACTTGGTGCACCTACACACTTCAGAAGTTCAGAAGCTCAATTTGCCAAAAAATCAAAGTTCTCCGTTTTGAAAACAGTTTCTAGGTTTTTCTTAGTTGAGGTCTAGGCTCACTTTTTTTGTACTTACTTTTCCCATTTTTGATGATTTATACCCTCTTTATAGCCAAACACTTTCATAAAAAATGCACCTCAGAAGCTTAGAAGCTCAATTTTCCAAAAAATCAAAGTTCTCTATTTTGAAAATGGTTTCTAGGTTTTCTTTACATGAGGTCTAGGATCACTTTTTATGTACTTACCTTTCACCTTTTTGATGATTTATACCCTCTTTATAGCCAAACACTTTCATGAGAAGTGCACCTCGAAAGCTCAGAAGCTCAATTCACCAAAAAATGAAAGTTCTTCTAAGTGTCAATTTTCCAAAGTTTGAATTTTTTCCAACTTCAAAATTTTCTAGAGTTAGATTTTTTTTCAATATCAAAATTTTCCAAAGTTAGATTTTTTTCAACTTCAGAATTTTCTAGAGTTAGAAATTTTTTTCAACTTTAGAATTTTCTAGATTCCATCATTTGGGTCTTTAGAATATTTTCAACTTCAAAATTTTTCAGATTCCATCATCTAGGTCTTATTGACCTTCAACCAAAATGATGTGTGGATGTTTCTATTTGAACTTTTGGATAGGAGAGGTGGTTTCTTGAGGAGTTAATAAGTCTAAAGCTTCATACTTTACCTTCACTTCTATGTGGAAATCATGAAGTGTGACTTCTTGGGCAATCCATGGAATTTGACATTCATGGGTTTGAGTGTGATCTTAGCTACTACAGAAGAAAAGGAAGCCATGATAATGTTTAGGATCTAAAGGGGCCTCTAGATGTTTTAGATATGTGCACCTGTGCACCTTAGGTGATAATTCATTCACAAAACCTTCAAATTTCTAACCTATACACCTTTAGGGAATTGTGCAAGGTGCTTGATTCACCAAAAAATCAAAGTTCTTTATTTTGAAATTGGTTTTGAAATCTAATGTTTCCTTGAGCTAGTTTTATTAAACATGTTAGTGATATTTAGAGAAAATTAATAACATCCCACTTTTTTTTATCAACACCTTAAACATTTCCATTTTTATAATTAATTATAATAATTTTGAGTTGTTCTGGGTAATAAACTGTAGTAATCAATTTCCCTTCTTGGCAACCTAAACCCCAATTAGAAAGGAAGTATGTAGTCCCATTACCTTCTCTTAGAGTATGGTTGATCTTGACTTCACTGAATATAGATAACCTACATTTGAAGTCTTCCATCAGACTGAGAATTCTCCAAGGACTTTTAGCTCTAGTAGAGAGGATATCAACTATAAGTTTTGAATTAGCTTCCAAAAGGACTTTTTCATCCCTTAGCTCCTAAAGGGACTTGATACCCTACCACATTTCCAACCCTTCAACATAGTTATTAGAAATGATGCCAATATCTTTTGCAAAACCTTGAAGAATTTCTCCTCTATTATTCCTAACCAACCCTCCTAGACTAGATATGCCTAAGTTACCTTTGGAGAATCCATCCACATTGCATTTCCACCAATTTAGGTCTAGAGGAACCCATTTAGTTTTCTTCCTTCTCTATATATTCAACTAGTTCATATCAGTGAGGTTTCTGATTAATATGCCAAGTTTGTTTGATTCAAATTTCACAAAGGGAAGGGAAATTAGAGCATTTAGGGAAAGAAGTAGAATTGACACTATCCATGTTGGTTTAGCTAGAAGACAAAGAAAATATATCCAATCTTACCTCTATAAGTCTACTACCTTGTCTCCTATTCATTTAGATAAACTTAGAGCCAACAAGATCTAAATCAATGAGACCTTGATAAGAAAAAAACTTCCCAAGGTCAATCATACTAACAAAGTAGTCCTCATTACCCCTAACTTCTCTTAAGGGTATAAGGGAGTGTTAAAATCCCTAGGAACCAACCATTTCATATTTATGTTATTACCCATATGATTAGTTATCAAAAACTAGAATTGTCTCCTTTGACCTTTGTTATTAGGAGCATAAATGTTAACTAGATTCGAAGAGCACCCAGATAATATATCATGACAAAATAAGATTATTGGGTTGGGAGATGAATAGATCATAGTATCTATGATTTTATTTTTGTTTCATCTTATAGCCAATCCTCTCAATGCCTCTTAATAGTCCACATAGATCCAATCCTTCATAGGCCTAATCTAACTTTCCATTCTCCTGAATCCCCCTTGTTGCATGTTAATTTCCTAGATAAGTATCATATCAAATTTAGTTTCTTGAGGAGAACACTTTAAGATATGATTCTTTATAGTGTTTTTAAGGCCTCTCATATTGTAAGAAAAGACTCTCACTAAAAACCAAATAATAGTTGGAGCCAACTTTTGTAACACTATACTAATAGGAACTTCCAAAATTTCTTGTGTGGTTTTTAACTTTGTGGGTCCCTTTTTTGTTCACCTTGTCTTTCCTTTCTAGATTAGAGGTAGCATTAGTGGGACCTTTGGCTACTTTTAGTTCTCGTTTTGTCCACTATATTCTAGTTACACTCTTCAAAAAATTGTTCATTTTCTTCTAGTTCCTTTGTAGAGGAAGGGATAGAGAGAATTTTTAGAGCTTTGTGATGCTCCCTTGATCTAGAAGTACCATCATATTCCAAGTCAGTCTGGGAAGATAGGGGGTTAGGTTCACTAAAATATTAGAAGTAAGAGCTAGATTGGAGTTGTTAGAAAAGGAGGTAGAGCCTAAGATAGAGGAAGATGGGTTTACCAGGGCATTCTTGATTGCCTTGTCTAGGATCTTCTATTGCAAATGGTTAAGAAGGGGGCTAGAAGGATACAACTCCATAGGGATACCCTTAGGGAAAACTAAAGATCTTGGAAGGATGACTTGGGGGCCCTGTAGGGGACAAGAGATAGTCGAGGGAACTTTAACAGAAGGAATGTGAGAAGACTAGAAAGAAATGCTTAGGTGTCCAAACCTTTACACTAGTCACAATACATTTCTACATTCTCATTATCCAAGGTTTGGACAAAGGTCCCTAGCTTGGATTCTAGAGAGATATTAGTAGGGATAACTCTGTTGACTTTGACACTCACACAAATATTTGTAAACAAAAGCCTTGATTTCTATTAATTTATTTTACCAACTACAAGAAGGGTGTTAAAGGAGTTTACAATGCCCTTAAAGACTTGATAATTCCAAAACTCCAAAAGGAGTCCACGAAAATGAACCTAGGTTTTGGATTCTGATCTAAGGTCAATAGCATGATCTAGTTAAGGATTCCATTTCTAGATGGCTAGCTTGTTTTTCTCATTAGTGCCTAGGGACCATGGCCCATTAGTGAGAAAATATGAAATATCTTCAAAATTATAGAAGGAGAGCATAGACATACCATTGACCAAGGTGCTAATATTGACACTTCCTTTTGAAGACCAAGTAGAGGAGGCCCATTTCTTATGCATTTTAATGGAGGGCCTAAAGAGAAGGAAATGTCCCACTGAAGTAATCTCCAGCTCTTTAGTAGTTTCATCAAGGATCATACCAAGAATGCTAACCGCACTACCTTTCATCACACAAGATCTATTAGGATCTAGAAGGGGAATTGGAACCAATTTTAGTGCAATTAGAGGAAAACAACACCCATACCTGAAGGAGCATAGAAGAAGGGCCATCATTAACAAGTGTAACTTTTCCACTACCCAAATCCAAGGGAGGAGAAGCTCCAAGCTAGAAGGAGGAACAACCAATAGAGGAGGAGTATTGGGAGGGGCGAGGGGGGGAATGGATAGATCATGGGAAGGGAGAAAGGGAGGATGAAGGGAAGTGATCTCGACAACATGATCAACACTAGGCATAAGTCTAGGCATGGCTTGGGGAGTAGGGCTGAAGGTAGGAAGAGTGAGAGGCAAGGATGTAAATTTGAATTGTTACATTTTCATCACTTACATTGTGTGAATTTGATGATGTACCTTTCCATAATCTTCCCATATGCTCCCTTGTTAGTGCCTTTGATGCCTCTTATTTTCAATTATTCCTCTCTTGCTCGTTGCCATTGTAGATCCAACTTGTCCTGCAAATAATAACATCAATAAAATACACAACCAAAAAAAAAACAAAAAACAAATTCACATCATTATTTTATAATTTGAAGTAAAACAAAGAGTGAAAATAAGATAAACTTATGGTGAATGACAAGTTAGAAACAAAAAAATCATGGACACAAAAAATACCAAATCTATCATTTCAAAGAAAAAAATACTAAACATATATGCATACATGTTGTACAAAAAACATTTAGTATAGTAGTGGGACCTTATAAGACACAACATAACAATTTTTTAGCCATTAACAAGTTTATATAAATTTATGTTTGGTAATAAACCAATCGAGGAATTAAATCTTAAGTATAATATCCATATGATCACATAACCTAATTGGTTTATAAAAAGCCCGATTGGGTTATCTAGAACTATGACAAAAAGATAGATGGATGGGTTAGTGGGAGGAATAGGGAAGGAGAGGAAGGGAGCAAGGGGGGTTAATTAGTATTTGCACGGGGGGGGGGGGGGGGGGGGGGGTGGAGAGAGAGAGAGAGAGAGAGAGAGAGAGAGAGGTTAGGGGTGTGGGTGTTAAGGGTTATTAAGAGATAGATAGCAACATTATGTATATACGTGATTATGTATAGTCTAAATAGACTAACAATATTTAATTATATATGAATTTAGTTATATATGTATAAATAGTTAATTATAAATATATTTACATATATAAATATAACATTACCTCAATATTATACATAACCTGATTGATTATTTATATCATTGTAAATGGATTTGGTTGTGTAAATGTAATATTTTCAATTTAGTTAATCATAACCTGATTGGGTTTTTTCAAGTAGAATAACTTGGCTGACTTATGTAACATATAAACATAAATTTATGCCTTAGAATCTTAATTAGGTTATTTGAAAAGTTAAAAACTAATCAAGTTATGACTTGGTAATATCCTTGGGAGTTGACTCAAAGTCTTGGTAGCTCATTTTCCCTCTAATTTTATTCCTTTAGATATCATTTTCATCTTCTAAGATGAATTCTTGTATTTTCCTCCATTAGTTCTTGAAACGAAAAAAGTGGATATCTCTGAAATCACCACCATAATCCCAAATGCCTTCTTAGCTTTCTAAACATATAATAATTTCCTTTTTTGAACAACATTAACATTGTAAACTTGATTTAGTTTTACCACTATCTTCACAATTTTCATAGAGATATGTCTATTTTTCTTAGTAACTTTTAATATATTTAACCAAATTCAGAATAAATTACATATTATTCTTCTACACTTGATTCTATAAACTTAAAAAAAAAAAAATATTTTGAATTGTTTTAATGCAAGTGATGCCTAACACACAAATACGTACCAAAATTTTAGGATACAGTTGCTTCAAAAAAATATTTTAAAAAATGTACTCATAAGAAAATTATAAAACAATACACAATTTCTAGATACCACTCTTAACTATCATCCTACAAAAGGGATTTGAAAAATACTAAATATAACTATATTTTGTGCAATGCAAAAAAATAACTATATTATGTTTTCTAAAAAGGCTCATGCCCTATTGGCCAAGCTTATTTTAGCTAAACAAGGCTATTTCCATAGTTTACATATAGAAGGGGATTCTTTAGTTATTATTGATGCTTGTATCCATAGACGCATCATTTCTTGGAAGCTAAAATATGTTCTTAATCAAATTTGGAGACTTCTCAATGAATGTTTAGATATTTGCATTTCGCATATTTATCGAGAAGGGAATAAAGGTACAAATTTTTTTATCAAATTTGGGTTGTGATGGGGTTACTACCTCTACTTTTCATCCTTTAACTTTTATTGATAAATACAAGGTTCTACAAAATCTCATTCAAGATGAGTTCGAAGCCTCTATCCGCTCGGCATCTGAATTTCATGCTCCAAGTGCTGAGTAGATGCCGAGTCCAATAAGAAGATAATTGATGCTGAGTAATGCTGATTAATATTAGATGCCAAGAAAATCTTTAGGTACTGAGCTGAGCAAGTTATACTCTGGTGTCGAGTAAGCTATGTTTTGGCACCGAGTAAAGCAAAATTATATCAGGTGCCAAGTTGGTCAGTTCACATAGTTGGTTGTTGAGTTCATCAAGAAGGTGCCGAGAATATTTGATATCCTTCAAGTGTTGTGTTAAGGTGCCAAGTTTAGGTGCTGATCTTGTTCTAGTTTGAATATGATATATGCCGAGTGAAAAATAACAAGTGTTGAGAATATTTGATATCCTTCAGGTGTTGAGTTTAGGTGTCGAGCTGAGCAAGTTATATTCTAATGTTGAGTAAGCTATGTTCTGGCACTGAGTAAAGTAGAATTATATTAGGTGCCGAGTTGGTCAGTACACATAGGTGGTTGCTAAGTTCAACAAGAAGGTAATTAAAGTGGAGTAATTTTGATAAGCTTCAGATGCCTATGTTCAGGTGCCGAGTGAAGCAGAATTATATTAGGTGCTAAATTGTCCAGAAAGCATAGCTAATCATATTTTAGTTTGGATGTGATACATGCCGAGTGAAAATAATAGGTGCCGAGTTAAGGTGCCAAATTTAGCAGGATTGTTTCAAGTATCGAGTAGAGTTCTTGGTTGTCGAATTCAACAAGAAGGTAACTGAAGCAAAGTATTGCTGATTTAGGTGCCGAGTGAAGCAGAATGATATAAGGTGCCAAGTTTAGAGGGATTGTTTCATGTGTTGAGAAGATTAGATTTTTTAGATGCCGAGTCAAGGTTATATGTATTATGTGCCAAGTTGCTTGGAAACAGAGTACGATTCAAAGCTCATTAAAGTCGTATGATTTTATCAAAAGTATTTATGATGACATGACATGCATAGTATATTTTGAGTGTTTCAAATTTGATTATTCTCTGATGACATTTAATTTCTATTTCTATGATTCAATTTCCTCACGTGGCTAAATTCGAGTCATTAAAATGCATCGTCATTAGTACTTTTTCCAGTTCTTTCAAGGACATTTTTTGTGCGAGCATAGATGGCTTATATCATGTTGCAATGTGTAATTTATTGCTTGAGGAATGAAATCTTCAATTGCACATATATGCAAGAGCTCAATTCTGTGATCTGTGCTCGTGTTTGTGTTACAAGATGAGTTCTGGGTGGGATATAGCTTTGGCTTGTGAAATGTGTCACAAACAACATTTTGACATCATGCCAAAGAATTTTCATATATGCTTGCCACTGGCATTGGACAAAACTGTGTTATCGAGTATTATTTCGGATGAGGTATTGGATCAAATGTTTTTAATTTTTTCACTTACAGTCCGAAGAGCTATTCGACATATCATTGGTGAAGAATTTTTATATCTTTCGGCACTTCTATTTTTCTACCCATCTTAGCTCATTTCAATTTTCCTTTCCAATGCTATGGATCTCCTGTAGTCTCTTGAAATGCTTCAAGCTTTGGCCCATAAGGTAATCCAACCTCACTTCATGGTTGATAACAAATTGATTTTGGCTTTGCAAAAGTATGACTTATGGAATGGAGTGGTGTTAGTTGGTGGTTTGTTCTCACATTTTCAACTCCTGCATAATAATGAATTTTATGTTGTTTTTGAGGTGCTTAAGCATGCTATAGACACTAGCAGTTTCATTTATTTAAAACATGCTTTGCCACTTGAACCAAGATTAATGGGTGTTCATTTGGTGGAACGAATAAAAAAGGTGGGTCGGGCTATGATTGATTTGTAGAAGGAATCTAATGTTTCAAACTCTAGGGATATGAATGTTGCTTCTGTGTAGCCCATTGAATATAATTTTTGGGATTTAATTGATGAGGTTAACTCAGATTTGGATTGGATTCATGGCACTTTAGAGTTTTTTTCTAGTTGGGGCCCTATTCCTGGTGGGCTTGGGTCAATTGAAGGTGGTTTTTTGTCTAATTGGGAAGATTTGTAAGACAAGTGCCAAGTGCTAATTGCTAGGATAAGTTTGTCATGAAGATAGTGCTTGGAAAAGTCCAAAGAAATCATTGTCAAGGTACTCTTTGGTTCATCATTGGGTGGTAGTTGATACGCCCCTTGTAATTATTTGCTTAAATTATATAAATCTATGTATATATTAGGGATGATGCTAGGTTTTCTTCACTGATTCTTTCCCAGTTGACCTTGTTGAATCAGACTTAGTAAAATATTATAGTGGCTTGCCACTTTTGCCTAAAAATAAAATTAAAAAAATAGGAATTATTTTTTGTGTGCACATGGTTTGACCCACCTAATCGTCTCTATTTTGTAAAAAATTGTAGTGGTTTAGAAAGTAGATTTATAGTCCTACGATTTATTTATTTTACACATCTTGTCATTTTGACTGGATGACCCTAAAATGTCTCATTGAAGTTAAGATTTTCCTTGTTTCAAGAAAAATTTGTCCACTTATACTCCCTTTTTGTGCACCATCTTGGTGCACTTGTCCTTTTTTTAACCCATCAAATATCAACAAAAAAAAATTTGTGCACAAAAAAGTTAGTTGGTAACATTAAAGACTAGCTTGTCCCATAATGAAAAGGTCATACTCATCAATTTTATCATTCAACAAAATTTTTATTTGACTGCCAATTTTGGAAACACTTTCTATGATACAAAATATGACTTTGTATCTCCTCTAACACATATCAAATTTTGCATGATGTCCTAGAACTAAGTTCCATTCCACCAAATCTTGACCCTTGGTTAATGTGGAATAAGGGTTTCTTCAAATTTTAATAATTGACTATTACCCTACCAAGCATTTGGAATTTTTTTTACAAAAGGTAAGATATCTCAACCAATACGCACTTGATGAAATCTAATGAAATAAAGACCAAAGACCAAGGAGTTGAGAAAGTAGTGATTCAAGTTCCTACTCGGGTCATGTGTGCTACTTAGTTGTTGTTGGTTTCTAGGTGTTGGGTGCTAGTTTTCCATATTGGTTAGTTTCTATTAGTTAGTAGTTTAGCTTTAGTTGTTGGGTCTCACTTCTTGTGAACCCCCTTTTGCTACCTGTTAGATGTGGTGTTATATTATTTTAAGGGTTTGAGCCCTCTTCTACTTTTTCTAATCAAAATAAAGATCTAAAAAATGAGAAATCATTTCTCCATAGTCCCTAATAAATTACTTATTAATGTAGTAATATTTTCTCAAGGAAACACTTCTACAATCATACTCGACCATACAAAATAAACATAAGGGAATTTTGCAAAAAGATTACTTTTATTAATATGAATATTCATAGATCAACTGTCGCCCCACTCTTGGACATGTTCCATCATCTATAAACTTTTTCCAGCTGATAAAACAAACATAACCCCTTTAACTTCCCACACAAGCATTTGAGGCATATGTACCCCCAACCAAGATTGTTAACATATTGCCATTCTTTGACAATCTTTACAACTTTTTTTTTCCTAGGATTATGGACCTAATTGTTACCTCATTACATTAATATGGTAATTTTAAGAACTTATGATAAAAAAAGACTAATCTAAATTCCTTATTCAATTCTTAGGCCCTTTCAAGACCTAATTTGATATATGTGCCTAGCATGGAATCACTTGATCTTTCTATTATAAATATTTTCATTGTAGAATCATATGGTTCTAATATCCTATATTACACCAAGAAAAGGTCATATTTGACCTTATAGACTCAAATTTATCATCTATATTTCCTTTGGCCTCATGGTAGCCATCTTGCACTAGATGCTCCTGCACCAAAAAGACATGCAAATCCTAGGGAAAAAGGTCTGAGAAGGAAAATAAGACATTGCAACAAAGAATTAGAGACAAAATGAATATGTGTTAATTAAAGAGGGAAATGGATTTTATTTCATGGACATAAAGATGTTGAAGATTAAAATTTAGTTGAAAGTGTAGAAAAAAGGTGAAAATGCCTTATATAGGTTGACATAGAAAGAAAAAAGTTCAAAAATTGGTCTTAGAAAATCCTAGATTAGGTGTGATTTTTTTTGAGAATGAAGATGACATCCTTTTGAAAGATGATATGAGTGATATATATATATATATATATATATATATATATATATATATATATATATATATATATATATATATATATATATATATATATATATATTCTTCATAAGAGAAACTCAAAAGACATGAAAGTGCCACATAAATTACATTAAAAAGGAATAAATGGTAGGAGTGACTAGTCCTTTAAAAGACATAAATACATTAAACAAAATAATACATGAAAGTTTAATGGGTGAATAGAAAATTTTATTTTCATAGTGTTGGTTATGATAACATGAGTGTAGAATAGTATGCAAATATCAAAAGGGAGTCATGTTTTAAGGATTTTTTTATTGATGTAAATTAGTGGAAATGGTAGAACTACAATAGGTTTAACTCTACAAAGAGAGGAAGTAAGACATATATTATAACCAGAGGATGATAGATTATGGTGAGTTAATTTCCATAATAGAAGGTGAAGGTGTTGGTGCTCAAGGAAATCATGGTATTATTAGTTATTGCAAAACACTTAGTGATGCAGGAGCATCCAGAGGTATAAGGGCAATCCTATGTTACCCAAAAAAATGTACTTAGACTTAGTTTTTGTTTCATGTGTTTTTACTTTTGGACACCCATTTGGGTCAAATAAAGGTTCCAACTCTCATAGTTCAACTATCAGTGTGCTAGAAAATCTCAAAAAAATAAGAGCATGCAATTTGGCCATGATTTTGGTGACCTAGAAGGTGTAAATTGGCCAAATGAATGTAATTGTGATTTAGAGCATTCCAGAAAAAGAATCAGGTCAAAAGGCCCCACAGTTTGAAAGTTATTGTAGTTTTTTGGGTTTTTGAGACCTCCTAAGAATGCTTCAAAGTTAGGTTAGGGGCATTAAATAACCTTGAAAAGGGCCAAAAAATGGGGGATGAGTGAAACTCTTCCATAAGGCTATAGAGTGCTTCGAGAGCTTTTCAAAAATGTAAACGGTTCATCAATCAGAGCTACGGTTCAAAAGTTATGCCTCCCGGAAGTTCAGTTACCATTTTTGGATTCTTCTAGATTTGCACCGACTTCTAACGCAGCTTCTAGAACCTTTGATTTGGTCGGTGGATGCCTACTGGCACTTTCTAGAATGTACTCCTAGTCCTTAACCCTCCGGGGTCTATTTAAGGAGATTTCTGGCATTGTAAAAGGCAGTTCGGAGTGGAGTTTGAGAGTAAGTACTGAAAGGAGAAATTATCTCTAGATTTATGCTATTGTAAGCCCTTAGGGCATGTCTTGAAGTTTATTTTCTCTGTACTGTTTGTACTAGCTTATTTTCTTAGTTAATACAATTTCCCTTTTCAGTTGTGTCCATTCTGTTCTTGGGTTGTGTCCCCATCACTTAGTCATTCATTAGGTAGGGTTAATGTTGACCTTATGGTCAAATCATTTGTTAGTCAATGACTAAATACTTAATTAGATTGATTGATTACATTTCTACCAAGATTTATAGTTGCTATCAAGCCTCACATTCAGATATCAAAGTATGTTGAGCTTCACAAAGTCTAGTAAGCTGATCAATGCAAACCATGCAGTACATAGTGTTAATTGAGCTGGGAGTGTTAACGAAGAAGAATGAAGGTAGTGTCAAGACCAACCTATAGTATAGACCAAGCTCTTTAGTGTCTACAAAGTTATTCATTATTCACCAAGTTACCAAATTCTAACCAAGTTCATTCTACTCAAGAGTGATTAATATGGACCATGCACTAGTGTCAATCAAATTCTAGAGCTTGCCGAGTGTCAGAATATCACCCATGTGGCCTTCACAATTTGAGTTACAACAATAAGTTGACTTAGTGAAGATTTTTTGAATTTGGTATTATATTTGAGTCCAGAAGGTAATTAATTAGATTGGTATATATGTAATACATCTTATCATATCCAAGCATGAGTGAGTAATATGTAAGAATGAAAATGAACACAAATTAGAAGACAAAGGCTACAAGTAGTATAAGGGAAAGTAGAGTCTCATCTATCACAGCAAGGTGATCAATTTACATCAAAGGAATCTCATATAAAAAATCAAGTTGCATATCAAAGATCAACTACTGGCTCATCTTAATAGGTGCATCAGTGAAATCCTCTAACAAAGTGCACTTAATAGTCTTATGCTAAATCTCCTAACCGAGTGCATACTTCATTGTATTCTATAAATCCTTTCACAAGGTGGACCTAACATTCCTTATTGCTCCTAATAGAGTAGATTACCAAAAGTAGTCATTATAAGCCTTAATAGGCCAAATTTATACTAAAATCATAAATCTTGTGTGTCTCATCCCTACCCTAGTTTTACTTTCTATTTTATAGGTTTATGGGTTACCAAATATTATGTCAAGTGTTATGAATGTTTTATTGCTTTTAGTCTTTCATGCATGCAATTAGATAAGAATATATTATGAAGGATTAATTGGTGAGTAAAAGTTAAAGTTTTATTAGTTCCTGCTTCACCCCCCCCTCTTAGTCATCTGGGCCTACATACATTTCCAACAATTGGTATAAAATCTTTTGGTTCTCACATCAAAAGTTTAGTAGCTTGAGAAAAGATCAAAGACAATGGAAGTGTATGGACTAGAGAAAGCTATTGAGAATGAAAATTTGGATCTTCAACTAGCCATGGAACAATTCAAGAAAATGAAGGAGCAACTCTCTCAATCCTTGAAAATAAGAAAAGACCTAGTAGCACAGATGAATGATAGTCTCTACATTAAAGAAAGAATTGAAGACATTTGCCAAGATAGTAGTTTAGATGAAGCTAATGTAACAAACAAAGATGTAGTTAAAAAGAATATTACTCTTCAAGAAGAAGATAGAAAACTAAAAAGGGAACAAGGAAATCAATCAGTTTGAATGTGTGAAGACAAGGAACAAAAGGAAAAAGCCAATGAAGAGAAAAAATTGCTAACAGAAAAGGTAGAAGAAAAGGACAATGAAATTCATCACCTATCTCTTTAGCAGACATATTTGATCAATAAAATTAATTATGTGAATCAAGAGCTTACCAACTTGAGGATAGAGAGTGAAATATTGCAAAATGAACTTAGCATAGAAAAGTAAACAAATGAGAGGATAATGAAATCTCAAGAAAGCATGAATCAATTGGATAAGAAAACTCAATTTAGACACAAAGGTAAAGAAGGTTTAGGCTATAAACATGAAGGTGAATCATCTCATAAAGGAGCTCAAAAGAAAAAAAGACCTACTTGTAATCATTGTGGAAAGACAAGACATACATCAAACAAGTATTAGAACAATGGGAAATCAAAATTTAGTGGAAAATGTATAGGTGTAACAAGCCAGGACATAGAGCAAGTGAATGCATAAAGAAATCTAAGTTTGAAGGAAAATGTTTTAATTGCATTAAACAAGGGCATAAATCTTTAGAATGCAAGACCAAGAAATGGAATCCAATAGAGAAAATTGTAAAAGCTATTGTTGGTTGGGATTATAACACATGGTGGAGATGTTACTTATGTAGTGAGCATGGTCATATTGGACCAAATTTTATAAAAACTCACATGAGGAAAAGAGAACATACAAAGAGATGTTATGTATGTAGAAAACTTGGACATATAGCTAAAAATTGTATGAACCAAGGTAAATTTGATGAGAAGAAAGAAAAGGCTAACAAAATCAAAAGTCAAATGAGGTAGAAATGAATAAAGAAATCTCTAGAGAATACAAATCAAAGTCCTAAAAATGTTGAGACCCAAGTCAATGAGTTGGGTAAATTAACCATTTCAAACTAGTTAGCCATGGAGATCACTAGAACTATGATTCAAAGGAAACATCTCATATTAGTTCTAGTTAGCAAGAAAGAAGATCCAAATCAGTATTTTAAATAAATTGAGATCACTAAGTTAGATAGAAATTGAAGTAATGTTTCAAGACCTTATTGAGAAAGGTTAGGTTGCAAGACATTCCTAAGAAAGGTTGGGTTGCTAGATCTAACTAAGATTGAATGAAGATGGCAAGTTTTGGAGATTCAAGTGAGTGTTGATGGTGCATACCAAGTTGAAAGACTTAATCGAGCATCTTATGACTGCCAAGTTGGATACGCTGTCATTAAGCTTTCTATTGTACGATGCATTAATGGTGACTTGATGAAATTTTTTGGTAAACAGATGAAATTGAAAGGTTTATTCTTCACTAAAAATTTTAGAACAAACAAAGCAGCAAATTTTTGAGCCCCTAAAATATTTAGAGTTATTTGGTGCAAAGTCTTCAAGGGTTTTATCAATAGGTTATTGAGCATAATGATGTCTTCATCTAGTAAGAAAGTGAAGAAAGGTTTCAAGACATTGATTAGAGGTGTTGAACCTAGAACCTTAACATTCAAACTATGTCCAACTATTGTAGAAGAAATTGATCTAGTTGGAGCTCATTTGCAAATCCCTCTGAAGGTACTTTTGATTCATGACAATAGTGTTGGATACAATTGTCTAATTGTGTGTTGTCTTTGATGTTACACAAATGTCATATCAGTTGTTAGTTAGTGCTTACCAAGCTCACTTGATTAGCAAGATAGTTTTCCTTGTCTACCGAGCATTCCTAAAGATTACTCTGCGAAGTCAGTGTCTATCAAGCTCACTTGAGCATTGAAGGAATTTAGGTAGGAAAAAGTGTTAACTGAGTTCACATGGTTAACAAAGGAAAGTTAGATATAGTTAGTGTTCACCAAGTTCACTCAGTTGCCAAAGGATTTTTTGCAAGTTCATAGTGTTAACCAAGCTTTTGTTGGTTAACATAGGAAATCATTTCAGAACCAAAAGTTTATCGAGCAGGGTTGGCCAGTGAAGGATTTTGTTGCTTTGGCATAAGAAGCTTATTTATTTTAAGTATTGTTTCTAGCCAGCTATGGTAATGATTATTGGTTATTGTAATTTGTAACTGAGCTGACTTGACAATTTGAATGATATAAATGAAAGGTCAAGTGGATATTTTTAGTGTGTGTGCAAGTGTGTTGATTGAATTGAGAAAGAAAGAGTGAGAGTGAATTGGAAGGATAAGCAGTTATCCTTGTGGAACAGAAAAGTATTATTCAATCAAGAAGGATCAAGTATGAAGTAGAATAGAGATCTATAATCAGGAATTTAGTTGCATCACAATTAGGTCATTTCATTGTTACTCTCTAACCATTGTAGCAGTGATCTAAATCTCTTAACAGAGTTGGTTTAATAACCAATTCTAAATCTTCTAACAAGATGACAGTTCCATTGAATTTTTTTTAAGACTTCTTGCAAAGCCACTCCTAAAAGGGTGATTAAATCCTCCAACAAGATCATACCTAACAATGTGTTTTGTAACCTTTAACGCAGTTGGCTCCTAATAGGGCCCACTTCAGAAGAGTGGAAATAGTAACTAGTTACATTGGTAGTTTTTTGCATATTGGGTTTCCATGTTAAATCCTAGTGTCTCATGTGTTCATGTTATTTCTCTTAATCTTGCAAATTAACCACTGTTAATATTTTAAGTTCAACTAAAAGTAAATCACACTCTGTATTTACCGAGTTACAACATTTTTTGTGTGTTTATCGAATAACAACAACAATTAGATTTCTTAGTTTAAATTGTATTGTTGAGATCTAAGGGATATAGGATTTATTTGAGTGGTAATTGATTCACCCCCCCATCTCAGTTACTCCTTCTATATTTCCAACAAATAGTTCATTCTATCATCATTCAATTTTGGAATTGGGCACTTTTGAGATGAATCAAGCATATGAGGAGTTATGTGTGGATGGGAGTTTGAAACCTGAGCATAAGCATTTGGAGATAGAGATTTTAACTCATATTTTGCATATGCGAAGGGATTTCCAAATAAAATCAGATAATAATGAAAATAATTCACAGGGCTATTGGGTTGCCGACGCTCAGTAAAGAAAAGACAAAAAAAAACTCTAGGCCGAGTTGAACTAGGAAAGAAGATTATTTCCGAGTGGGATAAAAGAGTTATGAAGTTCAAAGGAGTCACAACTATGGAGTTCAAGTTTGGGATACATGTAATTGCACACAAAATCTACAATTCAAGCAGATTGAACAATGTTCTTTGCAAAGCTGTTGACCTAGCATTAGTGGTGGTAAAAAATAACTTGTCATTTGATGTTTTTGAGTTACAATTGAATCAGCCAAGAACAATATGGAGAGAATCCAAACATCAAAGACAAATCCTTGTAAGTTTAGATGAGTTTTAACCTGTCTATTATTTTATGTTTGAAAGTTTTTCCCTTCCAAAGACACTATGGCATGGAAGAAGGATACACCTATTGTAGATCAAATAAATGAGTATATAGCTAAATTGGGTTACAATATTGTAGGCATCATGGATACATACTACAAGATATTTAAGGAGAAAATACATAATATATTCAAAATTCCCAAGTAGCAAGTTGATGACTATGAGCAAGATATATGTTTCCTTGTGGACTATGACAAGGTGCATATATAGGTAGTTAGGCCAAGGGTGGCATGGGTGAAACCTCTTGGCTATTAGGTGAATATTGATGATATAGGAGACATAATTGAGGCTCTTATAAATGAGCCAGTGGACCCTAAAGCACCATGCTTTGGTACCTATGAAGAAGTTAAAGCCAAGATTTCTTTGGAAATCAAGATTCCTCAAGCCCCAAAGAGATAAAGAATGAAGGTGGAGAAGATTCTAAAGGAGAGAAAGAAATCTAGCTCCCCTCTTCTACTATCAAAAGGAAAGGGAGATGAATTAGAAGAAGAAGAAGAAGGAAAAGAGGAACATGCAAAAGAAGAAGAACTAGAAGAAGAAGAGCCTCCTAAGAAAAAGGGGAAGGTTAAAATCTCAAGGGCTACAAGGTCCTCTCTTGTAGTATTCACAAGAAACTTGCAAAATCTAGAAAGAAGATAAAATTGTAGAATGATGAAGAAGAAGATGAAGAGCAACAATTTACCTTCAAAAGGTCTACCCCCACCTTTGAATAAAGACTAAAAATACTACATGATGGTGGAGGTTTTTCTAATTTCAAATTTCTAAACTGTGAATCAAAAACTAAGGAAGAACAAAAGAAAATTGAAGAAATCTTAGTGGCTAAAATGGCCAAGAGGAATTACTCTCTAGAGGAACTAAAAAAAAGTTCCTGATATCTAAATGAAAGCTATTACACATCAATGGGAAATTGCACTAGATGTTGCTAGAGATATCATAAAATAGACCTTAAGAAAGATAATACCAAATATTTCTAATAAGGAAGTGAATGAAGCATTGAAAAATAATGAACATAAACTAATTCATAGGTTTAATGTATTCCTAATTCTCTCAAAATATATTGAATCACTTGTGAAATCAAACACAATTGCATGGAAAAACATATATTGATTGCATAACCCTATTGAGGAGGTTGTACAAATTGATGATGAAAATAATGATGAGAAAGAGACTGTGAAGAAAGATGATGAGAAGAAAGATGATGAGGAAATAGATAATGTCGAAGGAAATGATGAAGAAGGTGAGGAGGATCAAGAAGAAAGTGGAGATCTTCTTGAAATATAGAGCAATCAAGACTCAAATCCTAAGAAGATAGTAGCAAAGGTAATGGATTATTTCCCTCTCTCTCCAATCAAAAATTTAGTGCCATCTAGACTAGAGAAGACTACTATGAAGTCAATTAAGGTAAACATTGTTCCACCAAGCACACAATTGACTATTGGAGTAATTATACTAAGTGTAATGATGAATGCTAATTCCATAACTTCATCTACTAAATAGTAGGCTCCACTCATCTTAGTAATAGTCTACATTGAGTCTCAACAAGGAATAGTAAGTTCTCTCCTATTAATGTTATTTATCCATTGAAAAATGTTGTTTCTAAGTTGCTGTTGTTTCAACTATTGAAAATGGAATGATAGTTGATGTTACGCCTCAATTGAGCTCTAAATATTTGAGCAAAGGGAAGGATATTATTCTTTCTACTGCTAAAAAAGAAAAAGGGTAAAGAGGTAAAAGCCTTTAATGATGAAAGTCATATAGAGGAAGAAATTGTTATACCAGATTGGGATATCTTTAATCTAACTCTTGATCAAATTGATACCCTTGATGAGCTATCGAAGAAAAGAGTCAAACAACAAAAGCACAAAGAAGAAATGCAGAAGAAAAATCAAGTGCTTGAAGACATTAAAGGCATATTTGTTGATGCACTTAGATAAAAGTTGATGAGAAGCAACATATTTTGGATCAACTTGTTTCTATTGTTTAAAAGTTTAATGGAGAATTGAATGGGAAGGAAAAAATTATGTAGAGGGAAGATAGGAAGTTTGGAAACAAATTTTTGGAGAAAATGGCACATAAAATTTCCATTGATCAAGTGGAATTATCCACTATTCTTGTAAATTTTGAGAAATCTATTAATAATGAATTTTTCTTTATTTGTTAAGTTTAGTGATACATAAAATTTCACCAAGGAAATAAAGGATAAGTTTTCATAGATAGATACTAATTTGAAGGAAAGTGCACATAAGTTGTCACTTGACCCTAGCATGAGTTCTACACATTTTGTGAAAATTAGGTATATGACATACTTTCAAGAAAAATTACTATGGGAAGAAGCCAAACTAAGGGTTACACTAGCAAATATTTAGAGTTTGATAATACCCCACATGGATGTAATTCAAAAACATATTGTTCATGCAAAAAAAAATCCATGACTACACTTTGTCAATTGATGATCACATGATGGAAGGATTAGCTAAAGGATAGATAGAAGTACACACATCAAAAGTTTTGCAAGAGAATTGGAACAAAACCATGTCCATAATTTTGAAGGTACATAGTGATTTCCTTTCACATTTTGATATTACCTTCTAAATATGTATTTTTTTGAAATTTGTGTCAAAATAAAAGGAGAAATAGTTATTATCATACTATGCAGTGCATATGTATATATGGAAGGGCATCCAAAGGAAATACTAAAAAAAGGAAATGCAATTATGTACAAATATATATCTAGAATTTTTTTTTTTGAAAATTCAAAAATAGAGTTAGTACCTACCAAGTTGTCAGTACAATAGTCAAAATCAAGTTGTGAACCTAAACATATTGATAGGGTGAGTTTTGAATTATATTTCGAGTATTCAACATTTTGGTATGATAAGTGTTTTTGTCACTAATGAAAAAGGGGGAAATTTTTGACCTTATGGTCATATCATTTTCCAGCTAGTAATTAAAAACTTAATTAGATCAATCAATTACATTACTACCAAGCTTTACAGTTGCTACCAAGCCTCACTTTTAGATAGTAGATTTTGCCGAGCTTTACAAAGTCTACTGAGCTCATTAGTGAAAACCATGTACGAAGTAGTGAACTAACTAAGCTTTGTAGTGTTAACCAAGCTTATTAGTTTTTATCAAGATGGGAGTGTTAACGAAGCATAATAAAGGTAGTGTCAACCAAGCTACAATGTCAATCAAGCCCTTCAGTTCTTTAGTATTTTCTGATTCACCCAATGCTAACCAAATTCATGCTACTCCTGAGTGATCAATGTAGTCTTTGCACCAGTGTCAACCAAATGCTAGAGCTTTTCAAGTTGACAATGTTTCTAAGTGTCAAAATATCGCCTAAGTGGTCTTAAGAATCTGAGTTACAATAGTAAGCCAACTTAGTGAAGATTGTTTGAATTTGGTGTTGTAGTTAACTCTACAAGGTAATTAATTGGATTTGTAAATATGTAATACATCTTATCATATCCAAGCTTGAGTGAGTAACAAGTAGTAAGCATAATGAATATAAATTAGAAGAAAAAGGCTGAAAGTAGTATAAGTAAAAATAGAGTCTCATCTATCACAACAAGGTTATCATTTTGCATCAAAAGAATCTCAAATAAGAAATCAAGTTGTAGATTATAGATCAACTACTAGTTTATCCTAGTAGGTGCATCAGTCAAATCCTCTAACAAGGTGGACTTAACAGTCTTATGCTGAATCTCCTAACCAAGTGCATACTTCATTGTATTGTATAAATACTTTCACAAGGTGGACCTAACAATCCTTATTGTTCCTAATACGGAAGATCACCAGAAGTGATCATTGTAAACCTTAATAGGCCAAATTTATACTACAGCCATAAAGCTTGTGGGTATCATCCCCACCCCATTTTTACTATCTATTTGGAAGGTTTCTAGGTTACCAAATATTGTGACAAGTGTTATGAATGTTTTATTGCTTTCAGTCTTTCATGCATGCAATTAGATTAGAATAGCTTATGAAGGATTAATTGGTGAATAAGAGTTAATTTTTATTGGTTCCTAATTCACCTTCCCCCCTCTTAGTCACCTAGGCCCACATAAATTTCCAAAAATTGGTATCAAAGCTTTTGGTTTTCACACCAAAAGTTTAGTAGCTTGAGAAAAGATCAAAGAAAATGGAAGAGTACAGACTAGAGAAATCTATTGAGAATGAAAAGTTGGATCTATAATTAGCTATGGAAAAATTCACAAAAATTAAGAAGCATCTCTCTCAATCCTTGAAAAGAAGAAAATACCTAGCATTATAGATGAATGCCAATCTCTTTATTGAAGAAAAAATTGTTTAGAAATTTACCAAGACAAAAGTTCAAATGAAGCTGATGCAACAATCAAAGATCTAGTTGAAAAGAATCTTACTCTTTAGGATGAAGTTAGAAAATTTAAAAGAGAACACAAAATTCAGTCATTTAGAATGTGTGAAGACATGGAACAAAAGGAAAAAGTCAATGAAGAGAAAATATTGTTAACTGAAAAGGTAGAAGAAAAGGACAACTAATTCATCACCCATCTCTTTAGAAAATAGATTTGATCAATCAAATCAATTGTGAAAATCAAGAGCTTATCTACTTGAAGATAGAGAATGAAATATTACAAAATGACCTCAACATAGAAAAGGAAACTAGTGAGAGGATAATGAAATCTCAAGAAAGCATAAATTAACTGGACAAGAAAACTCAATTTAGACACAAAGGTAAAGAAGGTTTATGCTATAAAGATGAAGGTGAATTATCTTAGTAAGGAGCTCAAAAGAAAAAAAGAGCTACTTGTAACCATTGTGGAAAGATAGGTCATACATCAAAAAATTGTTGGAGCAATAGGAAATCAAAATTTAGTGGAAAATTTTATAGTTGTAACAAGCTAGGACATAGAGCAAGTGAATGCATAGAGAAATCTAAGTGTGAAGAAAAATGTTTTAATTGCAACAAACAAGGGCACAAATCTTCAGAATGCAAGACCAATAAATAGAATCTATCAGAACAAATTATAAAAGCTATTTTTGGTTGGGATTATAACACATGGTGTAGATGTCACTTATGTGGTGAGCATGGTCATATTGGACCAAATTGTATAAGAACTCACATGAGGAAAAGAGACCCTACAAAGAGATGTTATGTATGTACAAAACTTGGACATCTAGCTTGAAATAATATGAATTGAGATAAATTTGAAGATGACAAGAAAGTAACGGTAGACAAAATCAGAAGTCAAATGAGGCAAAAATAGATAAAGAAATTTCTAGAGAGTACAAATAAAAGTCCTAAAAATGTTGACACCCAAGTCAATGAGTTGGGTAACTCAACCATTTCAAACTATTTAGCCATGGAGATCAATGGAACTATGATTCAAAGGAAATATCTCATATTAGTTCCACTCAAAAAGAAAGAAGATCTAAATTAGTATTTTAGATACACTATGATCACCAAGTTAGATAATAGTTGGAGTAGTGTTTTAGGACCTTACTAAGCTAGGTCAGGTTGCAAGACCTTACCAAGCAAGGTTGGGTTTCTAGACCTAACCGAGATTGAATGTAGATGGTGAGTTTGGAGATTCAACTGAATTTTGATGGTGCCTACTGATACGAAAGACTTAACCAAAAATCTTATGACTACCAAGTTGGACAAGATGTCATCAATTTATCATTCGTACAATACATTAATGGAGACTTGATTTTTTTTTTTGTTAAAAGATGAAATCAAAAGGTTTATTCTTCATCACAAATTTTAGAGAAAATAGAGAAGAGAATTTTTGAGCCCCCAAATGATTTAGTGTGATTTGGTGCAAATTTTTCTAGGGTTTTATCAATTAGTTACCAAGTGCGATGTCATCTTCATCCAACAACAAAGTGAAGAATCATTCTGAGATGTTGACTAGAGGTATTGAACATAGAACGCCAATGTTCAAACTATGTCCAACGATTGTGGAGGAAATTGATCTAGTCAGAGCTCATTTTCAAATCCCTCTAAATGTAATTTTGATTCATGACATTAGGTCATACTATCATTTTTCAATTTTGGAATTGGGTACTTTTGAGATGAATCAAGAATATGAGGAGTTATGTGTGGATGGGAGTTTGAAACCCAAGCATAAGAATTTTGAGACAAATGGTTTAACTCACATTTTACATAAGCCAATTGATTTCAAAACTAAATGGATCAAATTTATCTTGATTCATGTCCATGACTTGCAATTTTTGCTTGATCAACCTATTCAAATAATAATGAAATTGATTCATAGGGTTATTGGGTTTCTGATGCTTAGTAAAGGAAAGACAAAAAAAAACCCTAGGTTGAGCTAAAACTAGCAAAGAAGGCTCTTGCTGAGTGGGATGGAAGAGGTATGAAGTTAAATGGAGATCAAGTTTGGGATACATGTAATTGCACACAAAATCTACAGTTTGAGTAGATTGAACTATCTTCCTTTTGAAGCTATTGACTTAAAATTCAAGGTGGTAAAAAATAACCTGTCATTTGACCTTCCTAAGTTACAACTGAATGAACAAAGAAAAAATATGGAGAGAATCTAGACATCAAAGGCAAATCCTTGTAAGTTTGGATCAATTTTAACGTATTTATTCTTTTATGTTCAAAATTTTTTCCCTTCCAAAGGCATTATGGAACTAAAAAAAGATATATGTATTATATATAAGATAAATGAGTATACAGCTAAAATGGATGAAAATTTTGAGGGCATCATGGATGCATACTTTGAGAAATTTAAGTAAATAATGTAGAGCAAATTCATAATTCCCAAATAACTAGTTGATGATTATGATCACGATATATGTTTCCTTTTAGATTGTGATAAGGTGCACCTATAGGCAGTTAGGCCAACGGTGGCATGGGTGAAACCTCTTGTATATGACATGAATATTGATTATATAAGAGACATAATTGAGGATCTTGTAAATGAGCTAGTATAACCTAAGACACCATACTTTAGTACCTATGAAGAAGCTCAAGCTAGGATTTCTTTGGAAATTAAAGATTCTTTAAGCCTTGAAGAGAACAAGAAAGAAGGTGGAGAAGATTCTAAAGGAGAGCAAGAAATCTAACTTCCCTATTCTGCTATTAGAAGGCAAGGAGATGACTTAGAAGAAGAACAAGGAGAGGATGAACGTGTAAAAGAAGAAGAACTAGAAGAAAAAGAGCCTCTTAAGAAAAAGGGTAAAGTTACAATCTCAAGGGATACAAGGTCCTCTTGTGTAGTATTCACAAGAAGACCTACAAAATATAGAAATAAGTTAAAATTTTAGGATGATGAAGAAGAAGATGAAGAACAACAAGTTACATTCAAAAGGTCTATGCCCACCTTCAAAGAAAGATTGAAAAGACTACAAGATGGTGGAGGTATGTCTAGTTTCATGTTTTTAAAGTATGAATCAAGAACAAAGGAAGAAAAAAGGGAAATTGAAGAAGCCTTAGAGCCTAAAATGGCCAAGTGGAAGTACTCTCTAGAGGAACTAAAAAAGAAAGTTCTTGATATGTCACTAAAGGTTGTTACACATCAATAGGAAAATTCACTAAATGTTGCTAGAGATATCAAAGAAAAGACCTTAAGAAAGACAATGCTGAATCTTTCTAACAAGGAAGTGAAGGAAGCATTGAAAAAGAATGAACATAAACTAATTCCTAAGTTCAATGCATTCCTAATTCTATCAAAAGATATTGGATCAATTTTGAAATCAAATACAACTGCATGGAAAAGAATATATGGATTGCACAATCCTACTAAGTATGTTGTATAAATTGATGATGAGAAAGAGAATGTGGAGAAAGATGGTGAGGAAATAGATAATGTAGAAGGAAATTATGAAAACGATAAGAAGGATCAAGCAGCAAGTGGAGATCTTCCTAAAATATAGAGCACTCAAGACTAAAATCTTGAGAAGATAGAAATGGAGCTAATGGCCTCCCTCCCTCCCTTTCTAAGCAAAGCCTTAGTGCCATCTATCTCAGAGAAGGCTGATACTAAATCAATTGAGGTAAACATTGTTCCACTAAGCATTCAATTGACTATTGGAGATATTCTATTGGGTACAATGATGACTATTGATTCCACAACTTCATCTACCAAGAAGTAGGCTCTTGTCATCTTAGTAACATGCAAGACTGAGTCTCAACAAGGAATTGTAAGTTATCCTTCTATTACAACTATTTCTCCATTTAGATTTTTTTTTCTACTACCATTGTTTCATGTTGGATATAATTGTTCAATTGTGTGTTGTCTTTGATGTTACACAAATGTCATATCAGTTATTAGATAGAGTCTACCGAGCTCAGTTGGTCAGCAAAGAAAATTACAGAGTCTACCAAGCTCAATTGGTTAGCAAAGAAAATTATAGAGTCTACCAAGCATTCCTTAATATACTCTATGGAAATAGTTTCTATTGAGCTCACTTAGGCATTGAAGGATTCTATGGAAAAAGTTAATTTCTACTAAGCTCACAAGGTCAATGAAGGAAAGTTAGTATTTACCGAGTTCACTTAGTCTCTAAAGGATTTTGCAAAGTTTGCAGTGTTTACTGAGCTTCAGTTGGTTAACACTAGAAATCATTTTTGGAGTAGTGTCTACCAAGTAGGGTCGACCAATGAAAGATTTCATTGTTTTGGGAAATAAAGTTTAATTATTTTATGTAATGATTGTAGCCAACTAATGTAGTGATTATTGATAATTGTAACTTGTAAATGAGCTGACTTGACAATTTGTAAGGTATAAATAAAAGGTCAAGTTGTGAATTCTTAATTGTAATGAACGAGCATGCAAATGTGTTGATTATGTGAAGAGGAGAGTGTGAGAAAATTTTGAAGAAGGATCAGATATCCTTGAGGAGAACCAAAGTTGTATTTGATTAGAGAGGATCTAGTAAAGTAGAACAAAGATTTGTATCAGTAATTCAGTTCATCTCATTCAGGTCAAATCATTGTTATTCTCTCACAATTGTAGCAGTGATTTCAAAATCTCTTAACAGAGTTGGTTTAATAGCCATTTTGTAAATCCTCTAACAAGGTGACAGTTCTATTAAATTTTTCTAAAGTCCTCTAGCAAGGCCACTCCTACCAGGGTGATTAAATCTTCTAACAAGGTCACACCTAATAATGTGTTTTGTAACCTTTAACAGGGTTGGCTCCTAATAGGGCTCACTTCAAAAGAGTGAAAGTTAGTAGCTAGTTACTTGGTGCTTTTTCCCATATTGGGTTTCCACGTTAAATTTGGTGTCTCTTGTGTTCATGTTATTTATTTTATGCATGTATGTTAAATCTTTGTGAATTCTTAAAGAATGGTAATAAGTTAACATATAGTACATCTACTAAGTTGCAACATTTTTTTTTGTGTGTCTATTGAGTGATAGCAATAACTAGCTTTACACTATCAATCAATGACATTGCGGAGAAGAAGACTCATAACACAATGATGATAGATATTGCATTTTCCCTAAGCTATGAAGAATTTGATGATATCAAGGACTACAAGACTACCTTTGAAATGTGGAAAAAGTTGAAAGATATATATGGAGGTGATAAAAATGTGAGAAGAGCCAAAGAAGAAAGTCTAAGAGCACAATTTGATCAGATGAGGATGAGAGAGGATGAAAACGTTGCCAAATATGTTGAAAGAGTCAAAGCAAGTGTCAGTGCAATCAAATCTTCTAGAGGAGACATCAAGAGTTCTTGGAACATTGCTTCCCTTTTATGCAATTAAAGTTTCTACAATTCAAGAAAGAAGATCATGTAAAGAAAATCATAACACAAATTTAGAGGCCATAGTAGGAAGATTGACTACATTTGAGCTAGATAACTATGACAACTATGTTCCAGCTTCCAAGAACATTGAATTAGCATTTGAAGCCAAGGTTTCACTCAAAGAAAAGGGAAAGAAGATAAAGGATTATTGGTCAAAAAGTGAAGAAGAATCAAAACATAGTTCTGACAGTGATCTTGAGGTGGTTGAAGCTTTGCTTGCAAGGAAATATTCTAGAGGCAAAGGAAAATACAAAGGTAAAGTTCCTTTAATCTGTTTCTCATATGAGGAAATTAGTCATATTACTACTAGGTTCCCAAACAATAAAAACAAGGATGAGAAGAAAGGTTACAACTGCAATAAAGACTTCAAATCATTCAAGGACAAAGGTAGGAAAACATGTTTCATGGCTAAGGATTCTAAGGATTCTGACAATAGTGAAGATGATATTATTTACATTGTTGTAAAGGATAAATCTAATAATAATGAGGAAGGTAAGATGGAACTTATCTATCATGTGAGAAAAAATGATACATGGATCATAGATAGTGGTTATTCACATCATATGACTAGTGATAAAACAAAATTTGAACATTTTGAAGACTATGATGGTGGTAGTGTGAGGTTTGGTAATAATGAACCTTGTTGCATAAAAGGAAGAGGAAGAATCTCACTAACCAAAGAGCTTGTATGTGATAATGAATATTGGGTTGAAGGACTAAAGCATAATCTATTGAGTGTGGCATAGCTAATCAATATTGGATTCAAGGTGGAATTCATGCATGTAAAAGCAAGATTGCTAGATGAAAAAAGAAAGCTAGTTGGATCAGGCATACAAACACAAGGTAACTTGTTCTATCTTGAACTTGGTGAATGCTCATGTTTTATTGCTCAAGTTGAAGAAAGTTGGCTATGGAATAGAAGGTTATGTCATGTGGATTTTGATAACCTGGTGAAAATAAGAAAATTTAGGAAAGTAAGAGGCATTCCTAGTATAAAGAAACTTAATGTTGGTCTATGCAAGAATTGTCATATTGGTAAGATGGAAAAGACTAGCTTTAAAAGTAAAAACTATCAATCTAAAAAAGTTTTAGAAATTTTGCATACTAATTTGTGTGGACCTATTGGAATTGAGAGCTATACTAGAGAAAATTTCTTCATTCTTTTTGTTGATGATTACTCTAGAATGATGACTGTCATGTATCTAAGAGAGAAATCAGAAGTATTTGAGAAGTTCAAATGGTATCTGGCCAAAGTAGAGAAGGAAATAGGGAAAATACTAAAATTTTTGAGGTCAAATAGAGGTGGTGAATTCATCTCCCATGAATTCAATAACTTTTTCATTGAAAGGGGAATCAAAAGAAAAGTACCAGCCTCTAAAAATCTCAAGAAAAATGGAATAGCTAAAAGGAGGAATAGATCTATCATGGACTTTGCAAGAAATCTAATGATTGAAAAGAACATTGCTATCAAATACGAGAAGGAAGCTATCAACACTACAGTTCATACCTTGAATTGAGTATAGTTGAACGACTCATTCAAAACCCCCTATGAGTTATGGTATGGCTATAAACCCAATGTAAATTACCTAAAAGTATTTGGAAGTAAATGTTATATTTTGAAAGATTCAAGAAAAGACAAATTTGAAGTGAACGATGATGAAGGCATATTTTTGGGATATTCTTGCAAGAGTAAGGCATATAGATGTTTGAATTTATCTACTCACAAAGTCATAGAAAGTGCACATGTGAAAGTTGATGAGTTTGCAGAAGGGACTGAAGAAGAAAGGAAAAAGGAACCAGAAGATTATAGTAGATTTGCTTTCATTGAACCTAATACACTACCAAATACATTTTTCAATTAGGAAACTTCTACTCCTGAGTCTTCAGTCACCAAGTTGCAAGAAGCTCAAACCAAGTTGCAGGAACTTGAGTCACATTCAGATGTCATTGAGCCAATGCCTACCGAGTTTGAAGGACTTGAGCAATAGTCAAATCAACCAGAGCTAGAAGTTGAAACTCAAAACAAAGATAGTAGAACTCAGTAAAAAGGTAAGGAACCTATGTTGGCCAAGTATGTCAGGAGACATCACGCACTAGATCAAATTATTGGAGACAACTATAAAGGTACTATGAAAATAAGTAAGCTAAAAGGTACTTGTTTACTTGCTGATTTTGAACCTAGAAATGTCAAAGATGCATTAGAGAATGAAAGTTGGATTGAGGTTATGAATAAAAAGATGGAGAAAATTGAGAAGAAAAAAATGTGGACTCTTGTACCTAGGCCTAAAGATAAAAATGTGATTGGAACTAAGTGGGTATTCAGAAATAAGTTGAATGAAGATGGTAAGGTATCAAGAAAAAAAGCTAGACTGGTATGTAAAGGCTACTCTCAAGAAGAAGGAATAGACTATGGAGAGACTTTTTCTCCTATTGCAAGACTAGAAGGTGTTAGGACCTTACTTGCATATGCTGCATATAAAGGATTTAAGGTATATCAGATGGATGCCAAATCTACATTTCTCAATGGTGTTCTAGATGAAGAAGTCTACATTGAGAAACTTTAAGGTTTTATTTATCTAGACAAGAAGGAAATGGTCTAAAAATTACACAAAGCATTGAATGGTCTAAAACAAGCCCCTAGAGCATGGTATGAAAGATTGGATAACTATCTTATTCATATTAGTTTTCATAGAACTAATGATAATAGTAGCTTGTATATCAAGGATGGACTAGATAAAAAAATTGTTTTGGTAGAAATATTTGTGGATGATACTTTGTTTATACTAAATGATGATGTATGCAAAGAATTTTCAGAACAAATGAACAAGGAATTTGAGATGTCAATGTTTGGTGAGATTAAATTCTTTGTTGATCTTCAAATTTAGCAAAGAAAGAATGGTATCTACATCACTTAGTCTAAATACATTAAGGAGATACTCAAAAATTTTGAGATAATCATAGTCTAATTGAGTTCATGCTACTCCTAAGTGATCAATGTAGACCATGCACTAGTATCAACCAAATGCGAGAGCTTTTCAAGTTGATAGTGTTACTGAGAGTCAGAATATCACCCGAGTGGTCTTCAAAATTTGAGTTATAGTAGTAAGCCAACTTAGGGAAGATTATTTGAATTTGGTGTTGTAGCCAACTCTAGAAGGTAATTAATTGGATTGGTATATATCTAATACATCTTATCATATCCAAGAATGAGTGAGTAACAAGTAAAAAGAAGAATAAATGTAAATTAGAAGACAGAGGCTACAAGAAAGATAAGGGAAATCAGAGTCTCATCTATCAAGGCAAGGTGATCATTTTACATCAAAGGAATCTCATACAACAAATCAAGTTGCAAATTAGAGATCAACTACTGGTTCATCCTAATAGGTGCATCAATCAAATCCTCTAACAAGGTGGACTTAATAGTTTTATCCTAAATCTCCTAACTGAGTGCATACTTCATTATATTGTATAAATCCTTTCATATGGTGGATCCAACAATCCTTATTGCTCCTAACATGGTACATCACTAGAAGTGATCATTGTAAGTCTTAACATGCCAACTTTATCCTATAGTCATAAAACTTGTGGGTATCATCCCCACCCCAGTTTTACTTTCTATTTAGAAGGCTTCTAGTTTACCAAATATTGTGTCAAGTGTTATGAATGTTTTATTTCTTTCAATTTTTCATGCATGCAATTTGATTAGAATAACTTATGAAGGATTAATTGTTGAATAGAAGTGAAAGTTTTATTAGTTCTTGATTCACCTCCCCCCACCCCTCTTAGTCACCTAGGCCCACATACATTTCAAATAGTTAATTAGTCGTCACTATGACTAAGTCATCCTATATAGACCAATCAATGCAATAAAGGACATGTATATATATTTTAGTTCATATTGAGCAATAGGTGCAGTCAAGTAAGTCTATGGTCGCCAAGTACTTTAGTACTAGCCTAGTTATCAAAGACTAGTATACAAACTGAGTTCATTCTTGTGTCAAGAATAGTAGAGACTGAGTGAAAAATAGTATGCCAAGTTGACTTGAAGACAAGTGAAAACATGTAGATCTAGACATGGTCAAGCGTCAAAAAGTTCAAGTGTCAAGTAAGCCAATTTTGATATGATCATTTGCAATGACACAAACATTGACGTAAACCATTTATGTCATGCTAGAGTTATTTTTATATGACTGAGGAGTTAGTTATGGAGGTGATTATGCATTCTAGTAAGGATTATTAATCCATATGTGAGTAGACTGATTAATTAGAAACTTGCAAGGACTAAGTAGGAAAAAGAATGAATCTAGAGATTCTTGATCTTTATCTAGAAGCTTCACCTAAAAGCTATATAAGAAAGATTTGTGACCTAGTTCACATGTGTAGAGGACATGCGATTAATTTAGGGTCATATATGAAGTATGAAGGAAAATCAGAGAGAGTGGCTGGGCATTACAAAGAAGTAGTGAAGTGTAGAATTAGTAAAAAATCATATCATAGAAGTGACTAGTAACTCTACAGAGGTTATCTTTCATAAACATTATAGTGCAAACTGAAGAATCAAGAGTTGATATATTCTAACAAGTGTTTCAAGGTGTAAATTTCTTAACAAAATGTTTTTAATAGACCATTGTAATTCTCCTAATAGAGTACTCACTTAATTATGAGGTAAAATCCTTTAATCAAGGTAGATTAAATAAGTCTTGTAAGATCTTAATAGGGTAGACTCCTCATAGGGTAGATCATCAAAAGTGATCAAAATTGTAGCCCTAACATAAAAAATTTGTTGATGCAATAAAAAATATGTTGTGGGTGTTATCTCCATTGTAGTTTTACCTTCACCTTGGAGGATTTTTGTGTAACCAAATCTTTATGTCATGTATTATGAGTTTTTTTATGTGTTTTGAGTGTTATTCATGTAATTAGATATTGGATATGATGATATATTGTAGTGAATGTTTGATTTAGCTTATGGCAATCATGAGATAAGGGTTACTGGTGAACTTATTAGATATGGTTAAAGTTTGAAGTGTTAAAGTTTTATTAGATTTAGATTCACCCCCCACCCCTCAGTATCTTACTTTCTCATTAGATTTCCAACAATTGGTATCAGAGTTTTGGTTCTCTTATCATAATCATAAGAACTTGAGAAACAAGATCTTGAAGATGGAAGGCTATACACTAGGAAATATGATTGAGAATAAGAAGATTAACTTAAAGATTGTCTTGGAGAAAGTCAAAGTTCCTAAAGAGGATCTAGGGAAGATCTTATAACAAAGGAATGAGTTGGAAAAAAAATGACATATAATATAAGGAAGAAAATGTTAAGGACATATGCAATGAAGGAACATCAAGTGACATAGATGCATCAATAAAAACTCCACTAGAAAGGAACAACAACGTGAATGAAGAAATAAAAGCATTTAAAGAGAACATAAAATGATGTTAGTAAGATTATGTGAAGTCATTGAACATAAGAAAAAGGTTTGAGAAGACAAAGAAAGGATTGAAGAAGACAAGGGGCAGATGAGTGCAAGGTTGGATAAAAATATTATTGAGGTACAAACTTTGGCACATAATCAATTTGACATGGTCAATCAGTTTTTGGGAGCTACTCAAGAGAACACTAAAAAGGAACTTGAGAACATAAATTTGAAATATGAGAATGATAGATTGAAGAATGAGTTGAAGGATGAGAAGGAGTTCATTGAAATGATGAACAAACCTATATAAGTAATACAAATGCTTGATGAGCAGATGAGAGAATGGAGAAGACCTCATGATACTTTTGGACTAGGCTATACTAAGCAAGTAGAGTCATCTATGCAAAAAGAACAAAGGAATTCAAAGAAAAATAACAAGAAGCCCACATTTTATTACTATGAAAAACTAGGTCACATAGAAAATGTCTACAAGAGAAAATTATCTAAGCTAAATCCCAAGCCCAAATTCAATTGTTATTATTACAATTGTAATAAAAAAGGACATCAAGCACATGAGTGTAGAGAAAAGGCCAGTAAAACACCAACTACTTTTAGATTTGAATGATATTGTTATTGATGTTAGAAATATGGTAATAGAGAACAATATTATAGATCTAATTCTAAGAAAAAATGGAAACTTAAGAATCAAGGAAATGAACATAGGAAAGGTAGCACAATCCATTGGATTAATATTACATGGTACAATTGTTAGTTTTGTAGGGAGCATGGTCATATTGCATAAGTAAACATTTCAAAGGAAAATCCAAAAGCTGGATGAATGGTGTCATAGTATGTCACCATTGTCATAAGGTTAGCCACTTAAGAATAAATTGCATGAACCAATTATAGTAGTATTCAACCATTAACAAGAAAAGGGAAAAGTAAAATTGGAGTTGAACAAGTAAGAAGCTAGATGAATCAAACCTAGAGGAAGAAGGAATTAGAAAGTAGTAGTGAAAATGATGTTGAGATCACCCAATCTAGTGGATCAATTAATCACTCTACTAAAAAAAAAGTAAAGAAGTATGTATGGAAATATGTTACAAATTACTAAATCTTACATTAGTTGCTAAGATTGAACGCATTGAGGTCCATATTTTCATTTTAAAGGATGTAGAAGGACAATTTGATGTTTGAAAAAAGTGATGTATGATGATACCAAGTTGAACTATTAGTATTGAGTGTTAGTACTAAAAGTTGTGTAAGTTCTAGGAGGACAAGATGGAATTGTAGTTCTGATTGACTTATGGCATTGACCAAATTGATAGAGTGTGGAAGTATTTTAACTGACTTATCTTGTGTTGACTGAGATACTTGTATGTCACTCACTACATGTACAAAATATTAATCAAGTCCTAAAATTAGAATTTTGAGCTATATAGAATTTTCTTGGAGTCATTTCAAGCACCAAGAATTTAAGTTTTTATAGAGTAGAGTAAATTCAAGCATTTGGAGATCATTTAGCCAAGATTGCAAGGAGCTTCAAAGTGTGTCATCGACAGTTGCTATGAATTGTGAAGAAATTGTAGTTGTTGAGTTACACAAAAGTTCATGATCAAAACCCTAAGTTGAAGAAATAGAAACCAATTCATCAATAAGTGTGAAGAAGCAAGGACTAGAGGTTAGTAATGATCAATTAGTTATTATGATGCATGTCTCCCACCTCAATATAAGGAAGTCCCTAAAATTGCAATGAAGGGTGATTCCTTAGGTGTCACATTATTGATTCCACCAAGAGTGATTATGATTCATGAAATAAGGTCATGCTATATGTGTAAGGCTAGAGAAGTAGGAGATTATGAGGTAAGATTGGCATATGAGAAGTTGTGTAAGGGAGTGCTAAAGGAACAATGTAAGAATATTGCTGAGAAAGGGTTGACTCATGCCCTAAATTTCCCCAAAATCTTCAAGGTTGAACATGGATTAAAATAGTGCCAAGAAGAATTCATGACATGAAACTATGGATGGAGAATGAACCCACGAAGATTACTAGGTAAATCATTCGTAATGTGACTAGTTACCCTATGATTGATAGGAAGAAGACCATGAAATGCCAAAGTTGAGATGTGATTGAAGTGAATACTCTATTAGTCTGGAATAAGAGGTGATTGAAAATTTCTACAATTATTGATCCAAAAATTGAATTTTGAGTAAGAGTTATTGCACACAAATCTTATCAGTCAAGTTGACCTATTAGTGTCCCATGCATTGCATTTGATCAATCATGAAAGATTGTGAAGAAAGATCATACTTATGATCATGCCAAGCTTCAATGGACCCAATTAGAAGAGAATCTATCAACCATTAGGAAAGCAAAAAGAACAATGTGTAAGCTTGGACTATTAAATGTTTGTATATTTTTCTATTTTTAGAATTCTTTTTCTATAGTTAGAAATGTTGTTTCGAAACAAGGTAAACCCATTGCACAATAGACAAATGATTTTATTTATCAATTAGGATAAAATTTTGATAATGTGATGGATGGATATTTTGAAGAGTTCAAATAGAAGATGAAGAAAAAGACTAGAATTCCTAAATCTTTGGTTGATAAGTATTATGATGATGTTTGGTTTTTGGTAGACACTAAATATGCATATATGTTTAAGCTATGGTTCCTAGGGTAGCTTGGTTAATAACATTACTCTATCAAGTCAACATAGATGAAGTATCTATAATAATTATTGGATTACTAGAGAAGAAGGTTGAAAAGGATGTTGAACCTTTTGGAAAATATGAGGTTGCAAAGTCCAAAATTAAAATTCAGTTGAAAACTACCAAAATGAATAAAAAGAGGAAGATGATGATTTAAAAATTGGAAAAGACACAAGATGAAGAACTTGAACAAGAAATGATTTTACAGATCACACAAGGAAAATAAGAAGATAGGCCTGGTAGTGAAGATGATGATAAGGAAGGAAGTGAAGAGGAGGAGAATGCTAATATAGAAAAGAAAAGTGAAGATATAGTCATGCTCCTAGTCAAACAAGACCAAGAACAAGGGAAGTTACCACTACAGCTAAGACCCAACCACAAAAAAAGGGAGTAACAAGGATTTTTAAACTAGGTGAAGGTTTTAGTTCTATAAAGAGAAAGCCTATTATAACCAAAGAAAAGATGAGTAAACAAGGGAAGAAACCAAGAAGAAGGCACGTAGTTGAAAATGAAGAAGACGATGATGACAAGAATGAGTCTAATGATGTTAGTCATTATAAAGTTGTTGTGCAAAAGCCTCCTAAAAGCATTGACGAGGTATGTGAAAACATAAGAAATAGTGTTTGATTATGAGGTATTCAATTTATTAAGTATGAGAAGTTAAATAAAGCTAATAAAGTTAAGGTAGAAGAAGCCCTAATTGAAATGATGGAAAACTTCAAGACCACACAATTATATAGAGGAAATAATGTCCCAAATGAATTGTATAAAAAATTTGATGCAAAGTGGCAATATGCCATAATGACAGAAAGGCAACTTAGGGAAGCTACATTAGCTCAAATCAAGCCTGAATTTATAAAGAAACAAATCACACAATTTATGGTCAAGTATAGAAATATATTTGTACCTAAATCAAGGGTATTATTAGTTTTGAAGAATAAAATTGAAGAAATTGTCTAGAAAAGTAAGTTAGTATGGAATAGGATTTTTGGATTGATACATGAAGAGGACAAGAAAGATGAAGCTAAGGAGAATGGACCTGAACAAGTTGAGCTAGATAATCACAAGGATTCCTATGATGAGGCTGAGGATCTAGAGGAGGCCATATGAAGAAAGGTTCAAGAAAGTAAATAATAGGAAACTATCAAAATTGAAGATGAACCTGTAGAAAATCCAAAGAATGAGGATGTATTGGTTGAGGGAGAACTAAAGGATGAGAGCCTTGTTCAAATGCCTACCACAAAGTTATTACTCAATCCAAATCTTGTGTTTAAATAAAATAATATCCAAAGAAAAATAAATAGGTATGTGCACAAATTTAAGACATAGCACCAGATACCTCTACACTTCCTACATTTTCATTGGAACAGAAGGATAGTCATGATAATTCACAAGGTGAAAATATTGATAAATAGGCTAAGCTAACCAATACTGTAGAAAATGAGCCACTTGAGCAAGAAAATAAATATGGGGTCACAAAGGGAATTGATAATGTAGAATAAGAGAAAGGAGAGAATATCTCTAAAGATCAAGCATATTAGTCTACTTTAGTTACTAATACAATAGGCTCAAGACCTCATCCAGAGGGAGAAAAAGAGGATGGTAAACAAAGTTCCACAGGTGAACTTCAAATTACTATGAAAGATCAATCAGGTGTATCAACACCATATCCAATTCAAGAGGGAACAACAAAGAAGAAGAAAATAGGAGAAGAGGTGAAGAAAGGTGATGTGACCCAAGAGTCACACAAGTTGAATTTGGTAGTTTAGACCCATGGTATGCAAATGGTTGTGTCAAGCTCAAGAACACTAGATTCTAAGGATAAGAAGTTGAAGAAGAAGCATAGTTACCCACCCAAGGTCATGAAAGGTAATCTAGTTACCTTCGAAGAAGACATTTTCATACCTGACTGGGATAAATCTAATTTGAGTGAAGAGAAAATGAAAATATTGAGTGAATTATATACTAGAAAGGCTAAGAAAGTAGATCTTAGAAGTGAGCACCAACAAAAGAAAGCTTTGTTAGATATTGATGTAGGGAGGGATGAGATAGAAAGGGCCAAAGGAAAACCCAACTATTCCAAACCACCTACGAGAGTAATCATAGTGGAAAAAAACACAATAACAACAAACCTAAGAGATAGAGAAACAAATTCTTTCATAGATTCATCAAAATAGTAGATACATGCCCATTTGTAAGGCCTTTTGGGTTATGACCAACATTACAATTCATATTCAATCCACAATGATCAAACTTCATAATTCATCTTTGCTTCTTCTCTTCCTATACTACATCCTCCTTCCTTGCTAAAACTCTACTCAAGACTCCTTTAAATACATGCATGACTAGAAGTCATCCTATTGAAAATACCAACTGATTAAAACATTAAATTAAATGCTAAAACAAGCCACAAGTTGGCTTTCAACAATTAGCTTTCACAAAATTAAATGTAAAGGTTAGCTCCAACTAGAAACCACACACAGACAACTCGATACATGAAGGACCAAACAAAATGCTACAACTCAGCAAACTTGGCAACCAAAGGAACTCAACAACCACTTCAAAAACTTAAAAACCAAAGAGAAATCAATAACCAAAGGAAATGAACAACCAAAGGAAATTAGAAACCACTATAAACTTGTAAACCAAAGAGAACTTGGTAACCAAAGGAGTTCAACAACTACTTTGACTTGGAAACCAAAGGATAACTTGACAACAACTATGAACTCAACAAACACAGAGAACTTGAGAATGCAAGATATTTCAACTTGGAAGCATTTAAGAAACTCAAAAAACATGCATGATAGAAATGCAACCTAGGATGCTCCTGCATCAGACAATCATGGTTGAAAGAAATGATTCTCTTGAATTATTGAGATGTCACAACTTGAGCTGAATCCAACTCAAATTGGGAAATATGTGTTGCATCTTCAACTGGTCTATTTTTCCACTTTACTGAATACTCATAGTAATATTTTCCTCTTGTGCTCTTACCAAATTGTTGGTCTAGTATCTATTCAACCTCTTCAATCTACTTCTTAGGATAATTATCTAACACAACAACTTCATCATCTAAATCATGATATTTATACAAATAAAAAATATTGAATATAGGAGATATATCCATGTCATTAGGTAACTCAACTTCATAAGCATTTCCATTGTCAAACTGCTTCAAGATTTTACAAGGTCCAATATTATTCATCTTCAACTTACTATATGTTCCAAAAAGAAATCTCCCTATCTTCAAATTAATCATCACCTCATAACCAACCTCAAAAATATGATGTCTTGTAGACTTATCAGCATTCTCCTTATACTTTAGATTACTTTTTTCCAATCTTGACTTTACTTCCTCATGTAAAGACTTCATAAAATCAACAAACTCTTCTCCTACATCACTTCTCTTCTCTTCGCTAGAAACATCCCTTAACTCTAATATCCCTTTAGGTTGTATTCCAATGACAATCTCAAAAGATGTTTTCCTTGTAGTTCTATTCACATTACTATTATATGAAAACTCATCTTGTACTAATACCATCTCCGAATTATGTGGTTTGTCTCCAACTAGAAACATCTCAACAAATTTCCCCAAGCTTTTATTAATAACCTCTATCTGTGGATGGAATGTAGAACTAAAATTTAGCTCATTATTCATTTTCTTCCACAAAGTCTTCCAAAAATAACCAACGAACTTACTATCTCTAGCAGAAATAATACTCTTTGGTAATCCATGTAATCTAACAATCTCTTTAAAAAAAATCTTAGAAACATTCTCAATATCTGATGTCTTCTTACAAGGTATGAAATGAACCATCCTGGAAACTCTATCCACAATAAGAAATATAAAATCATACCCCTTCACTATTTTATGCAATCTAAGAACAAAATCCATACTGACGTCACTCGAAGGTTTCTCAGGAAGAGAAATAGGTGTATACAATCCACTATTTTGACTTACACATTCTACAACTTGACAAACTCCACAACTCTTTACAGACTTCTGAATGACCTTGTATATTTGAGGCCAATAATACTTCTCTTTCAACAAACTTGGTGTCTTATCAATTCCAAAATGTCCAACCAATCCAACACTATGCTTTTCCTTAGTCAAATTCAGTCTCATAGAACTCTTAGGTATATACAACTGAATACCCTTAAACAAAATACCTTCTTGTATTAAATATTCACCAAACTTACTTGGTTGTTCTATCAAACTAGGTGCTTTACACTCTCTCCACATCTCAAAAAAATTAGGATCAGTATCATACAATTCGTTCATCCCATCAAATCCAAGAACTTCAATCTTCATCTCAATTAGCAAAGAAGGTCTTCTACTCAATGCATTAGAAACTCAATTAGTGACTCCTCTCTTATGCTTAATCATAAATGTGAAACTCTACAAGTACTCAACCCACTTCATATGTCTTTGATTCAACTTATGTTGACTCCCTAAGTACTATAAATCTTTATGATCAATACACAACACAAACTCCTTAGGAATCAAATAATGTCACCACTTCTTCAAGGCTTAAACAATAGCATAAAACTCTTGATCATGTATAAAATACTTCTTTTTAGCATCATTCAAGTTTTCACTAAAGAAAGCAATAGGTGTACCTTCTTTGCTTAATACAAATCCTATTGTACTACCACTTGCATCACGTTCAACTTGAAATACCTTATTGAAATCAGGTAATTCTAATATAGGTAACTCAAGAGCCTTTTGTTTCAAAGTCTCAAAATTGTTATCAGCTCCATGTGTCCACTTTAATTCTTTTTTATCTCCTCTCATTGTCTCAGTCATAGCAATGCAAACATAATTGAAATTACTTATAAAAGTCTTGTAAAAACTAGCCAAACCCTAAAATGATCTTACCTCACCCACATTCTTAGGTGTAGGCCATTCAAAATTTCTTTAACCTTCTCAAGATCCATCTTCAAACCATTAACTGAAATAAGAAATCCCAAATACACAATCTCCTCTTGCATAAAAGAACACTTCTGCAGATTAATCATCATCTCCTCTTTTAATCTCTATAATACTTGTCTAACATGATCAAGAAATTCTTCCTTAGTCTTACTAAATATCATTTAATATCATCCAAATAAACAATCAAAAACTTACCCAAGAATCTCTTCAAAACTTCATTCATCAACCTCATGAAAGTAGTAGGTGCATTAGTTAAACCAAAAGGCATAACCAACTATTCATCCAAACCATATTTTGTCTTAAAGAAGTCTTCCATTCATCAGCTTCTTTGATTATGATCTGATGATAACCACTCTTCAAATCAATCTTGGTAAAATAGTTTTCTCTACTCAAATAATCCATTATGTCATCCATCCTCGACATATGAAACCTCTATTTCACTGTGATCTTGTTAATAGCTTTGGAATTGGTACACATTCTCCATTCTCCATTCTTCATAAGTACTAATAGGGCAAGTGCAACACATGGACTCAAAATTTCTCTAATCAAACCTTTTTGCAATAGCTCATGCACTTATCTATTAAGCTCTTCATTTTCAGTAGGTGTCAATCTATATTTTTCTTTATTTGGAAAACTATCTCTAGGAATTAGATCCATGCATTGACTTATAATTCTCATTAGAGGTAAACCATCAAGTATATCCTTTGCAACAATATCTTTATACTCATTTAGCAATTTTGTAATTTCCACTTCAATTCAGTTAGTACTAGTAGCCATTAGCTTCTATTGCTTGGTCACTATTGATTAGCACTTAGTTAACACTAGTTTCTAACACTCAGATGCTACTAGAACAACTAGGTCCCCTTTAAATTATGGCAAAACAGATTTGAGTCTTGTTCATTTCCTTTTCAAATTGCTTTTCATTAACCATTCAAATTTTCACAGTAATACAATTAACCTCATCTAGACTTTCAATCAAAGGCAGCAATATTTTTTTTTCCCATTCACCTAAAGTGTATATTGGGGTAAAAGCACAAAACTATGTCACATTTTATAAAGAAATGAGATATAAAATGTGACAATTCAATATTAATGACAAAAAAGTTGTATGTGTTTAGAATTTGGAGATGATGTAAACTAATGAAATGTGTAGAATTGGATGAATTTTATGCCTATAATTTTAATAATTTTTTTGAATAATAATTTATTTATTTTCTTTTATTTTGAAGCCCCTTTTCTAACTATAAAAAATATAGAGTGTACTTCCCATAAACAAGTATATGCAAGTCATCTTTTTTTGTTCTGATTTGAAAATATCTTATAGATGACATGTATAGCTAGGGAAAAAAAAAAGAAATAATTATTTTTTATGTATATTTTCTTTATTATAAGTACTCAAGCTTGACCTTATTAGAATTCAACAATTTTTTCCTCCTTTTAAAACTTCCCTATAAAATCTACATGTCTTCTAGAAAAAAAACTACATATTCATGAAGAGGACTCTCTCTTCTAGAGATAAATATATTTTAAATTTTTTTTTGAAGGAGCATCTTCTAAAAATTTGAAATATCAACTTATAATATTTTGAAATTACAACATATTATAACTAATCAAAGCACACAAAAATTTATATAATGATGATATTGAATCTGAGATATATAAATGGGTATTTTTAGTTTTTGTAAAAAATTGACTTTTGATAGAGAAATGAGATTTGACTAAATAGGTTTTGGTATCCCAAATGGTGACACATATATTTTCTCTTAGCCATTGATTCAATCTTCCATCATGTATAACATATCTATCATATTGCGAAGGTCTACAAAAAAAAATGGCAACAATCCATAGGCATAATATCACACAAAACTTCATCAAAATAGTGTTCAATCTTGAACTTCACAATGCATTGTTCACTTACCCATATCATATGCTCATCTTTAATACATGAAAAATGATAAGGATTAGGATGATCTAGCCTCTACAACTGCAATTTTGTAACCAATTTTTTTGATGCCAAATTTGTAGAACTTCCACTTTCAATTATCACCTTGCGATATTTTCTAGTTATCTTACATCCGGTCTTGAAAAGACTTCTCCTTACGATAGGTTCCTCATCACTTCCCTTATTACATAAGGCTCTTCTCACCATCATATTTTCTCCAACCTCAAGTCCACTTGGGGAACTCTTAGTGTTTCCTTGAATCACAAAATTTATGTTACCTTGCCCACTTTCAAAGGATTTACACTCAAAAGATCAATGCCCTTCTTTAAAACATCTAAAACAATTACCATGAAAACCACCTCTAGAATAGGAATTATGTATTCCTTGATTAGAACTAGTTCCTCCTCAATAGAATTCACCACCTTTCCACTTGGTGTTTCCTTTATCATCATTCTTCCATTTAGATTCTCCCTTATCTTGTACAAAACTATCAAATACACCACCTTTTCCATAAGATCTAACTCTGGCTCTCTAGAATCTACCACCTCTACCTCTTTGCTTTTGTACATGTTTCTTTGTCAACATCTCCTCAACTTTTAAGGAATATTGATATGCTTCCTCAACAGTTTCCAATTTCAAAAAAATTATCTCATCTTGAATTCTAGATCTTAATCCATTTAGATACCTTACGATTTCTCAACATTATCATCCACATGTCCAGATCCGATGTCCAATCTATAGAATTACTTAGTATATTCCTTCACATTCATGTCTCCTTGTCTAAAATTTTTCATTTTTCTCAACAAGATAACTTGGGAATCAGGAAGGAACTTGTTCTTTACTTTGTTCACCATCTTTGGCCAAGTCACGATCTTCTCCATTCCTCTCCTTTGTATATCAATTTATGAATGTTCCCACCATAGTGACACAAGACATTTCAACCTAGTAACCAAAATCTTCACCTTCCTATTATTAGGAGTGTTTTCATAGTCAAAGAAATTCTCCATTTCAGAGGTCCAAATTCAACACAATATTGGTTTCCAATTTTCCATCATAGGGAACAAATTCTACTATGAGCTTTAAATTTTTGCTAGATAACACTCTTAACAACCTTGCCTCATCTTGATCTTCTTCAAGTTCTTGATTAGGGTTTGATGCTGCTGCTTCATCATCACTCACATCATCAAGATGCACTCCACTTTTGTGGGCTGTCTCTACAACATCTAATCTGGCTATACTTCTTTCTAATGTATCCAATATAACATTGTGAACATTTGCTCTACCTCAAACCATCTTTATAATCATGTTCCTATAAGATCATAACCTTCTACAATTTATAGGTTAAATCCATAGATGTACAACCCTACAACCAGATTCACTTAGGGTTCTACATGATCCAATTTCCATAAGGATGAACCTCTACTCTAATACCACCTAACATAGGGAAGGATGAGATAAAAAGATCTAACGATACACCCAGCTATTCCAAACCTCTTGTGAGAGTAAACATGGCAAAAAACAACACAATAACAACAAAAACAAGACATAGAGGAACAAATGATTTTAGATATTCATCAAAATAGTAGATACATGCCCATCTGTAAGGCCTTTTAGGTTATGGCCGACATTACAATTCATATTTGATCCACAATGATCAAAATTCATAATTCAACTTTGCTTTTTCTCTTCCTACACTACATCCTCCTTCTTCCTTGCTAAAACTCTACTCAAGACTATGTTAAAAACATGCATGGCCACAAGTCACCCTATTACAAATACCAACTAATTAAACCCTTACATTAAATACTAAAACAAACCACAAGTCGGCTCTCAATAATTACCTATCAAAAAATTGAATGCAAAGGTCAGCTCCAACTAGAAAGCACACACATACAACTTGACACACGAAGGACCAAACAAAATGCTGCAACTTAGTGAACTTGGAAATCAAAGGAACTCAAAAACCAAAGGTACTCAACAACCAAAGAGACTTGGAAACCAAAGGAACTCAAAAACCACTCCAAACTCGACAACCAAAGAGAACTTTGTAACCAAAGGAACTTGGCAACCAAAGGAACTCGGTAACCACTCCAAACTTGGACACCAAAGAGAAATTGGTAACCAAAGGACTCGACAACCACTTTGACTTGGAAACCAAAGGATAACTTGAAGCAACTCCAAACTTGACAAACATAGAGAGCTCGACAAAGCATAAAATTGCAACTCAATAGAAACTAAGAAACTTAGAAAACATGCAGGATATAAATGGGATGCTCCTATATTAGATATCAATGAAATTTTATGGAAAGAGTTGAAAGAAAATTTGGCAATAATGCCATGGAGAAAGTGTCAGCTAAGATAGCTATAAAGATGGTTGAACTTTCAAACTAAGATAATGATCCTAAAAAGTTGATGTCTAATATTAATTCATTATCTAGGAAGCTATGTCATGTTCCAAAATTTAAAGAAGAGATAAGAGATCAAATGGACTTGAAATAGATGTTGATTTATAGAGGAGTGTAATTACATTGGCCTTGGATGTAGGTTCAAGTTCAATTCATTTTCCATGTTAAGATTTATGTAGGGGAAGCAATCTGAACTCATGAGAGAATATAGTAAAATAAGAGCTGAGTTATTGACTATTCAAACTTTGTTGACTCCACATTTGACAGACATGTAAAAGCATCTTAATATTTCTAAATATCTAATTGAAGGTAATCAGAAACTCTCTATAGATAATAACATGATAAATCTTGCACCTACATTAGAGATTAAGAGATAATTTCTTGATGGACTAAAGACCAATTGGGACAACACCATGGCAATGATTTTAAGATCCCATAAATCATTTTTGGAGAAGTACAGTATACTTCCTAGCCCGTAGTTTCAAATAAGAACAATCATAGAAAAAACAAGGGGGAATGAATGAATAAGGTATGATCAAAGCTATTTCCAAACATAGCTGATATAATTTTTTTTGTAATTTTATGTATACTAGTTCTAGAATCATTAGGATCTAGTCTAATACTTGGAGGTGTGTATAATAAAAGGTTTTGAAAAAGTTTTTGAAAATTGTAAGCACAAAATTTCATGTGTCAACTAATTATCTTTATGGAGTATATACTAAGGGGGTGTACATATGTTTTAGTTTTTATATGTATAGTTTGATCATAATAGAATTTTTTTTCCACTACTATCAAAGGTGGAGATTTTTGATCCTCAAGACAATCGTGATATTTTCAATTAGTGCCAAAAGCTTAGTCTTTAATTAGGCAAGGTTGATTAGTCATCACTACGACCAAGTCATCCTCTAGATGTTGAGCAATGTGTTGGAATTCTTTAGAATAACAGAGAGGGGGGTAGATCAGTTATCCAAGGTCCAGATGTACAAATAAAACTTTTCACAACTTAGTGAACCCATATCCATAAAACATTTTTATCATGCATGCATCCATTAGATTATGCAATCACTTAAACTTGTAGGTTACTGTCAAATCAATTTGTAAAAATGTAAACATGAAACATAATAGATTCAATAACACATTTTACACAATGATTTAAGATGGAAACCTAATTTGGGAAAAACCACTAGTAACATGCTACTGATTCTCACTCTTCTAAAGCGATGCCCTAAGAAAGGCCAACCCTATTAAAGGTTACAATGCACATTGTTAAATGTGACCCGGTTAAAGGATTTCAATCACCATGTTAGGAGTGATCCTTTTTAGAGGACTTTAGATCATTCACTTGGAATGTCACCCAATTAAAGGATTTATAACTTACTGTTATGTCAATCTTAATCCAAAAAATTTACCCTAGACTGATATAGTGATTAGAGAGTAATAGTAAGGCTTTGATCTGATAACAACTTACAACACACTTGCAAATTATAGATCTCTATTTTAATCCTCCATTATGCTTGGCTTTCATACAGTACAACTCTAATAGCTTATTCACCCTTCAAGCATCCATACCCTTAAGCCTTCTTTCTTTTCTTGCCAATGCAATCTCTTCTCTTAGGTCATTAAATGGTGCAATACACTAGAATCCTTGTCTTCCTTAGGTTCTCACACATGACAACTGTTTCTTCTGACCATCCATTTCTATAAATATAGAATTAAGATATTTTGTCATTCAACCTCCATCATCCATTTTAGGGTTAGGTTAGATTAGGTAGGATTCTATGAATCTACCCCTCATTTGATTTCATTCCCTTCTGGAAACTTCTCCTTCAATCCTCTTTGAATTCGCCTCAAAATAGTTCATCATGAATTCTATGCCACTAGCTAATCAACTTTATCTTCCACATGGTTCACATAATCCAAGAAATCAAATTTATCAACTTAGATTCATCAAATTCTTGATCTTTCTCATAATTTTGACACTTGGCATTAATTGGCTTCTAATGCTTGACACATACTGCACTGCTCAACATCTACTATTAAAACACTTAGCATGAACTAAAGTTTACTAGTGCTTAGCATCAACTAAACTTTAGTTGGCTTACATTTTTTTACTCAACTTACATTGAAATTGACTTTTCTTGGCTCGAACTAGTTTTTTACTTGGCTTGCACTAACTTTTCTTAGCACCTACTGTCCACTTAGCCAAGCTTGGAAAACAAACTTTGTTTATCTTGTTCTTCTAAACTTACTCAGTGTAACCAACCTTTGCAACCTTAAGTAGATTATCTATGAATTATAATATCACTATCTTAACTAATTTTTTTACTCCTTTTTACATCATAACTCAACCTTTCCTCTAGGTCCTATTGTTATCTCATTTGATCAAATCCTCTTCATCAATCAAACAAATGATAGTTATCTTGAAGTGGGGGTTGAGGACATCACACTTCTCAAGGAAGCAACATTAGTGAAGACATTGAACAAAGGTGAGTTGATTTTCCATGACATCATTTGAGAAAAAGGGCAGAGTTTGTCTCAGTCCAGTAGAATAATGAATATGTAGTCCTAGCTTGAAGTTAGGCATGAGGATCAAGTATGCATTTTCATTGGTATAGATTGCTACAAGATTAAAATTATTTTCTACATATCTCTTTAGTTGATTCATTGGAATGTATTTTCCCTTTGCAGAAGCTCAAGCAAATTAAGGGAGTTTGGCTAGGCAAGGAGGAATCTAAATCTTGTAATGAAGTTGATGAGAAGCAACTATATTCACTGAAAAATTCATTGAGAGTCCTAGGTTCAGAAAGCTAGATAAAAGTGTTAGTATCAAGCCAAACATCATCTAAGTTTATGAAACTTATATTTCTCAGATTGGGCAAGGGCATTTTGGCATTATGACCAACGAGCTTAGAGTCGCTTGAGTGATTGGCTGTGTTCCATGGCCCTATCTTTAAACATGGTGTGATATTATATCAGATAAGTACTCCCTACTTTTTTCTCTTTTTTATTTATATCTTTATTATGGGAGAAATTCCTTATAGTCAAATCACAACATGGAATCTGAATGTAGCTATTGAAGAAGTTGCGAGTCATGAGAGCCACTACATAGTCTCAATGTGAGGAATCAAAGCCCACCAAAATTATCCAAAACTCTTCCTTAGAAGAGCTAGATTTAAAAGAATTGAAGAGTCTCTAGAAGTTACTAGAAAAGCTTGATCACTTAAGATCTACATAAGATCTACCTTTTCCTCTCTAGAATCTATCACCTCTACCTCTTTGCTTTTGTTCATGCTTCTTTGTTAATATCTCATCTTTCAAGGAATATTGATACGCTTCCTCCACACTTTCCAATTTCACAAAAATGATCTCATTGTCAATTCTAAATCTTAATCCATTTAGATACCTTGTGATTTTCTCAACATCATCATCCACATGTCCAAATCTAATGTCCAATCTATAGAATTCCTTAGTATGTTCCTTCATTCATGTCTCTTTGTCTCAAATTTTGCATCTTTCTCAACAAGATAACTTGGTAATCAACAAGAAGGAACTTGTTCTTTACTTTGTTCACCATCTTCATCCAAGTCATGATCTTCTCCTTTCCTCTCCGTTGTCTATCAATTTTTGAGAGCTCCCACCACAGTGAGGCAAGACATTTAAACCTAGTAACCACAATCGTCATCTTCCTATTATTAGGAGCATTTTCATAGTCAAAGAAATTCTTCATTTTAGAGATCCAAATCCAACACAACATTGGTATCCAATTTTCCATCATAAGGAACAAATTATATTGTAGGCTTTGAATTTTTTCTAGATAACACTCTCAAAAACCTTGCCTCATCTTGATCTTCTTTAGGTTTTGGATTAGGGTTTGGTGCTTTAGCTTCATCATCACTCACATCATCAAGATGCACTCCACTTCTCTTAGATGTTTGTATAACATCTATTCTAGCTATAATTTTTCTTAATGTATCCAATACAACATTGTCAACATTTCCTCTACCTCAAACCATATTTATAATCATGTTCCTACCAGATCATAACCCTCTACAAGTTATAGGTTAAATTCATAGATCTACAACCCTACAACTAGATTCACTTAGGGTTCTACATGATCCAATTAGCACAAGGATGAACCTCTACTTTGATACCACCTGACATAGGAAGGAATAAGATAAAAAGTTCCAATGATACACCCTACTATTCCAAACCACCTATGAGAGTAAACATAGTGAAAAAAAAAACAAAAAACACAAGAGATAGAGAAATAAATGCTTTCATAGATTCATCAAAATAGTATATACATGCCTAGTTGCAAGGCCTTTTAGGTTATGACCAACATTTCAATTCATATTCGATCCACAATGATTAAAACTTCATAATTCAACTTTGCTTTTTCTCTTCCTACACTACATCCTCCTTCTTCCTTGCTAAAACTCTACTAAGACTCCTTTAAATATATGCACAACAATAATTTGGCCTATTGCAAATACAAACTAATTAAACCCTTACATTAAATGCTAAGACAAACCACAAGTTGGCTCTCAATAATTACCTATCACAAAATCAAATGCAAAGATCAGCTCTAACTAGAAACCACACACATACAACTTGACACACAAAGGAAAAAACAAAATGCTACAACTTAGTAAACTTGGCAACCAAAGGAACTTGGAAACCAAAGGAACTCGAAAACCACTCTGAGCTTGGCAACCAAAGAGAGCTTGGTAACCAAAGGAACTTGGTAACCACTCTAAACTTGGACACTAAAGAGAAATTGGTAACCAAAGGAGCTTGACAACCACTTTGACTCAACAACCAAAGGATAACTTGGCAGCAACTCTAAACTCGACAAACATAGAGAACTTGACAAAGCATAACATTGCAACTTGATAGCAACTAGAAACTTATAAAATATGTAGGATATAAATGTAACCCAAGATGCTCCTACATTAGATATCAATGATATTTTCCTTGACACTGTAGTTATTAATGATTAAATGAGCAAGACCCCATTCTTGAACAACTAGTGAAAATTGTTGATATGATCAATAAGCCTAGCATTGACATTCAACAAAAGTTGATGGAAAGAGTTGAAAGAAAATTTGACAATAATGTCATGGAGAAAGTGTTAGCTGAATACACTAGTACAAAAATAACAATATATTACTAAATAAACTACTAAAAATTGTAGATATGTGACTAATTTTGATCATGTGACCAATGGTAGTTTATTGCTAGACATTTATCTCCTAACCAAATTTATGACAAAGTTATTTTAATCATGAATTAGGTCATTGATTTAGTCATTTATTGTTGTTACTGTATATGAGCAATGTTAGTATGCTAATAGAAACCAAATTTAAATAAAGCTTCTACAAACTAAACAAAATTCATAAACTTCAAGATAGACTAAGATGAGCTCTCAATTGAGAATATGAGCCATTACTGGACTCTCTCAATAAGAAGCTCTCTTGTTGAGTAGCTTTATCTAAATGGATAGGATGTATGCTCGATAAGCTTCCAAAGGCTTCAATGGATGATTGTAGATTTTTGGTGTGGATAGATGGCTTTAGTATGGATTTGGCTCTCAAAATAGCATTATAACTTTACTTCATGGATTGTGTTATTTTGCAAAGGGGAAGGATCCAATTTATAGGCAAGAGGCTTGAGGGATTGAGGGCTAAGATGCAAGGATAGGAAAAAGCTTATGGAGGGCTCAGATTGCATGAGAGGAGAGCATATGGATTGTGCTTCCTTATAGCCAATCAAGGAGTGACACATGTCACATGGTGAGAGGATGGAGGAAAGGGGAAGGATGAGTCAACAAAGGAGGCTCAAGGGATAAAATCTTCATAAAGACCCTCATAATGACTTGTAAGAGCAATAAAAGGGCTTGTAAGAGTCATTTATGACCTAGTGGACTTCATAAAGTTTTATGGTTGAGATATTTTGAGGGTGATGAGAGAAATTTTGACTTGGACTTGATTAGGAAGGTTTTAAGCTTGTTTAGGCTTTTGCAAATGATTAGAGGATGGATTAGGATGGTTTAGGATTAGCTTAGGGATAGGCAAGTGGATGGCATTTAATGAGGGTGGGTGAAGGAGGAGATATTTGTTAACTTTGGCTTGGGTTAGTAAGTTTTAACCCATGTTTAGAGAATGTGACAAGGTTAGGAGGGGATTAGGATTAGGGTTAAAGACATCTTCTAGAAGAGTCTAGGCTTTGGATGAGGATAAAGACTTTCTAGAATAGTCTAGAATTTCCTAGGATGAGGATGAAGACTTTCTAGAAGAGTCTAGAACTTCTTAGGATGAGGATAAATTAGATTTTAGGAAATAAATAAAGTTTTATTTATTTCAAGGGTTTGGGTTGAGGAGATATTTATTAAAACTTTTTTAATAAACATGAGGATTAATATTTAATCTTAATTAAATATTTTGAGTTGGGATTAGGGGTAGGAAATGATGGGATTAGCCTTTAATCAAAATTAAAGGAGGATTAGAAGATTTTGGAAGATGTTAGTGGTCATAAAGAAATTGGCCAAGTTTTGGGCAAAAAATAAATTTTTTATTTATTTTAGGATTTTTGGTCAATTTATTAATTAAATAATTAATAAATAAGGAAATAATGTTTAAATAAGATTTAAACATTTTTGGGAGGGATTCCTTAATTAAATATTTTTAATTAAGATAAAGGGATTTAATGGCATAAAAATAAATAAATAAATTAATTAAATAATTAATTAATAAATGATGATGTCATTAGAGATTTTTTTCAGAAAATAAAAATATTATTTTCTAAAGGATTTTTGGTCAATTTATTAATTAAATAATTAATAAATAAAGAAATAATGTTTAAATAAGATTTAAACATTTTTGGGAGGGATTCCTTAATTAAATATTTTTAATTAAGATAAAGGGATTTAATGGCATAAAAATTAATTAATTAATTAAATAATTAATTAATTAATAAATGATGATGTCATCAGGACTTTTTCAGAAAATAAAAATTCTTTATTTTCTAAAGGATTTTTAGGTGTCTACATTTTGCCCCTCTTTGATGTGATGCCGCAAGTGGCATGGCATCAAAGATAAGAAAATAAGATGCCCAAGGCTAGAGCAGAAGAGGAGAGAATGGACTATGAGATGCCCCCTCAAGAAGGCGGTGGGGAGAGAAAGCGAGGCTCGACGACTTCTTGAAAAGTACAAGAATCCGAGATGAGCAAGAAGACTCAGATTTGCTTAAGAGAAGAGGTTTGGTTAGCTCAAACTCTCACTACAGGAGAATGATAAAGGGAGAATCAGAGGCACAAGAGGAAGCAAGCTTAAGATCTCAGGGATTGCAGAGGATGAAGGAGCAAAGTGCTATAAAAAGGAATCCAGGATAGGGAGGTGGATGAGGGGATTATAAAGCTGATCCAACAGGATTTCAAAGAGTCAGATTAGTGGAAGATGGGTTTTGGAGATCCCTAGGACTAGGATTGTGGATCTTGAAAGATGAGGCTTGGTGGGTTGATTTGGATTGGTGGATCCCTAAGACTAGGATTGTGGATCCCTAAAGCTAAAGGTGAGGAGTGATTCAAAGAGATACTGATGCATAAGCTGGGGTAGGAGAGACGGATGCTGGATATGGATGGGGGATAATGGAGATGAAGGAAAACCATTGAAGCTTTTTGAGCGGGGGGATACTTCAAAGAGAAGTACCACCATGTAGTTGAGCACTAGATTTGCTATAGGACTATTGGTTAATTGCCAAGGTTACCAAGAACATCAAGGCCTTTTCACCAACTGTCCAGAGGATTGACAAACTACCTCAAAACAAACACGCAAGGATTGCCCCAACATCACACATGAATCCCAGAGGAAGCAGCGTGGAAACGACATTGGAGAACCCACAAGCAGAAAAGAAAAACAAATGAAAGACCTGATCAAGACCTTACGCTCTAATTGCCCCATTCGCAGCATACCATGATATGGAAGATCGTGGCAACCTTGAGGAGGGAACAAGGAGATTTCTTGGAAAAGATACTTCAAGACCCAAAAGGGAAGATCCCAAATCAAAAGAAAGTGAAAATTCAAAAGAGAACCGTTTGCCAATGAGATGGGTAGGACGAGGTACTAACGGACCAAGATCAGACATGAGGAAAGCTATATCCTGCAAGGACCTATCGGAGAGCACCGAAGCTGGTGGATTTGGATGAGTGATGCGTCTGGCAAGCTGAACTAAGAAAGATAACACTTTGGTGACAGGACATCTAGCTAAAGGATACGTTGGAATAGCTAACCAAGATGTGTGATGGGTGCAAGATGCTGATCAAGGAGGAACTGACACAAAAGCTGGATAGATACAATGGTACTAAGCTAAAGAGGATGTACAAGCTGACGAACCAAGATATTTACAAGCGGGCTAATCAAGATATGGTACAAGCTAACAGACTAATGATATGTATGATACAGATGGATAAAAGCTTAGGATGAGAGGATAGCAGGATGGTTCGATGTTGTGCAAGATGCGAAAGCTAAGGGTGGGGTGATAGCGAAAGATATGGATTTGGCAGGATGCATCTAATGATGATGAGAGATTTTGTGACCAAGGATAGCTAGAGGAGCAAGATGAGATGGCTGGATAGGATGGTAGATAGCTAGGATTATGATGGATATAAAGAGATGACATTGGGTTTGCATGAGGATAGCCTAGAGCTAGATACCAATGACAAGGGAGGATGGACAAGACAAGATCTCCAAGGAATATAGTGCCCCCAATCAGAAGATAAGATGCAGAAGGAGGTCTTATGATGGATGTGATAGGATTGAAGCTAGGATGGAAAAAGCTGAAGGGGCTAGGGAGATGGATGATAGTTGAGATGATTGGCTGAAGCTGCATAAGATTAGTGGATGGTGTGAGATGGAAGCTAGAGGATGGAGGATAGGTGGATAGATTGGAAGATGGAGTTGGATGTCAAGAGATGACCAAAAGCATGAGGGTGATAGGCTAAGCTGGGGATGGCGGGATTATGCATGATGCTTGTTTGCCAAGTTTTCATCATGGTACTTGTCCAAGGCACTTGAATTGCCAAGTTTTCACTAGTGGACGCTTTATTTTTCTTTTCTTTTTTGACTTTTTGACTTTGGACTTAGCTGGAATGATTTTGGCTTTCTTTAGCTATTTTGGCTTTTTTGGGATTTTTCACTGGCTGTTGCAATGTTCAATTTTGTTGCTAGCTGTTGGTATACCGGATGTGTGATTTATGAAATAGATCGGATTAGATGGGATTGATGGTAGGAGATGGAGGGATAAAAATGTTGGAAAGGAGCATGAGATGGGGATGCTTGCAAGAGCACCATTGGAACATGTTGGAACGGGTGTGAAAAGAGCATATGGGGGATAGATGGTAGATGCGGGCGTGATGGAGGATTTGTGGAAGCGTTCTTGGGGATATAGGCACCCAAGATGGAGTTAGGAGATGGGGGACATGAGTCACTAGATGGGGGATTAGCAATGGTGGATGCCATTATGCATTGGGTTTCAAATTTTTTCTTGGGGATCCACATGGTTTTGGATTTTCTTTTCATAGGCTTTTGCATTGTTTTGCATTCTTTGATTGGATTTTTCCTTTTTGGAGTATGTCTTTTAGAATAGACATATGATTGCCTAGGATGTGGATTTTTAGCTTTATGCATTTTGAAGTTGGCATTCACATTGCTGTGGTAAGCTTTGGGAAGATGGTTAGGAGAAGCTTTGTGAGATAGAGAGGATATGAAAGAGCATGTAGGGGGATGATGATGGATGATGTGCCCTGATATGTGACTTTGTTGATCTTGTATAGAAATGGATGGAATAGGATTTTTATGATGGCTGATAGGAGGATGGAGGATGGTAGATTTTGGGACATAGGGACCCAAAATGGATTTAGCGGATGAAGGGGGGATATGGTAGGTTGTTTTGGGTTGCAAAGATGGTGGAGGGGGGATGACATAAGATTTCTTGAAGGAGTGATGGGAGGCTGACATGGTGGGCTTGGAGATAGGCTTGGTTTGTGGGTGTGGTGTACCAACACCTTTAGATGGTGAGCCTTTGGATACATATCCAAGACCATGAAATCCTAGATTTTTTTGTGCAATAATAGGCTCTCTGATTCCTTGCTCTTGTGGTCCTAAACCTTGACCTTGATAATGCCATCGATTGAGCATTTGAACAAGCTGAGGAAATTGTTTGCTTGCAGAAAATGGTAGAAGTGATTTATTAGGTGTATTGCAATGGGGAGATATTGTTCTTAATTCTTCTGCTAAGAGAGGGCCACCGTGGATGAATGTAAGTGAACCAAGAGGGTAGATTATAGATGGTGGAATATCTTGGATAGGTGGTAAGATGGAAGCATGGAGTGGGGGAGATGGAAGGATAGGATCTTGATGTAGCTAGTGGGATGACAAGATATCTTGTAGTGGAGGAGATATGGCTCGAGGTTTTGGAGATGGAGGAGATGGTGGCTGCACTATGGATGGAAGACATGGTACGATGATATCTTCATTTATGCTTTGGGGGATGTCAACATGCTTTTGGGTAGGATCTTTATAGGATTGGTTTGGAGTGGATGGTGCGATAGGAGGTGAAGGGATGGATTCTTCAAAGGCAGTGGATGGATAGATGGGAGATTCAGTAGTGGAGATGGGTGAGTAGAAGATGGATGCGTAAGGGTCATTATGAGAGATTTGGGAAATGCTTGGAGGCGATGTGGATAGGATTTGGAGGGATTTGATAGGTGGTGGGATTTTGATGCTTGCAGGAAGTGGAAGGATTTTAAGCAATTTGATGGATGGTATGGGGATGATAGCTATGGGAGATGGAGGTGATATTATAGATGGGGAAGCTTCATTACTGACTACTTCACATGGTTGGATTAGATGAAATGGCTTATCGACTGTTGGAGGTGAATTTTCTTGTATTTCCTCTAGGAGATTCCTTGGAGACTCGTGTGTCGAAGGTGGAGGTGGATTGACAGGAATAACTAGTTTGATGGGGGTAGAAGATTGGAAGCTTGGTTGATGGAGTGATGGAGGGGAAGCTGGAATATCAGATGGCATGACTAGATAGTTTGGAATAACTCTTGGATTTTGGGGGATGCTTGGGGGAATGTTTCTAAGGCTTTCAATATACTCATCATAGTCAACAAGATTTTCATCATCATTAGAATAGGAGGTGGCGGGAGCAAGGACAATGCGACCAAACACATCATGATAGGATTGGTACTTCATACTTTGATGATGAGTTTGATGGGGATGAGGTCTTGCATATGGATGAACATGGAAGCTCATGGTTGGATTTGGATTAAGCACAGATTTTGGATTGGCTGATGAAAGATTTCCTAGGGAGAGTCAAAGTTGCATGAAAGACCTAAGGAGGATTGGCTAGAGATTTTTGGCTGCCCTGTGGATGGAAGACTTCAAGGGCATGCTGTCAAAAAGTGAGTTTTTTGCTTTCCTATGTGCTAGATTTGGTGGTGGCTGTGTCAACTTGAGGATAGACTAATGATCCTATGGGCATGACACGAGATTGACCACTTGTGGATCCCAACCTTTAGCTCAAGGTGATGAGGGATGCAAGTGACAAAGCTAGATTATCCTAGACAATGCTCTGTCAGAGGGATAACCTTGGTGAGATTGGTTGATTGGTAGGATTGATTGGATAGCAAATTCTAGCAGAATGACAACAACTCTCTAAAGGCTTGGGTGTGATTTTGGATTGGGTTTCTAGCTGGCTAGGGGGGGATGATTTGAAGACTTTGGATTTGGGATTGTTCTAAAGCAAGGAACTAGATAGATTTGGTTGCAGCGGGGGAGCTTGGATGATTTTCTGATGAGGCAGTGACTACGCTAAGTATGCCTTGAGCTGGGAGATTTCTTTTTTTTTGGGATTTTGACCAAAGTTGGCAAACATTCATTCAAAATCTATGAACAAACAAGCAGACAAAAGTTTTCAGCAAGCATGTCAAACACACCAACATCCTAGGAAGCTTTCTACAAGGATGAAATTTGTTATAGCTAGGGAGTCCTCGATATACACAAGGTACGTGAGGCCCAAATCCGTAGATGAAATCAAAAAGATGTCACACAGCCAAGAGGAGCGGTAACCCACTTCTCCTCTTTCACTTCTCAAGGGTATAAAGTTCCTTGAGGCTTAGCCCGAGTGACAAAATTTTGATCCCAAGAGAGGTGTCTTTGGATTCACCTCTCGATCATTATACTCCGCCGGAACGCTGGAGTTGAGGTCATCCCAAGGGGTGATGAAATCCCCAAGCAGGCCTCCTAAAAAGTGTAAAACAAGACCACATACATGATCTTGGGCTTTAAAAGACACGCGTTCATTCCAATTGATGATTTAAATTTTGTAAGCTATGTTTGAAGACACTTGTGATTATGGCATACAATGTTCATTCCAATTTGACAGCGTCATTAACATAATGAAAGTCGAGAGATCGTCAACATAAAAAATGCAAGCGCCATTGAAAATGCGTCAAAACCATGCGATGTTCATTGATTTTTAGGCATTCAAGATTGAGTGTGAGTTTATTTTAAGCCCAAAACAAAGATGTGTGAAACTCGATTGCCAAGCGCGCGCCCGGAGGCCCTCCACGTCAATAGTTGTTCAATTTTAGTGCCCAAATGAAGTGTTTGATATTGCAATGGTTAATTGATCCTTAGAATTCAAGATTGGATTTGTTGTTTTAATCATGCATTCAAGGAAAATTTTATTTTAATCCATGGCATTCAAGAGTGATTTTAGCAACATGCATTCAAAGACAAGTGGTTAAACATTCAAGTGTTTTCTTTTGAGCATTCAAGATTGAGATTTTGTGTGTTGTTTTAAGAACTTTGAAGTGATTTGTTTTAACCTTAGATCATTCAAGATTGTTTTGGACTCAAAAGTGAAAATGACTCTTTGGACTTTGTTTTTCATTCAAGATTTTGTGTTCTAGTTTGCATATTTTAAGCCCAAAAATGATATTCCTAGATTGTTTTGATGCATGAAAAACCTAAGAAACATTCAAGATTTTGCAATAAGACATTTGTTTGAAACAAATAACAAAGCTTTTAGGACAATTTTTGGCAACCATTTAGGACTCTTAGTTTTGATGAGATTTTTTAAAAAGAACTTTAGTGTGCACTTAGTGTTGATTTTGAACCTTTTGAAATGGAAACTTGAAGTTCTTTTTAAATTCTCAAAAATGAAGTGTTCCTAATTTTGCATGAATGCATCTAAAACCTTGATGTTGCAAGGATGCAAATGATTAGATTGGTTTAGTTTCACTTGTTAAAAGATTTTTTCTTTTTTGCAAATTTTTAATTTTTCAATGGATTTAAGTATGATTTGGGGGTTCATTTTAAGCACTAAAAAGAAGTGTGTATGATTTTGCTTCCTTAAAAAAAAAATAGCCAAGATCTCCCACAAGAAGAAGAAGAAGAAGTAGATGGAATAAGAAGAATATAGACAAGAAGAGGAAGAATAATTTCAAGTTCTTTGTCCACCTATAAGCTTGAAAAATCTGCAAACACTATGAGATAGATTATGAGTTCCTTTGTCTTCATAGATTATGAGTTCCTTTGTCTTCTTCATGCTCATGTGGACCTACAAAACCAATTTATACAATCCTACCAATCACAAAAACAAGTAAAATTAGCCAAAATCAGCAAATAACATACAAAACTTGACTAAAAAAGCTAATGAAGATGACCCATGCGGGGTCCCACCGGGCGTGCCAAAATGTATATGAGCAATGTTAGTATGCTAATAGAAATCAAATTTAAATAAAGCTTCTACAAACTAAACAAAATTCATAAACTTCAAGATAGACTAAGATGAGCTCTCAATTGAGAATATAAGCCATTAATGGACTCTCTCAATAAGAAGCTCTCTTGTTGAGTAGCTTTATCTAAATGGATAGGATGTATGCTCAATATGCTTCCAAAGGCTTCAATGGATGATTGTGGATTTTTGGTGTGGATAGATGGATTTAGTATGGATTTGGCTCTCAAAATAGCATTATAACTTTACTTCATGGATTGTGTTATTTTGCAAAGGGGAAGGATCCAATTTATAGGCAAGAGGCTTGAGGGATTGAGGGCTAAGATGCAAGGATAGGAAAAAGCTTATGGAGGGCTCAGATTGCATGAGAGGAGAGCATATGGATTGTGCTTCCTTATAGCCAATCAAGGAATGCCACATGTCACATGGTGAGAGGATGGAGGAAAGAGGAAGGATGAGTCAACAAAGGAGGCTCAAGGGATAAAATCTTCATAAAGACCCTCATAATGACTTGTAAGAGCAATAAAAGGGCTTGTAAGAGTCATTTATGGCCTAGTGGACTTCATAAAGTTTTATGGTTGAGATATTTTGAGGGTGATGAGAGCAATTTCGACTTGGACTTGATTAGGAAGGTTTTAAGCTTGTTTAGGCTTTTGCAAATGATTAGAGGATGGATTAGGATGGTTTAGGATTAGCTTAGGGATAGGCAAGTAGATGGCATTTAATGAGGGTGGGTGAAGGAGGAGATATTTGTTAACTTTGGCTTGGGTTAGTAAGTTTTAACCCATGTTTAGGGAATGTGACAAGGTTAGGAGGGGATTAAGATTAGGGTTAAAGACATCTTCTAGAAGAGTCTAGGCTTTGGATGAGGATAAAGACTTTCTAGAATAGTTTAGAATTTCCTAAGATGAGGATAAAGACTTTCTAGAAGAGTCTAGAACTTCTTAGGATGAGGATAAATTAGATTTTAGGAAATAAATAAAGTTTTATTTATTTCAAGGGTTTGGGTTGAGGAGATATTTATTAAAACTTTTTTAATAAACACGAGGATTAATATTTAATCTTAATTAAATATTTTGAGTTGGGATTAGGGGTAGGAAATGATGGGATTAGCCTTTAATCAAAATTAAAGGAGGATTAGAAGATTTTGGAAGAGGTTAGTGGTCATAAGGAAATTGGCCAAGTTTTGGGCAAAAAATAAATTTTTATTTATTTTAGGATTTTTGGTCAATTTATTAATTAAATAATTAATAAATAAGGAAATAATGTTTAAATAAGATTTAAACATTTTTGGGAGGGATTCATTAATTAAATATTTTTAATTAAGATAAAGGGATTTAATGGCATAAAAATAAATAAATAAATTAATTAAATAATTAATTAATAAATGATGATGTCATCAAGGATTTTTTTCAGAAAATAAAAATATTATTTTCTAAAGGATTTTTGTTCAATTTATTAATTAAATAATTAATAAATAAAGAAATAATGTTTAAATAAGATTTAAACATTTTTGGGAGGGATTCCTTAATTAAATATTTTTAATTAAGATAAAGGGATTTAATGGCATAAAAATTAATTAATTAATTAATAAATGATGATGTCATCAAGACTTTTTCAGAAAATAAAAATTCTTTATTTTTTAAAAGATTTTTAGGTGTCTACAGTTACTTGGCAGTTTATATGGTAGTTTATTTGGTAATTTTGGTAATTTATTTGGTAGTGTACTTGGTATTTTTTGGGTAGTATATTTGGTAGTTGATTTGGTAGTTACTTTGATAGTATATTTGGTAGTTTTTTGGGTAGTATATTTGGTAATTTATTGGTAATATATTTGGTAGTATATATGGTAGTATATTTGGTAATATATTTAGTAGTTTATTTAATCATTAATTTAGTCATATTAGGGCACAATGGAATTGAACCACCATCCTCCTACTTATAATGCAGACGCTCTTCCATTGAGCTAGTACCCTTTAAAGAATAATGCAAAAAATTGACAAAGTTGTTTTCCCAACATTATAGCTACCATGATCATGGTCACTATAACATGATATTTATTTCTTGTGCTAACTTCTCAGAAAAAGTTACAAATGATTATGCAATTTATGTGAAGAAAATAGACCTTTGCATTTAATAAAAATATCAAACCCCATTAAAAAATCACATCTATTAAAAACTATGAAACATGATCAATTGAAACACTCACTTTTTTACATATGGAGGTGCCAAAGGATCAAATATTTCCTCTTTCTTATGCCTAGGTGGGTGCTAAAAGTGTTCATTACACTTGATGTTGACATTTATTGAACCTTAGTCTACAAACAACATAAAAGTAGGAATTTGATAAAAATAAGGCACATGAAAAGAAAGGTTCTTTTAATCAATCATCTATAATTAAATTATTCCTAGTAATAGGGAAAGTGGTGCCAATTCATAAATGTAACAAAAAACTAAATAATATATTTACAATAAATTTCTTAAAAAAACCTATAATAAAAGGAAATTTTGGACTAGTAAAGCCTGGTAAGCAATGACTATGCTTCACTTGTTGATAACCCTAATTATAGAATAAGCCCCAAAACCATACATTGATGGATCCTGAGGTGGTTGATCATAACCAATAACTTCATATCCTTGACCATAATGTAATTTCCCCTTTTCAGAGCTAGATTTGAATGATAATAGAGCCTAAATACAAAGTTAAACAAAAAAATTAATTAAATATAATCATGATCATAATAATATTCATGTTAATCAAATAAATAATCATACACTATAAAAAATTATTATTCAAATTATTATAATAAAGAAATAAAATATTGTTAATAATATTACACAATATAATTTATTATTCCAAATATGCTTAAGAAGGAACATATAAGATAATATTATGAATCATCTATTTTAAGATGATGAATAGTTCATTAAAATCAAATATTAAATTATGATTATAATCTTATCTCAAGTCAATAATTTAATATTATAAATATTAAAAAAAATAAATAAATAAAAAAAAATACTATATCATTTTAAATAAAATAATAACAAACATCAAATATGATAGAGCTATATGTAATTAGTCACGACGCTTCAGAGGGATATATATAGAAATGTGATAAGTAGCTTACATTGCTATCACAATTAGGCACTTCCCAATAGTCATATGCATCCACAAAAAATAATAATATCTATTGGATCCAAAATCTAACTATTTTGGGGGAAAAACTAAGGTTTTCAAAGAATTTCCAACTGTATTTCTATATCTATATCCCATTCAAGATAACCCACTTAACATAAATTGATCAACTACATAAACAAAAAGAAAAATGATGTACAAAATATTCAAAGTGTAAATCAAATAACCCCTTCCATCTAGAATGAAATGTCAATGTGGTAGGGTGACATCCATATTATAATATGAGGTGTGTTTTTTGATTTCTTTGGTATGTTCTAGCTAATCCCTTTATTAGTTGGAACAACTGCATTAGTCTGTGGAGGAGATGATGTGGATTAATGCATCATCTATTCTTCCAATGTCATATGTTTTTGATTTGTGCATAAGGAATGTGGAGGATAGTTTCATTCTAGAGACCTTGCAAAAAGTTGATATTCACTCTACTCTAGTACAATCCAATGCCATTTTTGATCAATACTCGCTCAACCAAATACAAGGGAACTAAAATCCTTACTTGGCAGATAAAATTAGGCATATAAACTCTAGATCTATAACAAGTTTGAGTTAATTAGCATGATAGCACTATAGATTATTGTGATGTTAAGGATGCAAAATTGTAAGCTATTATTTACAACTGAGACAAGGAATGAAATGATCATAAAATGGAACAACTACTTCATAACACTATTGTATTGGCAAGTTTCTTGATCTCCTTTTTGGCAGAACTAGAGATAGTAACATCAGTTTTAAGTACTTTATATATAGGCTTAATGTTTGTTCTTTTCTTAAACTTCAGAGGCACAACAATGTCATTAGATTGTATTATAATTCAACACAAAAAGAGTTGCATTTGTGACATCAAGGTTATATTCTAATATTATTTCCTACAAATTCTCAATGCTGATAAGAACACTAATGTTTTCTTGTTTTGTGAATTTATGAAAATTAATCAATGTCATGCATTTCCCAACATTAGCTTTTGTTGGATTTTGACAAAGCTAATAATCTTTCTCATATTTACTAGGTATGTTCATTGTCAAGCTTTGAATTTCCTTCTAGATGAGATCAATTGTTCATTCATTACAATTATTTATCAAATCATTTATGGGTCTCAAAATGCTTAATGAATGAATGTGAATTACATACTAATTCTAAAACTATAGTAGATAAATCATATTCCCTTAATAGAACTTAATTGTTTAAGTTATTAGTGTAAGAGTGAAAAAAAATGCAGCAATATGGTGACCTCTTACATTTTAAACAATATTAGAAAATGACTACTGCTTCTTGAAGAATAAAATATGATAGACAATTTGTTGATTGAACATCTGATTTAGAAAACAAAAAATAGTGTAATCTTTCACATAAAATATACCCTATGGAAACTTTGCTTAAAATTCCACAATAGCTATAAATACTTTCTAGACTGTATGTATATCATTTCAAAGATTGAATATTAAATCACTTATAATTACTGAAGTAAATATCTCAAAAAAATCCTTGAAAATAATGTTTGAAAGTGGACTTTGAAATTCTAATTTATGTCTCAATTGTCTAATTTTATTCTCATCATTTACAATATTGTAAAACATTATTTGGGAAAAGTGGTAGATGATTTAAGAGATTCACTGTGCAATATTAGTACATTTGATTTGAAACATTGTATGATTATAAAATATTTTCAGAAGAGTTCTCATGGGAAATGTTATACTTTGCATTGGGCATCCTTAATCAACGTTACAAACAACATATTGTTAGTTTCAGGTGTTTATACATAAAGAAAAATAAATTTTAAAAAGGAACACTAGCTATTAAGTCAACCATCTACAGAAAAAAAAATTCAAGTTTTTGCAAGAACAAGTCATGTACCAAGATAGGGGAATTCCTTCGAAGACAATGACAGAGAAAGTGATGGCCCTCTCATCAGAAAGTAGGTTGAGCTCATGCTTCAAACCTTTATCCAAAAATAGCTTTCTACCAAAAACATATTGGAGCAGGTTGTATTTGAGGAGCCCACACACAACATGCGTTGTATAGGCCATGGATTTTCTAGAATAGGTTGCACAATTTCAAGATAATGAAATTCAATAGAAAGAAGGAAGCAATTGTCAATAGTCTAGTATTAGTTTAGTACCCTCATGCATGCTTGTTAATGATGCAAATAAGCAAAAGTGATATAGTCCAGATCCAGCCTTTTTCCAGTGTGCACTTGAAAAGGAGCATGGGAAACAATATGCAAATTGCTCAAATCAAGTCACACAGGTTTGTGGCGGGCATCATAATTATAGCAGGCACACAGAAGAGATGTAGGCATCTCTAATGGGAGGGAAAGAGAAATTGAAAGTAATTTCCCATCTTTCTTTTAGAGAGAGTGCATGCCATAAGCCTTTATTAAATATAGTTGAGCTGAGTGAGCTATGCAAGGAAATACACCTTAGGAACATGCTAGTGATGGAGCTCCTTATCAATTTAACCATCCTGTAACAGATGTATTTTCTAGACCTGCTCTTGATGTACTTTATTTATATATGTATTTGGAGGAAAAACAAGCGTTGTGCAAAGACAAATCAGAGAGATACAAAGATCCAATTCTAATTGGAAACTCAGAAGGAAAGGGAGTATAATATCAAGTACAAGTGGAAGTGCCAAACAAAAAATAGTCTCACTGGTGACTTAATTTTAGAGAAAACAAATTTGTCGAACAAGCTTTCAAAAGATAAAATTCGTGAGATACCTGGTGGCAAGTTATCAAATTATATTCCTGGTCACCCTTCTCAAATACTTGGCATCAAGAATTTTTCCTCTGATGTAAAGGAAACAGATCTTGTTTCTTTGTTTGTTCAATTCCAACATCCTAGATAGAAATTACTTTTCTGCCTTATGCAGCATGGGCAAATGAAAGATCAGGCTTTTGTTACATTTCCAGATACTGATACAGTGGCACAAGCTCTACAATTGGTAAATGGTTTCCAATTAAAAGGGAAAGTGAATGATTATTCAATATGGTCATAAAGAAGCAGGAAATGACAAATGTACAAATTAGACATGTTTAGGATGGATTTATGTCTACAATAGAAAAATCCTGTTAGATGGAATCATTTGATGGCCTATAAACATTTTAAAAGATTCAAGCAGAATAGTCATATAAAGAAATGTGAAAAAATGGTGGGGAAAGCTACATTTTGAACATGAGCCACACTACTTGGGAATTGAAGGACAAGGACTATCAGTCATTAATTGATGTTTCATGATTCACAAAACACATGACAGTGGGGATAGAGGAAACTATATCTTGATTGATATGTTAATACAGTTGTAGGATAAGCAAGCATATAATTCTTTTTACAGTAGAATGTGTATATTTAAAGGAAAATTTTTATGCAGCCTAGGCCTAAGCACATAGTGGGAAAGGAAGAAACAAAATCTTGATTGAATATATCCATACTTATTCTAGCATGTTTGAGAACTTCTAAAGTTAAAAATAGAAGGCAAAAACTTTATGTTATACACAAGATTGTATCCATTAAGCAAGTACATGAGAAGTATTCAAAAACTCAAATAATCAAATTTGTGGGGATATGTTAGCACATGATTCCTTTCATCTGCAGCTATCTATATTCGAAGACTTCCTATGATTTTGTGTTAACTTATAGGTACAATTTTTTTTTGAGTTTCTGAGTTTTCCTTATCATATCCAAAAAATGCTTGGTGTAATGTGCTAAGTGTCTTATGGTAGCATGTCCAATTTAATGGACTTTTCTTTTACATTCCAAAAGTGGGCATTGTAAAATATCTGAAAAAAGTTCTTCATATGATAGTCGCCAGAAAGATTCTCCTTAAACATGCTAAACATGCCTAAACATGCCTCTCTAGCAGATTTTAACATTCATAAAATTCAATTGCTGTAATTATAATTTCTCTTGGTTCCAAATATAATCAAATAATATGATTGCTTGTTTAAAAAAAAAAACAAAAAATCATGTACCAAGATAAATAAGGAAAGAGAAATGGATAGAGAATATTAGAAGTGTAGAAAACCCTTCTTGCTCCAATTTTGAAAGAAACATATTCAATATCAAATGTAAAAAAATATGACATTTCTTTCATGAATCTAGATTAATTTAAAACTAGGGCTTGAAGTTAAATGTTCAAGACAAGAGCAGCATCTAGAAAATATGTAAATCATAATAGATCAAATGCCAATGAGCCATCCCTTGAAAGCTACAACTTTGCGATTGTTCTAACAACATTCGGCTATAGATGAATGTGATGCATTATCTTTCAGGGCACTGACACTTTGGGACTATCTATAGGGGGACATTATCATGAACCAATTGAAAGATCTATTTAAGAAAGAAAAGAAGAGAACCTGACCTAGCAATAAAGCCAATTAAACAAACCCCACACGTTTCTAACTTGAGCCACACCATCTCCAACTAATGCTGATAGAGAAAAATAGAGAAGGTAAAGCCATGGCGGCTCTTGAGATCTAGTCTAGCGGTGCCTGAGATCAAGTCATAGAAACTAAATAAGAAAAGCTATTTGCATACTTTAGGGTTTCAGATGAGGTTGTTTTAGGTTTAGTTTTTTATCAAATAAAAATTTGTATAGCCTATGCATGTACCGTCTCTGATCATTTTCAATTTTAAAGACTTTTTTATAATTATATTTTATATTTAACTAATGATTTTTTTAAAAATTGTATTATTCTATTTAATAATCTAAATTATATTTTTAAATATAATATTTTAAAAATAATAATAATATTATTATTAGTATTACATAATTTAAATCATGTTTAGTATTTAATTAAATAGTATATTCTATAATATTTAATAATATATATATTATATGAAGTGTAAATTTAATTTAAAATAATTAGTGTGAACTAGTTATCTTCACTTAGATTCTTTACTATTTATCTCTTTAGTATATAAGCATATATATTCTATATAAGAAAACAAATGCATATATTATATTTTTATCATCTTATTCTATGTGTGATGTAGTTTGTTATAAATGTGTTGATATTCAATTTGTCTTATTTTGTACATCACTTGATATAATCTTGTAAAATTATTTAATTAGATTGTGAGCATTTTTTTTCAATAGAACCATACACTATGGAATGACCTAGAAAAATAATACATTATGGATGAAATTCATTATTAATCTTATCATAATCATCATATACTATAAAATCTACTCCACTAGTACAAATAAAATCATCAGCAAAACTTCAAAGAAGCCCTACTTGGAACCTCTTAGATGCTAAGCATAAAAAATTTCACATTAAATATTTTCAAACAAAATTTAAAAACTATAAAAAATTTAAGATGAAAAAGAATTATAATACTATAGAAAGAAATCTCATTTGAATTTTAGTGCTATGTTTTTAAATAATAATAAAATATTTAAAGGATGATGGAGTCTCTGAGAAGCGTTGGCTGCCGGCTGGGCTAGGGTTTTTCCCCTAGCCTGTTCTTTGTGTTTGATCTTTACTATTTTTCTGTTCTGTTTGGATTGTTAGCTACTGGACATAATTTGTGTTGGTGTTTTTGGAGATCTTCTGCAGTCAATTTTGGATTGGGGGTTTTATTTTTTGCATGGCAGGGCCTGGGATTTCTTCTCCGTTGGTGAGAACAAATGGTTCTTCTCCAACTATGCATGCAATGCGATCTGAATCGTTTTATTCAGGGGAGAGCTCCAAGCTGAAAAAAGTTAATGGTTGTCTTCCGCGTAGCCATTATCGCCCTGTTCTGGTTATTCCTCCAACGGCTATAATGGAGGACATTGATTATTGGACCAAGCATGCTTTGATATGCAAATTTCTTGGAATTCAGATTTCCCTATCCGCTCTTGAGGCATGGATCCATCGCTCTTGGAAGGTGGAAGGCGATATGGAGATTATGTTGGCAGGGAATAGTTATTTTTTTGTTGTATTCTCTTGCATGTCTGATCGTGATCGTGTTTTTGAAGGAGGCCCTTATTTCTACAACAATGTGGGGTTATTTGTCAAACCTTGGCATTCAGGTTTTAATTCTACTGAGGATCTCCCTTCAACAGTGCTAGTTTGGGTTCACTTGCCTCGTCTTCCCTTGGAATTTTGGCGTGAAGACATCCTTTGACAAATTGCTGCTTTGTTGGGGAAGCCAACTACGATCGCACATCAAACCCTCGATAAAAAGGTTATTTCTTTTGCTAGAATTTGTGTTGAAATTAATTTGATTAACCCATTACCAGATTCTTTGGAAATTTGTCTAGGGGATTCTTCTTGGGTGCAGAAGTTAGATTATGAATCCCTCCCTTTCCGTTGCCAGATTTGTCATGAGTATGATCATTTACTACGGCAGTGCCCCCGTAACTCGAGTTTCAAAGGAGTGGATCGGTCTACAGCAAGAAATGCTAGTGGTTTGGCAAATACTACAGGGAAAGGACAATCTCAAATGGTTAATGCTACCAAGGGGATGACTCCACAAGATGCTACAGGTAAGGGTAAGGCTCCAATGCAGGATAAGGATGGATTTACCCCTATTCGTCCTCGAGCTAAGGGACGTGGTCAAAAGAGGCCTTTGAAAGAAAGATTATCTGATTTAGGTTTTAACCGTTTTGAGGTACTGGATAGTATGGTTCTAGAGGAGGGTATTCCTCCTCCTATCTCTTCTGATCCAGCTTGCCCAGATGAGAGATCTGTTCCTAATGATGCTTGTGGGGCATCTCAAGTTGTAGTATATCAGAATTGTGAGGTTCCTGTAGCTCCTGTGACAGCGGCTCTGGTGACTCCTGCAGTGTTGGAAGATGATGATGTTGTTTTGGCTGACTTGGTTAAGGATGTGCTACCATCAGGTAAGGGCAAGGGATCTCCTCTCCCCTTGGGGTTGCTGCCTCGACCCTTTAAGAGGGCTTCTTCTTCTCCCCCTCTAAGGAGTGGGTGCAAAATAGACCAAGAGAAGATTAAACTCACAGGAGATATATTGATTGAGTTTGGTTCAGTGAAACCTTTGGATTCTCATTTTCCCAAATCTACCCAATGATGATTATTCTCTCATGGAATGTAAGGGGGTTGAATAGCATCCCTAGACAAAAGGCTATTCATAACTTGGTGGTTGATCATAGTCCTGATGTTTTTTGTATCCAAGAGACTAAGCTCTCTGTGGAGTCTATGGTCCAACATGCCTCTAGTATTTGGTCTCGTGGCCAATGCCAGTGTGTTGGGGCAACAGGCAGTGCTGGTGGTTTAGCTATATTTTGGGATCCTCAAAAAATTTCTCCTCTTGGCTGGATGTCTTCTTGGTCAGCTCTCTCTATGGTAGCTTCTGCTCTAGACTCAGGAGAGGTAATCATGGTTACTAATGTGTATGCACCTGTTGATCTTGTGGGAAAGGAGGAACTTTGGGAACATATTCAATATGTTAGAAATTGTCATCCTTATCATCCTTGGGTGTTAGCAGGGGACTTCAATTCAGTTTTAAGTCTGGAAGAGAAGCATGGTGGTTTGGCTAGATTGGGGCCTTCTTCTACTCTTCTTCGGCAACACATATCTCTTTTGCATCTCTCTGATGTTAAGCCTTCTAATGGCCTCTATACCTAGAATAATCGTAGGACTAGTGCTGCTACTATCTCAGAACGCCTGGATAGATTTCTTGTTTCTTGCTTCTGGCTTAGTGGCACCCTTACTATCTCTTCAGAAATCCTTGATTGGAGGGGTTCAGATCATTGGCCAATCAATTTTTTTGCTATAGGGGCTTATGTTCCGAAGCATCCTCCTTTTAAGTTCCAGTTGATGTGGCTTCGTGACTCCTCTCTTCATGATTTTGTTTTTTGTTGGTGGAAAGATGGTGCCCCTACATATGGTACTGCAATGTTCTCATTTTCTAAAAGGCTTCAAAATGTTAAAAGGTAGCTCAAGATATGGAATAGGGAATTCTTTGGGAATCTTCACTTTATGAAGAGGCTTGCTCAAGAAAATCTTGATGTCATCACAAGGGAGATTAGAGATCGAGGTTTCTTGGAGGATCTTGGCCAGGCTGAATCCCTTGCTTCTAGAGCTCCAGAAGAATGGGAACTTCGAGAGGAAATTTTTTGGAAGCAAAAGGCTCAAGTTGATTGGCTCCAGGAAGGTGATCGAAACACTGCCTTTTTCCATAAAACAATGCAATCTCGCCGGAATCAAAGCACTATCTCTTCTTTGGTTAATTCTCAAAGTATCCAACTGAATTCCTTGCCAGCTTTGTTCCAGGAGGCTATTTCATACTTCTCTACCCTCTTCTCTAAGGACTCTCCTCCTGCTGATAATGAAGAAAATATTATTTTGTCCTGTATTCCTTCCCTTATCACTCAGGAAATGAATGATTATCTCATGCATCCTATCTCTTTGGAAGAGCTGGAGGCGGTGGTCTTTGGCATGCCTAAGGGGAAGGCTCCTGGTCCTGATGGTTTTCTAGTTGACTTCTTTCAGGAATTTTGGGACATCATTAATCATGATTTGTTGGAGGTGGTTAAAGAATCCTATGCTAGCAAGCAGATGCTTCAAGCTTTGAACTCTACATTCTTGACTCTTATTCCTAAGAGAGAGGGTGCTAATCAATTGGAGTTTTTTAGACCAATTGACTTATGTAATGTGGTCTACAAAGTTATTACTAAGCTAATTGCTGAGAGACTAAAAAGGTGGCTTCCCATTATTATCTCAGAAGAACAAGGTGGTTTTTTTGCTGGAAGACAAATTTTGGATGGGGTGGTTATTGCTACTGAGGCTATTCACTCTATGGCTACTTCAAGGGAGAGAGCCATGTTTGTTAAGCTGGATATGGCTAAGGCCTACGATAGAGTTAAATGGAGCTTCCTAAGGAGTATTCTTCTTTCTTTTGGAGTTAGCTCTGACTGGGTGAGTTGGATTATGAGTTGCATTACTTCTGCCTCTTTTTCTATTCTTATTAATGGTCAACCTTCACAACTATTTGGTGCTTCTAGAGGCCTCCGCTAGGGTGACCCTCTCTCCCCATATCTATTCATCATCATGGCTGAAGGCTTGGGCAGATTCATTAAGCATCAGGTGTCCCAGAATTCTATTCAAGGCTGGCGGTGGGGTAATGGCTTACCTTCTCTTTCCCATCTTCAATTTGTTGATGATTCTACTCTTGCCGGTCTTGCTAGGATCAAGGAAACTGAAGCCTTTCGACATGATTTGGACGTTTATTTGGCAGCTTCAGGCCAGAAAGTTAATGAGCACAAACCTTTCATTTACTTTTTTAACACTCCTGATTCTATTCAGCACATGATTGTTGGTATTCTACAGTTTCAGATAGGTTCACTTCCTCTGACTTATCTTGGCATTCCTATTGCTGTTTCCAGGAAGCCACATCTCTTCTGGCAAAATTTGATTACCAAGCTTCAGGATAAGGTAAATCATTGGACTCATAGATGGCTTTCTACTGCTGCCCAGGTTACTCTTCTTCAAGCTGTTATCCAAGCTCTTCCTACTTATAGAAGCATGGTTCATGCTGCACCTATTTACTTTCTCAAGGAGTTTGATGCTCTTTCTCGACAATTCCTTTGGAGTGGTAATTTGCGTAGTACTAAATGGAGCTTGGTTAATTGGGCAACTGTTTGTAGGCCTAAAAAGGAGGGTGGTCTTGGTGTTTGTTCTGCTCTATTGAGTAGACAAGCTTTGGCTGCTAAACTTTATTGGCGATGGTGCTTTGGACAGCATCAACTTTGGGCTCGTATTATCACTCATAAATATTTTCATGGTGCTGATCCTTGCTCTGTTTCTGCACTTCCTCTTGAAGGTCGTGGCTCAATGGTTTGGCATACTTTGAAGACAGGTGCGATGTTGGTGAAGAGGGGTCTTTTTTGGATATGTAAAGGAGGTCTCAGGCTTTGTTTTGGTCTGATGCTTGGGATGGATTCCCTTCCATTTTATCCATATACCCTCATCTTCAGCCTCTTTGTGACTCTTTTCTTGTCGCTGGATGGGATAAAGTCGCTCATTACAAGACTCCTTATCAATTGGGACCTATTGTTTGTTATAGATGGAAGCATTCCTCTGATTGGCCTCCTGGAGGTACAGACATGGATCGTCAGGAGCTTTCTCAAATTCTGGCCTCTAGAGAGTGTTCCTCTTTGCTTGGTCCAGATGTATTGGCTTGGGGCGGTACCTTGTCTGGTAAATATCATGTCTCTGCTGGGTATCAGGAGGTAACTAGACAATTATTTGGGGATGCTGAGGTCCCTTGGTGGAAGCAAGTCTAGAATAAAGTTTCTTGGTCCAAGTGCAATTTTTTCATGTGGCTAGTGGCTCACAACTGTTGTCTTACCTGGGATAATCTTTGTAAACGTGGATTTCAAGGCCCCTCTTATTGTGTTTTGTGTGGTAATGGAGAGGAGTCTGTCTCCCATCTGTTCTTCCATTGCTCCTATTCTACTCAGATATGGAACCTTTGGTGGAGCGCTTGGGGTTGCTCTTGTCGGCTGCTTCCTCTTTGCCTGAGTTCTGGGATCGCTTGGGTAGTGCTCCCTCCAAGTCTTCTCCTCTCCATGCTGCTTGGATTCCTAGACCATCTTTCATGCTTTGGCATATCTGGTTGGAGAGGAATCGTTGCATATTCCAAGATGTTCGGCTTGGTGTTTTGCATCTTTGGTGGAAAATATCACATTCTCTCCAGGAAACTATTGTTGTGAAGTGTGAGCTTGATGGGGGAATGGATCCGGTTGATCTTGCTATCTGTAATCGCCTCAATTTTCATCTGCAGGATGGGGTTGCGGTTCATAGGTTTCCTTCTATGTCCAGGTAGCTTCACCATCAGAGGAAGGGTCGGGTTAACCGGGATGGGCACTGGACTCCTCCTCCCTGTGGAGTTCTAAAAATTAACACTGATGGTTCTTCTTGTGGGAATCCTGGTCTGGCTGGTATTGGTGGAGTGGCTCGTTGTAGTTCTAGGAATGTTAAATTTTTCTTCTCAATTCATAAGGGTGATTATACTAAAAATCTCATGGAAGCTCAGGTTATTTTATATACTGTGGAACAGTGTTGCTTGTGGGGATGGAGTAAGATTATTTGTGAGTCTGATTCCCAGGTGGTGGTGAACATACTATCTTCGCAAGAGCTTGAGGATGTTAGTTGGCAGCTGGCCACTGTTGTTAAGAAAATTCTTTTCTTCTCTTCCTCTTTTCAGTTCATTAGGTTCAAGTATATTCCGCGAGAATGGAATAGACCTGCTGATTGTTTAGCCAAATGGGCTTCTAGTCATGATCTGGGTTGAAATGTTAGGGATAGGGGGCAACTGTCCTTTGAGATGGTGCAAGAATTTGATGCTCTTGTTGCTTAGGATCGAGCTCCTTGTTGAGCTCTCCTTGTTGTATTCCTTTCTGTCTTAATAAATTTTTACCCCTCTTTTTGCAAAAAAAAAAAAAAAAAAAAAATATTTAAACTAATTTACATTAATATATAAAATTTAAAATAAATTTTAATAACAAAAGTAAAACTATATTATCAAATAATTTCTAAAATAAAGAAAATTTATAAAAAAAATACACATTAGAAAGTTTCTAAATTACATTTGATTTGTTTTTAAGGATTCTTAGTTAGATTTGATTTGTTTAAAATTAGAAGTTACTAAACTTTATCAATAGAAACACATAATTGATTGATTTTGAATTGATTTTTGAATGAATTATCCAATATACTAGAATATTTTTATGCAAATCCTAACTGTACAAGTCTATAATTGTATCAATAAATATGTGCTCATTAATCTAAACACCAACACTACTATGCATCATTACTTTTAAAGGTTTAAACAACTAATAATTAAAAATTGACCTACAACTTCATATTTATAGTGTGCAAAAAGTTTATGTTATTTGATGTGTTTTTAGATTTAGTAGATTCATAGAGGAAGTTGGCAATGGATTTGTGAGATCTCCATGAATTTTATCAATGTATGCAAGTAAAAAATGATGAAAAATAGCAAAATGTAAGATTGGACTAGAAATTATGAAGTATTATAACCATCCTAGTTTTAATGGATTGTTTAAGCTATCATGCAAGATAAAACAAGTTAAATGATAAAAAATATTCTAAAATGCTTAATGAAAATCAAATGTTAAACTAGTAGCATAACAATAGCATGAATGTGAGATCCTTTGAAAACTCCTTTTATATATTGTAGAAATGATTGAATGGATGAGATGCAATAATAAGCAATGGCGGAGATTTAATTGTTTGTGATCCATGTGCTCAATATTTTAGAAGTTTCCCAAAATTGTCTAGTGAAGTGGTGTTATTTTCTTTTCTTTTCTTTTCTTCTAGAAATTGAATTTAAAGTACATATAAGGAATGGAATTTTGATTATTTAATGAAATGGGGTGATGGTTCTTCTAAAAAAAAAACTTAGCATATAATGATGAAACCTTAATATAATATCAAATAATACCTATTTGATGAAATGATTAAAGATTTAGTAATTATTTTAATTAGACAAAATGGAATTAATGCATAATAGAGTCTAATATTTAAATTAATTTAATTATTCAGATTGGAGGCAGATCATTTGCTAGACCAAAATAGGTGATTAAAATAATATTATCAAATATTAGTATAAAAAATTAATAATAATTCATTTAGTCATTTTTATTAGGGTGACTAATTATTTGATCATTTATTTAGTCATATTTATTTTTCTACCTAATTATTTAGTTATAATTTTATCCAATGATCAAATTAGTCACTTATTTAGTCATTTATAATTGTGAATAGAGAAAATTAGTAGAATTTGATTAACTTTAGTCACATGACTAAACATTTTAGTCATGTGACTAAAATTTTAGTCATGTGACTAAAATTTTTAGTCACATAGTCATTTATTTGTCAAATTTCTACTAGTGATAGCTGTAAAGATGGTTGAACTTTTAAACTAAGATAATGATGTTGAAAAGTTGTTCTCTGATATTAATTCATTATTTGAGAAGCTATGTCATGTTCCAAAACTTGACAAGGAGATAAGAGATCAAATGGACTTGAAATAGATGTTGGCCTTGGATGCATGTTCAAGTTCAATTCGTTTTCCAAGCTAAGATTTCTACAAGGAAGCAATTTGAACTCATGCAAGAATAAAGTAAAGTAAGAGACGAGCTACTAACTATTCATGCTTTTTTTACTCCACATTTGACAGACATGTAAAAGTATCTCAATATTTCTAAAGATCTAATTGAAGGTAATCAACAACTCTCTATAGCTGATAACATGATAAATCGTGTAGCTATATTAGAGACTCAGAGATAATTTCTTGATGGACTAAAGACCAATTGGGACAACACCATGGCAATGATTTTAACATCTCATTAATCATTTTTGGATAAGTATGGTATAATTCCTATCCTTTAGTTGCAAATAAGAACAATCATAAAAAAAAGGGGGGGAATGAATGAATAAGGTATGATCAAAGGTATTTCCAAGCATAGTAGATATGAAAATTTTGGAATTTCATTATGTATACTAGTTCTAGACTCATGAGGATCTAGTATGATACTTAGAGGTGTGTATAATAAAAGGTTTTGAAAAAGTGTTTCAAAATTTAAGAACAAAATTTCATGTGTCAACCGAGTTATCATTATAGAGTATATCCTAAGGGGAAGTAAATATGTTTTGGTTTATATATGTATAGTTTGACCATGACATTTTTTTTTTCCACTAATGTCAAAGGTGGATATGGTTGATCGTCAAGGCAATCATGGTATTTTCAATTAGTGCCAAAAACTTAGTCATTCATTAGGCAAGGTTGATCAGTCATCACTATGACCAAGTCATCCTCTACATGCTAAACAATGTGTTGGAATTCTTTAGAATAACTGAGAGTGGGGTGGATCAGTTATGCAAGGTCCAAACATGCAAAGAAAACTTTTTACAGCTTAGTGAACCCATATCCATAAAACACTTTTTATCATGAATGTATCCATTAGATTATGCAATCACTTAACATGTAGGTTACTATCAAATCAATTTGCAGAATATAAACATGAAACATAATAGATTCAATAACACATTTGACATGATGTTTCAACATGGAAAACCAATTTGGGAAAAACCATTAGTAACATGCTACTGATTCTCACTCTTCTAAAGCGATGCCCTATGAGAGGCCAACCCTATTAAAGATCACAATGCAAAATTTTTAATGTGATCTGTTTAAAGGAATTCAATCACCATGTTAGGAGTGAGCTTTGTTAAAGTACTTTAGATCATTCACTTGGAATGTCACCCAATTAAATGATTTACAAATGATTGTTAGGTCAACCTTAATCCAAAGGATTTACCCTAGACTAATATAGTGATTAGAGAGTAATAGTAAGGCTTGATCTGATAATAACTTACAACACACTTGTAGATTATAGATCTATGTTTTAGTCCTCCATTCTTCTTGGCTTTCATTCACTACAACTCTAATAGTTTATTCACCCTTCAAGCATCCATACCCTTAAGCCTTCTTTTTTTGCTTTCCAATGCAGTCTCTTCTCTTAGGTCACTGAATGAAGCTGTACCCTAGACTCCTTGTCTTCCGTAGGTTCTTGTACATGACAACCTTTGCTTCTTACTATCCATTTCTATAAATAGAGGATTAAGATATTTTGTCATTCAACCTCCATTGTCCATTTTAGGGTTAGGTTAGATTAGGTAGGATTCTGTGAATCTACCCCTCATTTGATTTCATTCCCTTCTAGAAAATTTTCCTTCAATTCTCTTTGAATTCCCCTCAAAATGATTCACTATGAATTTTGTGCCACCAGCTCATCAACCTTATCTTCCACATGGTTCACACAATCCAAAAAATTGAACTTGTCAACTTAGATTCATTAAATTCTCAATCTTTCTCATAATGTTCAAACTCAACTTTAACTGGCTTCTAATGCTCAACACATAATACATTACTCAACATCTACTATTAAAATACTTGGCACGAAGTAAAGTTTACTAGTGCTCGGCATCAACTAAAATTTAGTTGGCTTACACTGTTTCACTCAACTCACATTGAAATTGACTTTGCTTGACTCGATCTATTTTTTTTCTTATACTTTTCTTGACACCTACTATCCACTCAGTCAAGCTTGGTAGACAAAGTTTGTTTATCTTGTTCTTCTAAACTTACTCAATGCAACCAACCTTTGTGACCTTAAGTAAATTATCAATGCACTATAATATAACTATTTAACTAATTCTTGTACTCCTTTTCATATCATAACCCAACCTTTCCTCTAGGTGCTATTGTTACCTCATTTGATCAAATCATCTTCATCAATCAAACAAATGATAGTAATTAAATCATATAAGCAATTATCTTATCAACAAGTAGCAAGTTTGACATCAGTGAAAAAACAATGATTAAGACACATTTAGCATACTTATATCAATCTATTTTCAACACAATATAATAGATGAATTGTATATATATTTTATTTTATGTCAAGCAGTAGTTACTACTGAGTAAGTATATGGTCATTGAGTACTCCAGTATTACCCAAGTTATCAAAGAGTAGTATATAGGCCAAGTTCATACTTGTGCCAAGCATAGCAAAGACCGAGTAAAATAAAGTATGCCAAGAAGAGTTGAAGCCAAGTGACAACATGTAGATTTAGACATGCATGTGCATCAACAAGTTCAAGTACCGAATAATCTAGTTTTGATATGATTGTTTGTTATAGCACAAACATTGACGTAAACCATTTTTTTTTTGTATTGAAGATGTTTTTATATAATTGAGGAGTTAGTTATGGAGGTGATTATGTGTTCTAGTAAGGATCATTAATTCCTATGTGAGAAGACTAGCCAATAAAAAAATTGCAAGGACTAAGCAGAAAAATGAATGAATCTAGGTCATTGATCATGATCTAAAAGCTTCACCTAGCAACTACTTAAGAAGGGTTTATGACCTAGTTCACATGTATGGAGCATATGTGGTTATGTTATGGTCATATGTGAAGTATGAAGGTGAATCACAAAGAGTGATTGAGAATTATAGAGAAGAAGTAAAGTGTAGAGTTAGTGATGAATCATATCTGAGAAGTAACCAATATCTGTACAAAGGAGATATGTCATCAACATTGTAGTGCAAATTGAAGGATCATGTATTGATACATTATAACAAGTCTTTTAGGGTGTAAACCTCATAACATAGTGGTTTAATAGACTTTTGGAAATATCCTAACATAGTTATCACTTAATTGTGAGATAAAATCCTTTAATCAAGGTAGAATGAATAAATCTTGTAATCTCTTAATAAGGTAGGCCCCTTGTAGGGTAGATCATCAAAAGTGATCAAAATTGTAGCCCTAATTGGAGAACTTTGTTGCTGCAATAGTAAAGACTTTTTGGGTGTCATCCCCACCGCAATTTTACCTTCACCTTGGAGGACTTTTGTGTAACCAAATATTTGTGGCATGTGTTATGAGTTTTTTATGTGTTGTAAGTGTTATTCATTCAATTAGATATTAGATTTGAAAATATATTGCAGCAAATATTTGATTTAGTTTATGGCGATGTTGAGATAAGGGTTAATGGTGAAGTTATCAGATATGGTTAATGTTTGAAGTGTTAAAGTTTTATTATATTCTAATTCTACCCCCCTCTCAACATCTTACTTTCCCAATAGATTTCCAATAGAAGGTGGATGTGATGGTTGGCTCATAGAAGATCAAATTCCACATAAAAAAATAAGAAAGTGGATAATACTTTGTAAAAAATAAACTAGCAAGATAAAACACATGGAAAATTAATAGGGAAGTTATTTTTGCTTAGAGTTGGAAGAAGAGAAAAAGGTGTTGTGAGGTAGTTACTTCCATATTTTTGTTCTATACATGTTTCCTGATACATGAGTGGGGATGGCAATAGTAATATGCCTCAATTTTTCTCTCACTTTGTTTAGTCTAAGGCAATGGGTGATAGGACAAAAAGTTGATAATCTTTAACAAAATGATGAACAAAAAGAAAAATCTCCATCTTTGAAAACTCCCAACCTGGACATACGCGCAAGCCTCCTCCAAATGGTATGAATGTGTAAGGAGCCACATTTCCCTCTTCCTTGTTGAATCTTGAAGGCCTGAATATCTTCGGCTTATGAAAATATTCTTCTTTTAGGTGGGTAGGAAAAGGTGTCCATAGAAGCTGTTCAAATCAGAATCATGGATTGGATTAAGAATTATAAAATTAAAAAAAAAATGATGGATTTTAAATAGGCAGCTTAGCTTATTCTCCACCCTTTGGGAATTGTATAGCCATTGTAATGAATGTCTATGATGGCCTTGCGAAATGCTCCAGAAATGGGAGGGAACATTCTCAGTGTTTCCTAAACAACTTGCCATGTATATTTCAATTTTTTTCAAATCATTCCAACTGACTTCTCCTCCATCCTTTTTATTGGAAGTGATTGTCAACTGCTCTGTTATACATAGAAAACACCTTTTTAGGTTTTTGTTTTAATAGTCAACTCTAAACGTGGATAAGTTTGAATGGTTTAAATGGTTCAAAACACAAATCTAAAGTGTTGGTTCATGGAATTTAAAAAGTCAGGATTTCTATAAATCTTGGTTTAGTCAAATGAAGGTTTTGTATATCTTCATTTTGATTTTTGAAATTTTACTGAAATGTTTGTTTCACTCGGAAGATGCATGTGAAGACACATTTTTATGTGTAAGCTTGGAGTTGAAGGCAAATTTCACAAAGTAGTCCAATCTATTGTTTTTACACTCCTTAAAAAACAAAACCAAGTTCTGATTTTCAATTCTTACTTCTAGTAGGAAGTTGAAAAATCTAGTTTTGAGGCAAAATTGGAAGTCCCGTATGCTAATTCCATTTTGCAAATTTTGAAACAAACGCACAAATTTTCAAATCTAGATTTTGAAAAAGCTAATTCCTGTAATCTTCCAAAAACCAAACGGACCCTAAATTATTTTAGTTCTGACAAATTTAGAGGTACTTTCATGGATTCAAGTCAATGACAAATTATGATCACATTGAATTGAAAAATTCATTGAAGCAAATTTTGGCAAGATAAATACCATATAAACTTTAGCGTAGATGACTTTGATGATGGATCATTTTTTATTGGTTCTTAAATACATACAAAATATATTGATTAGAAGAGGTGAATTTGTAGCGAATTAATGCAAATTATAGTTAATAAATGGACAAGAATATCTCAAATTTAGGAAGAGTTCCAAATCGTAGACCTATACTTAAACACCTGCATTGAGAATCTGAATGTAGGGGTATTCTTTACCCTTTGGTTTGGGAGATTAATAGATGAAAGCCTATTTATTTCTTTAAAGTATGGGAGATCAATATGTTTTGAGTTCTCGTGGACAACTTCATCTAATTGCTAAATATATAATTTTAAAAAAATGATAACTTTTTCATACTATATGTCAGGAGTTAGATCTAAATTGAAAATTCTAAAATTAGATTGAACTTTTTAACTATACATCTATTTCTTCGATTTTTATGAAGCTTTTAATATGTCAAAAGACCAGAATTATTCGTCCTTATTACTAGATCAATTAATCCTTGATAAATATTAGAAAAATTTGTGCATTTTATTTTCTCCAATTCATGATATATATTGTACAAAGCAAGACATAATCATTTTAATTTTTTATTCAATGATTTCAGTCCGTCTATTTCAGAATTCATAGATTTAATATAATGTGAGAGCTGTAAGTATTTCAGATTTAAATAATTATGTAAATATAAATTGTGGGTATAAGAAAAAAGTTTTAAAACAAAAATTCATACCTTGAACCACTCTTTCATAACACTCTGGATTAGACGCCAAGAGTTTTAACATGACGGTAAACGGGGAATTGGTGTTGTCATACGATCCCTGAAGCAGCATAGAAAAGTTATCAACCATCTCCCTGTAGCTGAACGGATTCCCCTTTTCATCTCTGAACCTGAGCAACACAGAAAGCAAATCCTGATCAGTTGACGCCAATCCAGAACACAGATCTCTCTTTCTCTTTTCCAACAAAGAAATGAGTATTCTGTCCATCTCCAACCTCGCCTGAACCGCCTTGTGAAAGCGAGATCCAGGAACATTCACCGGAACAGAAACAAGTCCAGCAAGAACAGTTTCCAGCAGCTCATGTAACCGTTCCTGCTGGTGCCTATCATCTATGCCGAAGAATAAGCTGGCTGAAAGACCTGCAACAAGTTCCTTCACCAAAGGAAGCATTTTTACTTGGTCTTTTCCCTTCCATTTTTCATTGATGTGCTCTTTGATCTCCGCGTTCATCTTAGCCAAATAGTTTTGCAGTGCTTGGGGCCCCAAAAAACGAGCAAAGGCAGAACGTACGGTCCGATGCTGTTCTCCGGATTTGCCCAAAAGGCAATCTTGGCCGACCAGTTTCATGAAAGTTTTGGTCCACGACATGACGACCAGTTTGTTCTCGTTTGTGAGGAGAAAGCGGTTCCCCTCTGCCCCACATACCACCACCGTGGTGTTAATTATTATTAGTTCGACAGCTGTTATTTCTGACCCGGAAATAGCAGTAGTATTTATGGGTAGCTTGGACAGCTGTTCGTTCTTATCTATGTATAGCAGCATTAGTTATGAGTGGTTTGGACAGCTGTTTGTCCACTTGTTAAGAATTAGTAAATAGTTATTGCAAGGATAATTATTTACTAATTTTAGTGATTCCCTTTTGGACACCTTGCAACCAATTCTATTATTGGTTGTTGAGTTGTCTTAATCTCAGCCGTTGGTTTGATTTAATCTCGGTTGTTGTTTTTTTCAATAGGGTAGTATAAAAAGGGGTCATTGGGTCATTTGGAGACATAAGTTTTGGAGAAACATTTTGCAGTGATAGCAAATTGTTTTGCAGTGTTAGCAAGGGCAAAGTGTTAGCGTGGGGATAGCAGTGGAGAATATTAGCGGAAGAAATTAGGAGGTTGTCGGAGTTCTGCCAGTGAGAGGCAAAGAATTTTGTATCTCTTGATTTGCTGAAGTTTAATATAATTCCTCATCTGTAGAACTGGTTTTCCCTTAGGAGTTTTTCCAAGGACAATTTGTCCGAAAATATTGTGTTCATTGTGTTGTTTATTTTTTTCCATATTATATAAGTGAAGTTGCAGTTGTGTTATTTTTCAATATTCACTGAAAATTTGTTTTCAGCAGTTTAATAATCATTTACGATAGGAGATTAATAATCAGTGACTGCAATAGTTGATTTTTCACATGTGGGATGCCTAATAAGAGAAGTCTTGAAAACATGGCCATATTTGTTCAGTCTCTCATCGAAAAACTTCTAAGGTTTTTCTGACTAAACTGACCGGAGAAATTGTAAGGTTTCACCTATCAATAGGAGCCCTAAACTTCTAGGGGGGAGTTTAGAAGAGTGCAACTTGTCTTTGAAAGGGCAGAAAAGGGCAAGGGTGAGGAGAATAATGGTGGCAATTGCTGTGAGAACAATGGGAAAATTGTGATAAGGAGAAGAACTCGTTTGCATCCCTGCGATGACTTTTGTGGTAGCGTTTGTCATAGCATCCATTGTTGTCATGAAAAGAAGAAATGGGAGGGATGGGAAGGATAGAAATTGGGCTTTGAGGAAAAGACTTGTTGAAAAGCTCAGATTGTTGGCGTTATCTTGTTTATTTACGTCTGTGGCTATTATTTGTTTTTTCAGCGTGGATGACAAAACAAAATAATAGCCACTAGCTTTCTATTCCATTTTATTTATTTTTCAAGCATATCTAAGAACCCATAACATTCAAAGTAACATACAATAGGATAACTAGTAAATTAATATGTTAATTTGAAGTTAGTAGCATCTCATCTATCATGTTTGGTGATGATAGGACTGGTTAGTGGGTAAATTTGTGAGTCTTGAAGTTTGTTTAATTGCCTAAATTTGTGTACTTAATATTGTATGATTTTATTGGTCTATTTTTTGAATATGTGGTAGTGGTGTCTCTTAGACTCTTGTATCTCTTTGGTGCACACACTTGTAGGTGAATTTGAGATTTCAACAATTTTGTATTGGTTAATCAAGTTCCAAGTTCATCCAAAATATTGACCCTTGCACCAAGCTATGCAATCTATTTTGTCATGTTTTCTTGGGTGTTGGATTTTAAAATGGACTTTGGACCTAGGGACTAATCTAGTTTAGTTGCATATCATTTATCATGATCAATTAGTTTCATGATGATAGCACTTGTTAGTGGATAAATTTGTGTAGTTAATGTTGTATGATTTTATTAGCCTATTTATTGAATATGTAGCAATGGTGTATCTTGAACTCTTTTATCTCCTTAGTGTACACACTTGTAGGTGAATTTGAGATTTCAACAATTTTGCATTGGCTCACTGTGTTCTAAGTTCACCCACAATATTTACCCTTGTACCGAACTATATTATCTATTTTGTCATGTTTCCATGGGCCTTGGGTTTTAAAATGGATTTTGGACCTAGGGAATATGTTTCTAGTTATAGTTTCAATGAAGCATCATTTCCTATCTCTCATTTTGTCCCTTGATCCCCAATTACCATGTTGCCATCAAGATATTCAAACTCTATGAGACCATTAAAACCTTTTCTCTAAGATCTTTGTGTCGAGTCCATCTTAAGCTCCACATTTTAACCTCCTTCCTTTTCTATCTTTCTTATTATGCCATAATTTTATTTAGTGAACTTTAAACCTTGCTCCTTGATCCTAAATATCAAGACCTTTATTCGTAATATATAGGTGAGGTGTTAAGGGGAGGGGGCATGGGTGAATCAATACCAAATACTTGTCTAAGTTCAAACCCTTTTCTTCACATAAACCTATAGTCTATCAAACACATTAACCGATAATTCTTCAATGCAATTGATAATGCTACTAATAGTAAATGCATTCATATGATTTTTAGTAATGTAAAGTAATCAAACAAACCATAAACCCATAAACACATAACACAATATTTTTGATATCGTGAAAAATCCTTGGTTAGAGGGAAAAAATTCAGCGAGGATGATACCCACAACTCATCACTCTAGTAACAAGGTACCTTGCTAAGAGATTACAATAATTCCATCTTTTGAATGAATACACTCTATTAAAAGCGTCCAATACACTACTAAGAGTATCAAAAATCCTCCAGATCTATGAGATTTCCACAATCCATGAATATGAGTTTTAGTTTCTGGATTCGATTGTGTGTAGTTTTTTATCATCAACGTTTCAAATCATACTGCATGATCCATCATTAGGATGCAAGATCCATCATCAGGATGCATGATCCATCATCAACGTTTCGAATCATACTGCATGATCCATCCATCATACAATGTTCACCCTATTAAAGGATTTACAATAAGTTCCAAATAAGAACTAAGTTGTGTTAAATACCACCTTGTCAAAGGATTTTACAATCTTGTTGAAAACCTTGTGAGGTAAAAACAACAAGAAGTTGACCTATAATTTTCCTTTTCTTTTTTCTTGATAGTTCCACTCTACTCTTCACTATCTCACTATTCTAATATCTTGTTGCATTGCACATTTTTTTGATACTCAATTCACTAATGTTGAACACAACTTCTCAATGCATGACTTTCTTTCCTAGCTTCTCACTATTACTATCTCTTTTTTCACTAACTACATGTTGCCTTAATTAATGACTTTATTAGGGTTTCTAGACCCTTCGATAAACTATTTTTGACTTTTCTTATTTTCTATGCTAATAAGTCTTATCATCTTTGATAAGCTAAGCTAATAGTGGAACTTAGTCATTTTCCTTAACCTTCTACTTATACGTGTCTTCTTTAATCTTTTTCTAGAAATGACAACCTCAAAAAAAATCACTACAAGGGTCTAGGATTTTGTCAAGGTAATAATCTCCCCCTTTGCTATTGATGGAAAAACATGACCATTACTTAGCATAGTATTCCTCCTTAGATCTACCTTTATCATAAGATCTCCTCGATACATTTCTCTCCTATATATACATCTCTCCCATATACACATCTCTCCCTCTTTGACAACATTGCTAAAGGAAAGAAAGAGAATATATCACTGGCTTTATATAACTAGCTATATATACTTCATCTTCTAGTGATGTCCATCAAAACTTTATTCCAATTTTTTTGAAAACTTGTAATACTTGAAATATGTCCTTTTACCTATATTATTTGATGGATGATTTCCTCATTTGTTACAATAGATAGAGTACTCAGTAGAGCATATGTCTCCTTCATTTGTTGCTTCATGAGATTCATATATAGTAATAGTTGATAAGAGTCTTTGTTGTAGTATCATTCACCGTGAGAATAAAATTCATAGCCTCTAAACCTTCCTTTATTGCATCTTTAATTTTTCTATGTTTCTCTGACAATACTACTATAACTTCATCTAGTCTATCCTTTTTGTAGCTTTCTAGACGATTCCCTAATCATCAACAATTTCTTCCAAATATGTTTACATTTGTTTTGCACTAGGTTGTTCCTTGTAAATATCTATTTCTAGTAATAAACGTGAGAATGCCCTTATTGTTCTTTTAACTATCTTTGTTCTCTACTTGTCTTCCAACGTACTTAATAAATATGTTATCTCTTGTAACCTCTTTGCATATAGTTTTTTTATCCACATAGATTAGTTTAGCATAGTTTCTCCATAGTACTTGGAATTCAACTCTATTATTAATTTCCTCTTCCTCATTGTGATTCTCTCTCTTTTGTTCCTTTTTAATTACTTTTTCCTATGTTATATCTTGCAATGTTCTCACAACAAGTACTTCTAAATATTCTCCTTTATCCTCTACAACTTTGATTTCATCTTCTGGTTTCTCTCTTGTGCCTATATTCATCCTTTCTTTGACAACAATAATCTTATCAAAGAATGCCATTTCCTTCTCAATTTCTTCCATATTGTGCATAATTTTTTTTTCATCTCCTTGTTCCTCCTTATTTTATTTTTAATTTTCATCTTCTTTGGTTTCTTCCTTGAGTTTAGCTTCTAAATTTGTATCACTTCCATATTCACTCTAGGTGCTTGTTGGGCTTTCATCACCAGTGAAGTCTATATGTTTAGTCCTCTTCAATTATTCATTCAAATCATATCTTGCCCCTATAGATGAAGATTAATCTATAAGAGATCTCTTTATATTATTAGGGTTAATTAGTAATCATTATGACCAAGTAATCCTATACATGTCGAGCAATGCAATAAAGGACTTGTATATATATTTTATTTTTTATCGAGCAGTAGTTAATGCTCAATAAATATATGGTCACTGAGTAGTTCAGTACTACCCAAGTTATCAAAGAGCAATATATAGATCATGTTCATACTTGTGCCATGCATAGTAGAGACTGAGTAAAATAGAGTATGTTGAGAGGAGTTGAAGCTAAGTGACAACACATAGATTTAGACATGCCTATGCATCAACAAGTTCAATTGTTGAGTAAGCTAGTTTTGATACGATTATTTGTAATGACAAAAACATTGAGGTAAACCATTTTTTCCATGTTGGAGATTTTTTTACATGATCAAGGAGTTCATTATGGAGGTAATTATGCATTCTAGTAAGGATCGTTAATCCCTATGTGAGCAGACTAACCAACAAAAAAAAATTAAGGGCTAAGTAGAAAAAAGAATGATTCTAGATCGTTGATCATGATCTAGAAGCTTCACCTAACAACTATTTAAGAAGGGTTTATGACCTAGTTCACATGTGTGGAGTGTATGTGATTAACTTATAATCATATGCAAAGTATGAAGGTGAATCACGAAGAGTTACTGAGAATTACCAAGAAGTAGTAAAGTGTAGAGTTAGTGAGGTATGCCTCCTTTGTAGTTTGTGGTAAATTAGGTAAATATGTAATTATAGATATATATTTTATTTGACCTCATTTATTTGTGTGATTATAATATATATTAAATATTAAGTGGCTACTTCTAATGAATTTGAAAGCTATTGTAATGTTCATCCCTTTATTATATATAATTTGTTGTAGTTCTAAGACAAATTATTAAGGATGTGAGTTCTATACATATGTAATATTTGATTTGTGTGCAAAATACATCTCTAGTTCTATTTATACTTCATTATATTTATACCCTTTATTTTTTTGGTCATGAATGTATTTTCCAAGGCAGTAGGCACTATATATTTGTGGAAATTACTGGTAAATAGTAGGAAAATAAACTAGTTATAATGAAAAACTCTTCAATTTTAAAAATAAAATAAAATTTGGAAAGGTAGGGGCCTAAGGATGGAATTTATCAGTGAGTTTAAGCGATAGAATACATAATAACTAGTTTCTTGATGAAGGGCCACACCACCCTGCCAACTCATAACCAAGAATGCAACAATATGGAGACAAGAGAGATAAAATGCTTCCCAAGAAATTTTATTATACTTGAAAATCCTTAAAAAATCCACAAGATGATATCATAGATATGACTTCTTCAAAAAGAAGTTTACAAATTCTTCAACATAAGATAAATCCCAAATAAGAGTCTTCACACCAAGAGCTTCACTAAGAAGAACTTCCCAACTAAGAGCCTTCACCTCCAAAGCTTCCACCCAAGAACTTCTACTTGACTAGCTACACCTTAAGAGCTTTCACACCTTGAAGCTTGACCTTCCAAAGCTTGATTAGAAATGCTCATATGCCTTGCTTACACAGGCACTTACCACCCAATGCATGATTTATCCACAACCTTCTAGAATTCCACCTACACAATATCCACAACCTTCTAGGATTCCACCTACACAATATCTACAACCTTCTAGAATTCCACCTACACACCTCGATAAATGGAATGAAAACCATTTTTTTTTTCTATTTACACCACCTATGCACCTTGAAAATAAAAATTTTGCTTTTCTCCTTTTTTCCCATTTTTTATTTTTTTCTCTAATTTTCGTCACTTTCTCTCTCCTCTACAATTTTTTTTTGCTTTTATAATTTTTTTTTTGACACCCTCGGTAGATAAAAAAGTGTGTCCCACACTTTGACACCAAAAAAAAATCTACAACCATCTTCATCTTCACAAAAGGTTTCCACGTCAATAGGGACAAGAAAACCAACATGCAAATCTTCCACATCTGCATCACTCTGTCAAACACTAGAATATCAACCATCCAATCATCACGCTCACACCCAAGAACAAACTAAACATAATACTTCATCAACAAACCCTTATCCACATTAGGAACTAGTGAATCCATACCAACAACATCAAACTCCACATCAACAACAAAAAACTCTACATCAGCAACAATATATAGATTTCCATCAACACATACCAAACTCCCAACACCAGTAGTCTCATTGCTCACAACAAGATGCTTTACAACATACAAATCACCAACAACAACAACTAGATCATCCATGATCGAGTGCTCCACAATCTCCATGTCAGACTCAACTAACTAATCATGAAAATCAATCTCCATCCTAACATCAACAAGGTTAGGAATATCCTCAGCAACAACCTCTATTTGCTCTGTAGGTTCTATATTAGACTCCATAAATTGATAAAAAAAACCAACGTCTTCCACCTCAACCTTGTGATGCCATCTTCTCTCTCAAACAAGTCTCTTAACTGGCCAAACAACTCTCTTCCGGATTGGTAGAGTCCAGCTCCACAAAAATTCACAGAATTCTTTCCTCACCCCATCCCTAACTCGATTAGCCAAGCTAGCTTCAAGCCGAGCAGTCATCTCAGAAAACCTCCTCTCCACCACATCACAAAGATTTACAATCACCTTAGGGTCCAATCCTCTTGGAGCCATCTCAAAAGATCTTCATAAACCCTCTGCAACAAATCCTTCACACGCTCCTTGTGACAACCTCGAATTGTTTGCAAGTTAGATTGCAACCTGCCACCTCACATGAACAATCAGGAACCACATCACAAGTCTAAGACCATGGATCTGTAATCCACAAGATCTCTACAATCATGCCTCAACAAGTTCAATCTTCCATCTCTACATCCATCAATCCATCTGCAAGCCCTCTGCAATTGCAAGTCAAAACCATGATCTAACACCTCGCAACCAAGAGATCTAGTACTCCAGAAAGAAAATCCACCACTAGGCCAAGACCAACTCATATCTACTTCTCCAACCCAAGTCCTGGTACAAATTGCCTCAACTTCGGTGATTTTTCTACATGCTCAAGAACTCCCGCTCTGATACCACTTGATGAAGGGCCACACCACCCTACCAATTCATAATCAAGAATGCAACAATATGGAGACAAGAGAGATAAAATGCTTCCCTAGAAATTTTTTTATACTTGAAAATCATTACAACATCCACAAGATGATATCATAGATATGACTTCTTCAAAAAGAAGTTTACAAATTCTTCAACGTAAGAGAAATCCCAAATACACCAAGAGCTTCACCAAAAAGAACATCCCAACTAAGAGCCTTCACCTCCAAAGCTTCCACCCAAGAACTTCTACTTGAAGAGCTACACCTTAAGAGCTTTCACACCTTGAAGCTTGACCTTCCAAAGTTTTATTAGAAATGCTCATATGCCTTGCTTAAATAGGGACTTACCACCCAATGCATGATTTATCCACAACCTTCTAGAATTCCACCTACACAATATCCACAACCTTCTAGGATTCCACCTACACAATATCCACAACCATTTTCTTATTTTTTCTATTTATGCCACCTATGCACCTTGAAAATAAAATTTTCTCTTTTCTCCTTTTTTTCCTTTTTTTTTTAAAATTATTTTTTTCTCTAATTTTTGTCACTTTCTCTCTCCTCCATATTTTAAAAAAAAAAATTCCCATGCAAGATGCTCCTGCATCATTGCTACCATTGACTGAAAATAAAGTCTAATCATCCTTATTGTATACCATTAAAATCAATAATTGAAAAGAAATTTTTAGCCCTCTAAGTATTACAAATTCTAGGTACATTTTACTCATAGAATACAATAAAGGTTATTGAATTATATTCAAAGCCATGTTAAGAACTAAAGATTTGTGGTATGGTCCAAAAATAACTTTAATTATTATGATTACTAATTGGGAAGTTAATTTATATTTCTATAAAAGTATATAAATATAGGGGAATCTGATTTATCACATATACATGAGGCCCTTTAATGCCAAACTCTCACACTTATTAACAGGGAGAAAAATACTAAAGATTCCCTTTAATGCATTGAAAACTTTTGCATAGCTTGTGGTTAGCCAAATAGTGGTATAAAATTTATTGTGGAATTAATACATTATTTACGATCCCCCATATCTCAAACACCTCATCACCAGTCAATTGATAAGAGCATTTTTTCTTGGTGTCACTTTGCCTCACCTCCACTTAAAAATTATACCTTTAGGTGACCCTTGGGGGAGGTGGGGGAGGACAAAATCAAATACTAGTGGTCGCTAACTAAACTCCTCAATGTTCCCTTTGGATGAACTAGACAGAATTTCTAAAGTCATCTAAGGTTAGGGGGATAGGACCATATAATAGAATTTATAAATCCAATATGTGTGTGTGAGAGAGAATCGTCAGTGTTTAGATTTATAGGAAATTTTTTTCTCTAGGGCACTTTAACTACCATTAACCATGTCTTTAGTGTATGAGATCAACAAAGTTTCTCCCTAACATATTTTCTACTAGTTTTTTAGTCTTTTTCCAAATTTATACTATTATGCGAATTCTACAAATCTCTCCTACTCAATAAAGAACTAGATAGAGGAGAGGATGGAAGTTGCAGTAAAGCCAAGGAGCTCATAGGTAGATGGCTTAAACATCACACACTAAGGCTTGATTCCTAGGCTAAAAGTGTTAAATAGACAAAGCTTACTTACATTTTTCAAGCTCAATCTTTTCTTAGGTGTAGGATGTTTAAGGGTGACTACACACGAGAGGGGGATCATGAACAAACTTGAAAAAAAGGAGGACATTAATGACAAATTCATTAAAAAAAAAGTATAGATGCTCTTTAATGACAATTTTTTAAAAATTATATCTTAGATTAAATATAAGAAACATAATCTTGTATAAATATTCTCCAATTATTAAGAATACCTATAGAAAAAAAATTGAAACATCTCAGTAACAAAAATAGCTTACCAAGGGCACACTTGATATAGTTTGTTGGATAGCCATATATACTAGCAATCACACCTAGGTGTACAATGAGTACATCATTTTAGCTATCCAAAGTCAATAGGAACAAAATATATTCTATTTTCCAAAAAATAAATAAATAATTAAAATAAATTTCTAAACATAGTTATTTTTGTTTGACTAAAACAATATAATGGTCAATTTAGACATTTGTACCCCATGAATCTTAAAGAACCATATACACTATATCAAAATGACTATTAACAACCTTTGTTCAATTTACAAAAAATAGAATTAAAAAAATGACCATTTACCTAGCGAGAACATTATCACCCCTCTGTTGTCTACAACATATAAAAAACTCATAATTTCAGAGAATGACATTTAATCCCATAAACACTAACACCTTCCCTTTGAAAATGGCCTTCTTCACACCCATGAAGCAGTTATTCTAAAAGTCATTTGGCTAGAAGATATGAGTTTATGTCTCCTTCCACTAATTTAGTGGAATTGGCACGTAGTGTTGATAATATCTCTAAAGGTTTTAAATTTCTTATTAGTCTTTATTTGACATGCAAGTTTGAATTTTATGTACAATACGATCTTATAACAACTATTTGATACAATTAAATAGAGAAACATGATTCTATTGTCATAGTTGTATACTTATGAAGCTTTTAGGATTAAATTAGAAAATGTATAAATGTTAATTTGCATTGGGTGTAGCATTTTCTTTCATCAATTCAAATTTATTCCAATTTTTAAACATAAGTGTGTATTGAATAGGTTCTAACAATTAGTTTTAAATATAAATAAATAATACAAATAGAACACATTAAAGCACAAAAACAATGAACTATACAAACTAACTAATATCTTCTAAATAAGTTATATTATGTTAAACAAAATACCATATTTAATAACAATTAATTATATTTATTTTAAAATGAAACTAAACATCAATGAACATACTAATTTTAATTATAGAGCATAAAATTAGATATATATTATTATTAAAGATAATTCTTAAATTTACAAATGTATCATCAAAATTTAATATAATAAAGGTGTAATTGATGTTATAATTAATAGATTTTATCATCATACTCAATAAAAATGGGTAAATATTTATAATACAAACAAAATAATGTTTTATATGCATCTTAGAAAATAAGTATTAATATTTTATTTTTTTATTTTTTTATTAGTTCTACTTTTTCTTCTATTTTTCACATTTGATTATAAATATCTAAACGATTTCCTCCCTATAATAAATTTGGAAAGACAAAGTAAATAGAATAATTATAAAATACTTTTTAAATAGATAAAATATTTATTTTTTCAATATACATGTATCATTAAAATAATATATAATACAATCACTTTTTTAAATAAAAAAAATAAAAAAAATTTTAAAATAGTTTTATGATTTATTTATCTATTATTAAAAACTAAAATAATTAAAAGTAATAACCTATAAATTAGTAATAATAATTATTAATAAATAATAAAAATTAATCCCCATTTACACCTAATATATATCTAATAATTGTTGAAATCATAATTGATTTTTATTTAAAAAAATTGATATTGTTTCCTTCAATTATCTAAATTATTAGTACCTACGAGTAGGCTAAGTACTATTGTAACATTTTTTGAATTTCTCACTCTAATGTACCAATTAGAATTCTTTTATTTGGATTTTTATATACATAATTTTCCAAATGGTTACATGACAATTTTATAACTTTTTAAATTTTATATATTATTTTTTTATAATCTAATTGGTTGAATGAACTAGAGTCTTATATGTAAATTGTTGAGATATGATCTTTATAAAATACTCTTTTAAGCATTACTCCATTATTATCTTGTTATTTTCTTTGAATGATTTTTCAATCCTAATTTGAAGCAAATTTCTTTCTTACCTTAGCCACATTACCCTCATTTATCATTTTCTAATTATAGACCATTTATCTATTTATATATATTGTGAAAAATTTAACCAATCAAATGGTGCTAAATTACAAGAACCAAATAAAAATCCAATTCCACCACAATTTGTTACAAACCATTACTAAAATTAACAAAAATAAAATAAAAAGAAAGAGCACATACATGGTTAAAATTAGTTATCAATGGTTTGTTTTAATTATATAAATAATTATAATTTATTTGTTATATATGAATATTTCATATTATATATAATACTAAGATATATTATATATTAATATAATTGAGTAGTTCATTTATGTTTCAAGTTTTTTTTTCTATGTTTCTAATTTAAGGGATTTGAATATTATTTTAAAAATATAATTAAAATTAACATATATTTAGTAATATTATTTTGATTTGACTATTGTAACTATCTTTCATATATTTTTAAATAGCTTAAGATAAGGTTATCTGGAAAAAAAGAAAAAGAAAAAAGTATATAGAGACAATTTATCTATATAAAAATGATTTAAAAAAAAATATAAAACCTCCTTAATTATCTTTGCTCCTATTCCATATAAGTAGAGATCCTCAACATACTACATTTTAACTAGTCTTATTATAACGTTGCTCTTGTTTTTTATAAACATCATTGTTTTTTGTTTTTTTTATAAATATCAATGATTTTTTAATTTATTTTTAATAAATTTTAAGGTGCTGGAAGATGCAAATCTCTATTTTGTCCACAAATTTGATTATAAACATTCACACTCTCTCTCCAAGAAGATAATTCAACTCAATGACCAATAAGCTATGTGTTATGTTTGCAACAATGTGTAGGAGAGAGCTTTAAAAATTTAATCAAATTTTATGATTTTACTATATGTAAAAATTTAATCCCCAATCCTTTACATTTTTTAATATTAATTATAATAAAATGTATTTCTTAAGAGAATGAGAATTTTTTTATAAATCACCTTCAAGCTTATCTAAATCTTCATTTTTTTAATAACAAATTTGGATGACGTTTAAATGTTAGATTGTATGTTAGGTAATAGATAATTACTAGCAACCTCATGTTAACACTTAAAATTATAAAAATAATTAGTATGAAATTCATTTATATAGATTAAGTGTTACAATATCTACATTTGTAAGAAAATGATTAATTATTTTTACTAATTTAACATGATATATATATATATATATATATATATATATATATATATATAGATATATATATATATATATATATATATATATATATATATATATATATATATATATATAGATATATATATATATATATATATATATATATATATATATATATATATATATATATATATATATATATATATATATATATATATATATATATATATATTACAACATAAAAAATTATTAAACATCTCATTTTTTTAATCCATCTCTTTTTACAATATTCTTCACATAATTTGTGAGCATCCTGAGTCTTTTTTGCATTTTTTGGGTTCTATAGGCATGCTCAGAATTATTGGCATTATAGACATGATTTTTTCAAGCCCTTCAGGCCAGAACCCATTTCTCAACACATGATTGTGCTCGGTGATTCCCTTAGGATCCCTAGAAAATTTGCCTAGATCTGGCATTCTTTCAAGATGCAAATTTTGTTTACTTTATGGAAGGATAGGAATGTTGTTCTTTTCACTTACAACTTTCTTGATATCAATGTTTCTATGTATACTAAAGCATGCAATTGTAATAATGTCATGTTGCAGGTTTAGGTCCAAGCCAACAAGGTGGCTTTGGAGGTGGCCCACCTTCAAAAATTGCTCAATCATTGAGGTAACACATCTTGCACAGTTGCTACAGCGCGTCCTGACTCCTTGGTTCACCATAGTCTGCCTCAGGGTCACTGTCGGGGTCGCAATTCCTCTGCTCGCATATGCCACACTCACAAGCTCCCTACCACCGCTCTCCTAGTGGTGGCGATAATGGTTGGTGGCGCTGCTCAACTTCTCTGCCTCATCGCGGCTTTAGCTGGTCCCTCGTTCCTATGGTTCCCCATCCTGTTACACCTCTTAGTACTGTTAGCTCCAAATGGCATTTCTACCTAAATTTGGCTATTTCTCCACTGCGGGTGGAGGAGAAAGATAAAGAAAAAGCTGGTGATGACACTGTCGATGGCTAGACTATTCCTTATCCACTTGCCAATCCCAGGGACGACTAGGGTTTTAATGATTGTGATGAACTACCTCCCTCGACTGGCACTGCTTTGGCACCCTAGGGGAGCTGCTTAAATCTTTTTTTTGATGAATAGTTGTTGACTCTAGCTTCGGCCGTGTTAACTCTCGTCAGGTGATCTTGTATCCCTCGACCTTTTTTTTGTGAATTTGTAACTAGTATATTAATTTATTAATAGAAAGGGACTATTCATTAAAAATAAAATAAAAATTCTTCACTTAAACACACACACACACACACACACATATATCACAACATAAATTAAACATTTGATTTTTTTTAAATCAATCTTTTTTATAATATTCTTCACATAATTTGTGGGCATTGTGAGTCTTTTTTGCATATTTGTTTTGGTTATGTAAGCATGCTCATAATTATTGGCATTGGATACATGATTTTTTTAGGCCCTTCAAACTAGAACCCTTTTCTTTGCACATGATTGTGCTGGGTGATTCCCCGAGGATCTCTAGGAAATTTGCCCAAATCTAACATATTTTCAAAATGCAAATTTTGTTTACTTTATAGAAGGATAGGAATGCTGTTCTTTTCACTCACAACTTTCTTGATATCAATGTTGCTATGTACAATAAAACATTCACTTGTAATAATGTCATGTTGAAGATTCAACTCCAAGCCAACAAGGTGGCTTTGGAGGTTGCCCACCTTCAAGAATTGCTCAGTCACTGGGGTGATGTGCCTTACACGACAATTAGAGTTCCTTCTGACTGCTCGGCTGACCATACTCTACCCCAAGGCCACCGTTGGGGTCATAGTTCCTTTGCTTGCTGCTTGCATACACCATGCTCACAGACTCCCTATCGTCGCTCTCCCAATGGTGGTGATGGTTGGTGACATCGCTCAACTTCTCTGCCTCACCGTAGCTTTGGCTTCTCTGCCTCGTCGCAGCTCTAGCTGGTCCCCAGTTCCTTTGGCTCCCCCTCCTATTGCTCCTCCTGGTATTGTTAGCTCCAAATGACCTTTCCGCCTGACTCTGACTATTTCTCCATCATGAGCAGAGGAGGAAGGCAAAGAACAAGCTGGTGATGACGTTGTTGATGGCTGGACTGTTCCTAGTCCATCTACCAATCCCAAGGATGATTGGTGTTTTAATGATCGAGATGAACCACCTTCCTCGACTAGCATTGCGCTGATGGCCCCAGGAAATAATTTTTAATGAATAGTTGTTGATTCCAGCTTCGGTTGTGTGAATTCTCGAAGGGTGATCTTGTATCCTCAACCCCTTTTTTGTAAATTTATAACTAATATATTAATTTATTAATAAAAAAGAACTCTTCATCAAAAAAAATATTGACATAAATATTTTACTATAAAAATCTATAATTTATCATAAATGTATTGAATGATTTTTTAAATTTTGTTTTGTTTTAAACCAATGTTTTCGAATTAAAGGTATATTTCGCAAATTATTGTGAAATCTGTATGGAGGCATTGCACAGATCTGAAAGCGTAGGCATCGAAGGACTGGCCCAAAAAGGTCCCCAAATTCTCTCTACATCCTTTCAGAAACACTTGTAAAACTTGATTTGCCACATGGACATTTGAGTGCGGGAATGTTGAGCACTCAATATAAAATTCAACAATCTGATGAAGAGAAATCAGCAATTTTGGGCACACTAATAATATTTTGAGAAACGACATGAAGAGTATGGAGCATCCCGATGAAAGTTCCCGCAATCAGATGGAAATATTGAGCATCCACATGAAGTTCGATATGGTTTTAGTGTATTCATGCGCCATTTGCTTCCAAAGACATGAAATGCGTGGAGGGGAAATCTCATTGTTTTCAAACTGGTGGATTAATGGACTTCAACCATTAATTAGGGGATTTCAAAGAATCCACATCACATCACTTCATTGATAATAGTGAAAAGATAAAGCTCCTATTCAACGCATCTGATATAAAATAGTTTCCAATCAAATCAAATTATAAAGAACGGTTCAGATTTTTTGATGGTAGTCATTTTGCCTGCACGATTTACGATTTCCTACTGTTTGATGGAAATTTTACCTCCTCCCTTTCAAATAGGATTTGTTAACTTAAACTTGTTGATTTAATATTCAACATTTTTGATAAGATTCTATCAAAAGTTGTGACTTTAAATTTGTTCTTACTAATGAGACCACCTATTATTGAATAAAATGTGTCCCTTCTCCCAAAAAAAATCAATCAATAGTGTGGTGCCACATCAGCTGCACAAGTATGGGGTCTCTAATTCACTTTTTTTTGGGCTGTTTTGGACACTTTGGAAAAAGGCATGCGAATGTGGCATCATATTTGATAATGTGGCTCTGAAATCTTAGTTATAAGCAAGGGACTTGCCAAGTAAACTGTTGTAAAAAAATAGTAGTGATTTGAAATTTCTGCATAAGATTTTGAGAAGCGTAGAATTAATGTGCTCAACTAGTAGATCCTCTTCCCTGATTAATATAAAATTGATATTTATCCTTGTATAAAAAACAAACTCTTCATGGTCTACGTATTCCAACCACAGTAGAGCTTTTTTTCAATTAAGTTGGAAGGTTCTGAAGAAAACAGATATGGAATATTTTTGTCATTTTGTTACGAGGCACCGCTGTCCACTAATAAAAAAGTTCATTTCGTAGACTTGCATGACAGAAATTTATTTAATTTGGAGTCAACATTCGTAATCCGATTAGGATAGGAAGAAAAACTTGGATAGTGCAAACAACTTCAGATATTATACGATAAAACGTGCCAATAGGAGCTGGCCATTGAATTGAACAATGCGAGTAGGTAGCATTTCTCCTGTTCATATCATATCTTCAAGCACGTTACGGGCGACTGTTAACCAAAGGAGAGTTTGAAAGAAGACCGACTCTGCAAGCCAGAACACATTATATACGATCATACCCACACACTCTCAACTCACATTGAAGCGTTCCCCGTCTCTTTTCCATCAGCGCCAAAAAGATGGACGCTTTTCATGTTATTAGAGCTACTCTTGCAGAAAAGCTCCAATGGGACTCTTTTTTTCCTGCTTCCCTTTCCCTAACAGCCATAGCAGGGATTATTATTATACTCCTTTTCCTCTTCCATAATTCTAAGAGAAATTCCTCTGCTAAACTCCCGCCAGGAAACCTAGGCCTCCCTCTGGTGGGAGAAACTCTGAAATTCTTAGCGGCCCTTAGGTCTAACAAAGCCCAAGAGTTTTTCGATGAGAGAATTGCAAAATATGGAGACGTTTTCATGACTTCCCTTATTGGGTATCCCACAATAGTGGTATGTGGTGACAAGGGAAACCGCTTGCTTTTGTCCAACGAGAATAAGCTCGTGGTGGTTTCATGGCCGGCCTCTTTCATGAGACTAATGGGTCAGGACTCCGTCGCCGCCAAAACCGGAGAGGAGCACCGGATATTGCGAGCCGCCATTGATACCTTCTTTGGACCTTCGGCGTTGCAGAAGTACGTTGCCCAGATGAGCTCCGAAATCAGGCAGCACATTGATGAGAAGTGGAAGGGAAAAGATGAGGTGAAGGTGCTTCCTCTTGTAAGAGAGCTTCTGTTTTCTATTGCATGCAGCTTGTTTTTCGGCATAAGGGAGGAGAATCAACTGAGGCCGCTTCATAGTCTGTTGGAGACTGTTCTCGCTGGGAATATGTCTGTGCCCATCAATTTCCCAGGGAGTCGTTTTAACCAGGCAGTGAAGGCCCGGGCTAAGCTTGATGAGATGCTTGTCTCTCTGATAGAGAGGAGGAGAAGTGATCTGAGTGCGGGAAGAGCTTCTCCCACACAGGATCTTCTTTCTGTTTTGCTGACGTTTAGAGATGAAAGAGGGAATCCTTTGAAAGAGTCGGAGATCACTGATAACTTTTCTGCCCTTCTCCATGCCTCCTACGACACTACCATCTCGCCCATCACGATTATGTTCAAGCTCTTGTCTGCCAATCCTGATTGCTATGAAAAGATGGCCAAAGGTACGCATTTATGTTTGTGAATAGAGTTTCTCTAGAGCTTTATGAGTGATTTGATGGTACATGCTTTATAGAATTATATGACTACTTTTTGGTTTTAGTGTTTTTGTTGGTTAAGGTATGGATTTTATGTTTGCTGAAAGAGTTTTGTAGAGCTTTATGACTGATTTGCAGGTATGAGTTTTTAAAACATATATGAGTTGGAAAAATCTTGATATGAAATTTATAGAAATGTTTTAATGATGTTTTTGGTTGTTTAATAATTTTACTTCTTATGAAAAGATGATGTAAAACATGCATTTATGTTTATGTATGGAAGCATATAAGCTTTTTGGTATGTGTTTTTATAGAATTGTATGATTTTTTTGTTTGTTTTAATGCTGTCAGTTCAATTTATATATATATATAGAGAGAGAATTATATAAGAAATAAATTTTTTTTTAATAAAAATACATGAATAATTTTTGTTTTAATGAAGTATTTTGTCATAATTAAAATGGAGAGTGATATAATATCACTAACTTTAGAATTTGTATTATTATGCATTATTTTAGATTTTTCACTTTCTAATTTTACTATAAATGTGATAATTATTAAATATTATTTGTAGAAAAATATCATCATCTTATAATATTACAAAATTAATTCAAAACTCAATTTAATATTAGAAAGTCTATGTAATATTTTAGTTTTCTCTCATTCTGTGTTATGATGTAGTCTAGTGTTTAATGTATGACAGAACAACTTGACATACTTTTAAAGAAAAAACAAGAAGAAGAAATTCAATGGAAAGATCTAAGAGATATGAAATATACATGGCAAGTGGCTCAAGAAACATTGCGCATTTTTCCTCCATCTTTTGGGACATATCGAAAGGCTATCACAGATATAAATTACAATGGCTATACAATCCCAAAAGGATTTAAAGTAAGTTGTATTCTTATTTTTAACTTTATTGAATTTATTCAAGATAATCATGTTTTGCAATATTACTTCAAATATAAATATATATATGATTGTATAATATGGACAGATTTTATGGACAACTTATACTACACATCACAAAGAGAAGTACTTTAGTGATCCAGAAAAGTTTATGCCTTCAAGATTTGATGAGGATGCATGTTCTATCACTCCTTATACATATGTGCCATTTGGAGGAGGCCTACGAAAATGTCCAGGATGGGATTTTTCAAAGACAGAGATATTGTTATTTATGCATCATTTCGTGAGGACTTTCAATGGATACAAGGCAATTGACCCAGAGGAAAAAATATCAGCTGATCCAGTGCCTCCATTGCCTGTCAATGGATGTCCAATCAAACTTTTTCCAAGACTTGAAGTTAACTAGAATATCTTACAAATAATTAAGATAAATTTAAGAATAATCTATTTAAATAAAATGCCTATATTTATAGGTTTGTGAAAAGAAAATATTTGTGCAACATATATGTATCAATCTATATTTTAAAGTACATAGTGCCAATAATTGTCATCTTGAGTTTTCATGCACCTTCCCAAGTGCATCCTCGAACATTGAAATTTATTATTGCTTCTCAATATCATTATTTTCATTTCTTTTACGAGATCCAAAATTTTTTCTAGGTTATTTTGATACATACCTTGTTTAACAACATGCTTTGAATCACTAATCATTCTTAACATGTAATTACATTTCAGACAACAGAGCCAAAATAAGAGATAATTTTTGTAATTGTTATATACTAAATTAGTATATTCCTAAAAATAATTAATTTCTAATATTTTTCTTTTAATGTATAAGTTTTGTTGGAAATACAATAGGAAAAGTAAACTCTAAGAGTGGGGCGGGTGAATCATGTTGACATTTCAGTCAAGTTTGTTTATTAGTGACACACACTTAATTAGACAAATAACAACTATCGAGCTTATTGTACAATTAATAGTGTTAACCATGTAATTTAGGCTCTACTGAGTTCTACAGTTGCTACCAAGTACCAGGAACAATATTCAATTTGTGTTGACTAGATATTACCAAGTTGGTGATTATCAATATAAATTGAGCTTCATAGTACTTACCGAGTTTCTCAATGCAAACTGAGTTATTCAGTGATTGCTGAATTCGTAGTTTCAATGATGTGAATCTAGTATTGATAGAGCTACATAGTGTTAACTAAGTGATTTAGTTTATACCGAGTTCATATTAATACTATTGATTGAGATATGTAGTATGAACCAAGTGATTCAGTTTATATTTTGAGTTTCATAGTGTTCACCAAGTCAACAATGTAGACAAAATTCAAACTACTTGGAAGTGATTAGTATGAACTGAGCTTCTACATCTATTGAGTGCATGACGATGTCAAGCATTGACAATGGTTGACAAGTATCAGAACCTCACCGAGTTTTTTTCAAAACACGAGTACCTATAGTTGGGTGGACTTTGTGTATTTTGGTGAAACTCGTATTGTAGCCAACTCTACTGATTTATAAATTGGATTTCTATATATGCAATGTATTCAATCACATCCAAAAGAGGAATAAATAGAAATATAAAAGTGTAGAAGTGCAAAGTAAAGGCTACGACAATATAAGAAGTACCAAAAATTTATCTATCACACCAAAATAATCATTACACTCAAAGGAATCTCATTTAGAAAATCAAGTTGTAGATCAGAGATCATCTACCGGTTCATCCTAACAAGTGGAATAGTTAAATCCTTTCACAAGGTAGACTTAACAGTCTTTTGTAAATATCTTTACTAAGTGCATACTTCATTGTATGTTTGTAAATCCTTTTACAAGGTGGACCTAGGAGTCCTTATTGCTCATAACAGGGCAGATCATCATAAGTGATCATTGTAAGCCTTGATAGGCTAACTTTATACTGCAATACTAAAGCTTGTGGGTATCATCCCCACCCCAGTTTTACTTTCTATTTGAAAGGTTTCTAGATCTATTGTGTGTAAAAGTGTTATGAATATTTTAATACTTTCAATTTTTCATGAATACAATTAGTTCAGAATACACATAAATAATTAATTGGTGAATTAAAATTGAGTTTTAATAGTTACTAATTCACCTCTCCCCTCTTAGTAACTTAGCCTATTATATATTTCCAACAATTGGTATCAGAGCATTGTGGTTCTCAAAGAAAAAAATTAATAGCTTGAGAAAATATCAAATGCTATGGAGGTATTCAGAATTGATAAGGTTATTGACAATGAAAAGCTAGATTTGGAATTGGCTATTGGACAACTCAAGAAGGCAAAGGGGCAACTCTCTTAGTCCTTGAAAAGAAGAAAAGATCTTGCATTACAGATGAATGACCAACTCTACATTGAAGACATACATTCAAAAAGTAATTCAGATGAAGCTAATGAGGCAATCAAAGAACCATTAGATAAGAATGGTACACTTCAAGAAGAAGTAAGAAAGCTGAAAAGAGAACAAAAAATTTAGTCAGTAAGATTGTGTGAAGTCTTGGAAAATAAAAATAAAATAAAAGAAGAGTTAGAAGGACTAAATAATGAAATTCAACATCTATCCCTTCAATAGATATACTTCATTGATCAAATTACTAATGCAAATGAAGAAATCATGAATCTAAGATCAGAAAATGAAAGATTATAGAATGATCTAAACACTGAAAGGAAAACCAATGAGAGGATGATGAAATCTCAAGCAGACATGGATCAACTGAATGAGAAAATCCAATATAGAAAAAAGGGTAAAGTAAGAATTGGATATATAGAAGAAGGTGAATCATCCAAGCAAGGAGCTCAAAAGAATTAAAGACCTACTTGTAGTCACTGTGGTAAGTTAGGTCATACATCAAAAAAATGATGGAGCAATGATAAAGGTAAATTTGATGGAAAATGTTACAATTTCAATATGCATGGTCATAGAGCCAATGAATTTAAGGAGAAACCTAAATTTAAGGGCAAATGTTAAATGCAAGAAGCATGGGCACAAATCTAAAGAATGCAAGACTAAGATATTGACTCCAATAGAGAAAATTGTAAAAGCTATATTTGGTTGGGACTAGAACACATGGTACAAATGTCATTATTGTGGAGAATTTTGATACATTGAAATAAATTATGTAAAACATCACATAAGAACAAGAGACACTACTAGAAGATTTTTCATTTGTGTAGAACTTGGTCATCTTACCAAGAATTATATGAACATTGAAAGAATTGAAGATAAAAAAGAAATCCAAGACTGATTACATCATAAAGAAGATGAGACAACAATGGATTCAAAATACTTCTAAGAATGCAACTCCGAGAAATGAAGCAAATGTCACTTGAGAATTGGGTGACTAAAGCATTTCTACTTGATCTCCCACAAGGATAACTGGAACTAAGATTTTGAAGCAGACATCCTACATGAGTTCTTGTTAGTAGAAAAGAAAGATCCATATCAGCATTCAAGATGCAAAGGGGTCACCGAGTGTCTGAAGGAATTCTGAACATTTTTGAGTGAGGTCAGGTTGTAAGACTTTTTCGAGCAAGGTCGAGAGTAACTAAGTTGTCATGTGGACACCAGGTTGTCAATGTTCTTATCGAGCATTTAATTCAAATTGAGTGGAAGACAAACTCTCATCAACCAAGCAATTGTACCAATAATTTATGGTGATTAAAAGATGATTTTTTTTTTAAAAGGGCGAAATCAAATTCATTTATCACCATGAATTTTCAAGAGCTATTTGTAAAGCTCAATCTCTTTGCATCTGAGCAATCTATGCAAATTGTTATTGAAGTTTTCATGTATTCTGAAACCCTACTAAGTGATGGCATCCTCCAGTAGCAAGACAAAGAAAGGGTCTGAAATGTTGGTTCGAGGTGTTGAATGGAAAGTAGCAGATTTCAAGCTTAGTCTGACTGTTGCAGAAACCCTTGATCCCACTAGAACACAATCTCAAATTCCATCCATGGTATTTTTGATAAATGACATTCTCTTGCATTTTTTATGTTCTATGTAAGACATAAGAACCTTGTAAATGGATGAAACTTTGGAGAAAATGTGTGTGAATGGTGTGTTAAAACCAAAACATCAACATCTTAAAGTGAAGAGTTTGACCCACATTCCACACATGCCTCGATATTTTTAGATAAAATGGATAAGATTTATCCTCAACTATGTGCACAATGGGTAGTTATGGTTAGAACATCCTATTTTGATAACAAAGAACATAATTCATTGGATCATAGGGCTTCCAATGCTAACAAAGGGAAAAAACACCAAAACTCTAAGTCGGGTGGAACTAGAGAAGAAAACCCTTGCCAAATGGCACGGAAAAGGTATGAAGATCAGTTGTATTACTAATATTGAACTGAAATTTGAAATATATATAATTGCTAATAAGATATACAACTCCAGTCGACTCAATAGTGTATCATGTGAAGCTATGGATCTCACTTTCAAAGTAGTCAAGAACAACATGTCATTTGACCTTGCCGATTTGATGTTGAACCCATTCAAAAAAAATATGGAAAGCTTCAGGATATCAAATAATAACTCTAGTAAGTTCGGTTCACTCTTAGCCTACTTATTTTTCTTTGTGCAAAACTTGTTTCCATCAAAAGGTACAGTTGTATGGAGAAAAGATGTACCTGTTCTTTATCAAACCAATGAGTATATAGTAGAAATGGGAGAAAAATGTATGCACCCTAAAATGGTCACCTAGAATATGGGCCCCCATTATTCAATTTACCAATTTCTTGAATCAATGGTTTGCAATATTTTATTAAATCAATTCAAATCAATTTCCCTGATCAATTTCGATTATTTATTTTTCTAAGGTTGATCATTATATCCTAAGTCTTATTTAATTAAAAGAAAATCTTCCTTTTAATTAAATAAAATAAGTCCCCATTTAATTAAAAGAAAACCTCTTTTGTAATTAAATAATTAATCTACATTTAATTAATTAAGAGAAAAACCCCTCTTTTAATTTAAGTAAATATTTCTTATTTAATTTAAAGAACTTGCTCCCTTTTAATTAAATAAAATTCTCACTTAAATATCTCTTTGTGATGAAAAAGGAAATTGAATAAATAAAAATTACACTAACTTGAAAAAAGAAATAAAATAAAAATCTTTTTTTATTTTCTCTACACTTAAATGCACATATCTCTAAGTAGGAGTTCTCTTTTTCCTCTTTTCACTTTCTTCCAAAACACTCATCTTTTCTCATTGGTGGAATTTTGTCTCACATGGATCAAACTCTAATATCCTATATTGGTTGTGAGAAGCCTCCCACCTCCATATTTTCCTTTATAAGGGAGAGCCCTCTCCTCATTTTGGATATCCACGATTATACATCCATGATTAGACATCCATTATTATGCTATTTTTATGCTGCATGTTTGAAGAGCAATTTTTGAATGAGTTTGAGTACTAAAGCTTTTTGTGGAGAACTTCTATCTTCTGGTCTTCTTCTCTCATGCATCCATGGCTTCCATCATGAGGTTTCATCCTTGCATTTTCATATTATCTTAGATCTATATTTGTTTTCATAGATTAGTATTGCATTGTTATTACATTTTCTTTCTTGCATTGTTTTGCATTGTTATCATATAGATTAGTTTTCATCTCCATTTGCATGCATTTTGGATCTTTGAATCTCTTGTTTCATGGTGTACTTGCATGGGCACAAACTAGGTCAAACTGAGGGCCTCCATTCGAAACCCTTGCACTCCATGAATAGAGAGCTATGAGCCACCATTCAAGAGCTCATTTTTGAGTAATCTTGGATATAATGACTCGTAGAAGTGTGCCCACATTTTAGGCATACAAAAATTATGTCAATATCATGGACAACTATTTTGATCCATTTAAGGATAAGATGAATAATAGATTCAAGATACCAAAGAAACTTGTAGAAGACTACAAGGATGATATTTTTTTTATGGTAGATTATGACAAAGTGTATATGTAAGCAGTCAAACCAAGAATTTTATAGGTCAAGCCTCTAGGTTATGAGGTTAAAATAGATGACACCAAGGATATTATTGAAGCATTGATAAATGAACCTGTTGATCCTAAGGCTACATATTTTGGAACATATGAGGAAGCCAAAACCATAATTAAATTGGAAATAAGACTTCCTCAAGCTATCAACAAAGGTAAGAAGATAATAGCAAAATTGAAACAAACAAGCTCTACTTTTCTATTGAAAGAAGGAAAAGGAGATGTCATTGAAGAAGATGATGCAAAAGATGAAGAAAAATCAAATGAAGAAGAGCTAGTCAAGAAGAGGTAAGGTTATTATAACCAAACTTTCCAAGTCATCTACTGCAGTGTTTACAAAAGAGAGCATCTAGAAAGAAACTTGCTGAAGAAGGAGGAGATGTGATTTTTAAATGAACTCCACCCACATTCCAAGAGAAACTGAATGAAATTGATTCTAGGGCTGACATGGCTAATTTTAAATCATTGAGATATGAGTCTAGAACAGTAGAAGAAAAGAAGAAAGTTGAAGACATGGCTATGCTAAAATAGGAAAAATAGAAATATTTAGTAGATCAACTTGTACAGAAAATTCTCAATGAATTGATGGAGAAAATCAAGCCAAGATGGGAACATGCAAAGAAAACTGCATCGTACATATATCAACAGACCTTGAGGCAACTCATGTCGAGCTTGAGTGATAAAGAAGTGAAAGAATCCATCAAGAAAAATGAAGATAAACTTACTTTGAAGTTCACTAATTGCTTGATATTAATCAATGGCATTGAACATGTGGTAAGGAATGCCACTAACAAATGGAAGAATATTTTCAGTCTTCATAAGCAGAGTGATTTTGTGGTTCATGTCAGTGACAAGGATGACGATGAAGATGATGAAGAAGAAACAAATGATGAGAATAAAGATGAGGAGGAACAAGAAAAATAAGCTACCAAGGAGAATCTCCCTAAGATTTAGAGCATTGAGGATATTGGCCTCAAGAAGATTGCAACAACAATTATAGCCTCAATTCCTCACTTTTTGAGAAAAGCTTCAAATCCATCTAGCTCAGAGAAAGCTACTGCTGAGTTGGTTGTGTCAAACATTGAACATAAAAGCACTCAACCAATCTTTGCACATGTTCAACTTAGTACTTCATTGACTGAAGTGACCAAAACTTCTTCTACTGAGTAGACAATGATTCCTCCCTCATCAATTTTGATCACTCAACAACAAAGTATTTCTTCAATAAGTTCCATATCTACTTTTACTACCATTCTTTCTATTTCCACCATTGTTTCCATTCCAAGCATGCGAATAATAAATACTAGGATAGTTGAGACCAAGCCTCAATTGAGTACAAAAGTTTCAAGAAAAGGCAACGACAAGGAAGAAGACATTGATCTTGATGAGGATATAGTTATCTTAAATTGGGATATCTCTAATCTAAATCCTAATAAAATGCATATATAATAGGAGAACTATTGTAGAAGAAAGCTAAGCAACAAAGGCTTAGAGAAGAAAGGAACATAGAATTTCAAGTGCTTGAAGATGCAAAGAACATTCTTGCAGAGGCATTCAACACTGAGGTTGACACTTCTAAATCTATTTTGGAATAGCTAGTAGAAGTAGTCCAAAAATTCAATGAATATTTGAATTGACAAGAGAAATTGTTGTAGAGAGAAGAGAAGAAATTTAAAAATAAAGTATTCGAGCTTATTGCACAAAAAATTTCATTTACCAAGTAGACTTGTCTACTATTTTAAGCTCACCAAAAACCTCTACCAATAATGTGACTTCTCTATTTGGTAAACTCTGTGATACTCCATCTTTGGTTAGAAATTAAAGATAAACTCTCCAAGATTGATGAAGATCTGAAGGCAAGTGCACATCAGTTGTCACTTGACGCAAGCTATACTTCTGCTCACTATGCAAAGATCAGATTTCTAATTGATATGTAGGTAGAATTGATGAGAGAAGAAACTAGGATAAGAGCTACACTTTTAGATATATAGGGCATGATTCTTCCAAACATGGATGCATTGCAAAAACATATTGCACATGCTAAAATACTCATCCATGATAACAACTTCTTCAGAGCTGATCACATAATAGAATTATCAGCATAAATTTAAATGCATTGCATGCAAGCAAGGTGTTGCAAGAAAACTAGGACAAGATAATGTCATTGATTCAAAAGGTACATTCTAATTTCTTGTCACATTTTGGAATAACCATGTAAACTGCACCTTTGGCATTTATGTCAAAAAGGGGGAGATGATATATAATAGGGAGAAGATGAGAAGATGTAATATATGATGCAATAATGGGGAAAAGATGAGAAGATGTATATAATTATATAAAGTTTATTGAATATACATGTATGGTATAGATACTCAAATAAATATCTCTTACAAAAGAAATTTTGAAAAATCTCAAAAACAAAGTATGTTACCGAGTTGTAGACATAAGATGAAGACTAAAAATTATTTTTGAACTTTTTGAGCATTCAATTTTAATTGATAAGTGTTTTTGTCACTAATGCCAAAGGGGGAGATTATTGACATTTCAGTCAAGTTTGTTTATTAATCTCTCTCTCACACACACACACACAGAGACACACACACACACACATACACACACTTAATCAGACAACTAACAACTACCAAGCTTATTGTATAGTTAATAGTGTTAACTAGGTAATTTAGGCTCTATTGAGTTCTATAGTTGCTACTGAGTACCAGGAACAATATTCAATTTGCCTCGAGTAGATACTACCAAGTTGGTGATTATCAATGTAAATCAAGGTTCATAGTGCTTACCAAATTTCTTAGTGCAAACTAAGTTATTCAGTTGTTACCAAGTTCATAGTTTCAATGATGTGAATCTAGTGTTGACAAAGCTACATAGTGTCAACCAAGTGATTCAATTTATATCGAGCTCATAGTGATAGTGTTGACTAAGCTATGCAGTATGAACCAAGTGATTTAGTTTATATGTCAAGTTTCATAGTGTTCACTAGGTCACCAATGGAGATCGAGGATACACTACTTGGAAGTGATTAGTATGATCTGAGCTTCTACATCTACCGAGTGCATGATGATGCCGAGTGTTGAAAATAGTTGCCAAGTATCAGAACCTCACTAAGTTTTTCTTTAGAACTTGAGTACTTGCAGTTGGGCTAACTTTGTGTAATTTGGTCAAACTTGTATTGTAGCCAACTCTAATGATTTGTAAATTGGATTGGTATCTATGTAATATATTGAATCACATCCAAAAAAGGAATAAATAGAAGTATAAAAGTGCAGAAGTATGAAGTAAATGGATACAATAGTATAAGGAGAAAAAAAGATTTATCTATCATAGCAAGGTGATCATTACACTCAAAAGAATCTCATTCAACAAATCAAGTTGCAGATCAAAGATCATCCACTAGTTCATCCTAATAGCTAGAATAGTTAAATCATTTCATAAAGTAGAATTAATAGTCTTTTGTAAATCTCATAACCAAGTGCATAGTTCATTGTATGTTTGTAAATCATTTTACAAGGTGGACCTAGTATTCCTTATTGCTCCTAATAGGGCAGATCATCATAAGTGATCATTGTAGGCCTTAACAAGCCAACTTTATACTGCAATACTAAAGCTTGTGGGTATCATTCCCACCCTAGTTTTACTTTCTTTTTGGAAGGCTTCTGGGTCACCATATTGTGTGTCAAAGTGGTATGAATATTTTAATACTTTCAATTTTTCATACATGCAATTAGATTTGAATACACATAAAGAATTAATTGGTGAATTAATATTGAGTTTTAATATTTACTAATTCACCCCTCCCCTCTTAGTAACTTATCCTATCATATATTTCTAATAGAATTAGTCCTTCACCACACATCCATGTCACAATTTGCAAGTAAACTAAAATAGCTAGCTAAACAAATTCATCCATAGCATGAAAGCAAATAACATGCATTACATGTATGCCACAAGATATTTGGTTACCTAGAAACCCTCCAATGAGAAGGTAAAACTATGGTGGGGATAAGACCATAAATCTCCAATATTGCAGTAATAAAGTATATCCAATGAAGGCTATAATATTTGATCATAAACTATGATCTACCCTGTAAAAGGTCTTCCCTATTAAAAGCTTTCAATATTGTTAGATCTTACCATATTAAAGGATTTCAACACCTTGTTAGAAGTGTGCTTGATTATATGACTTTAACTTAAAATGAAATAAGCATCCTTAAAGGATTTGCAATAGCCTGTTAGGATTACACTATAAAGAGATTTAACTAATTCACCTGCTAGAATGTCTCAACAATGACCCTTTAGTTAGCACTCTTCTACTAGATAACAAATCACCTCTTTCCTGATGTGTACTTGATCCTGATCATATGTATCACTTTTTTCCTCTAACTCCTTTCCTTTGTTCCCCTCTAGCTGATTCATCAATGTATCTCAATTCACAAGTCCTTAGCCACCATGAGTGCTCTGTTTGTGCATGTAAAAATTCTATCTTCTTACATTCTATTCTTACATATTTTAGGGTTTTTCCTCCTTATGAAGACTTAGGTGACTTAGGGTTATGTATGAATCAATGATTGTGATTCACCCATTTTTTCTCTTAAAACATCCATTTAATTGATTGGTGATGCAGGAGCATCCAGAGGTATAAGGGCAATCCTGTGTCACCCAAAAAAATGTACTTAGACTTTTTTTTGTTTCATGTGTTTTTATTTTTGGATACCCATTTGGGTCAAATAAAGGTTCCAACTCTCACAGTTCCACTATCAGTGTGCTAGAAAATCTTGAAAAAATAGAAGCATGTAATTGGGCCATCATTTTGGTGAACTAGGAGGTGTAAATTGGCTAGATGAATGTAATTGTAATTTAGAGAATTCCAAAAAAAGAACAGGTCAAAAGGCGCCACGGTTTGAAAGTTATTGTAGTTTTTCGAGTTTTGGAGACCTCCTAAGAATGCTTCAAAGTTAGGTTAGGGGCATTAAATGACCTCAAAAAGGGCCAAAAAATGGGGGACGAGCAAAGCTCATCCATAGGGCTATAGAGCACTTTGAGAGCTTTCCGAAAATGTAAACGGTTCATCAATTAGAGCTACGGTTCAAAAGTTATGCCTCCCAAAAGTTCAGTTACCATTTCTGGATTCTTCTAGATTTGCACCGACTTCTAACGCAGCTTTTGGAACCTTCTATTTGGTCGGTGGATGCCTACTAGCACTTTCTAGAATGTACTCCTAGTCCTTAACCTTCTGGGGTCTATTTAAGGAGATTTATGGCATTGTAACAGGCAGTTCGGAGTGGAGTTTGAGAGGAGGTACTGAAAGGAGAAATTATCTCCAAATTTATGCTATTGTAAGCCCTTAGGGCATGTTTTGAAGTTTATTTTCTCTGTACTATTTGTACTAGCTTATTTTCTCAGTTAATACAATTTCCCTTTTCTATTGTGTCCATTTTGTTCTTGGGTTGTGTCCCCATCAATTGGTTACATGTACAACATAAGAATCTATAATATAGATTCATCCTAATCATCTTAGAATCACAAAATAATCCTTAAGTTGAATTTAAAATTTTTTACATAGAAGTTTGTTCCATTACAAACAACTATTCCCAAAACTGTTTACTTAGCACTTAAAAGTGATTGATGCTTGGCATCCACTGTATCTTCAATGTTGCAACTTAGCCTCTGAATGACTCAACATTTATTGATCATTCAATATCTCAATGACTTGACATCTACTATCTGCTTGACACTTGGCCGACTAGGCACTTACTAGTTTCTTGATACATACTATATATCTGACAACTTACGCTTGAAATATACTACTTGTTTGACATGAACTAAGAAAATTACTTAAGCGTGTTATCATTCATATGTCAAAACTAATCTAAGATTAACTATCTCCCCCTTTGACATGAGTGGCAAAACTTCTTCATCATGCATGAATAACCTTAGCCCTTAAGCATAAGTCAGATAATTTCTATTTCAATACTTGTCTTACAAAATTTCAAAATTTCAAAATTTTGCAAAACACTTATGACTTAACACTTATACCTCAAAAATTCTATAACTGCCCCTAAGTTGATGTTGAAAAAGGATTGATACAAGTATGATAAATATGTTTCAATCATTGTTTTGTCATTGATGTCAAACCTGATACTTACTGGTAAGACGATTGCTTATATGATTTAAGTACTATCATTAGTTTGATTAATGAAGATGATTTGATCAAATGAGGTAACAATAGCACCTAGAGGAAAGGTTGAGTTATGATATGAAAAGGAGTACAAGAATTAGTTAAGGGCCCATTTGGTGAGTGGAATAAGAATACGTATTCCAAAAATTTTGAATTCCTTCTTTGGGTGAACCAGAACGGGATTGGAATACGAAGTAAAAATGGAATACGTATTCCATTTTTGGCCCAAAAATGGGGTTTTGCAATTCCACCAAAATAGGTGGTATTGGAATACATGTTCCTATTCTATTTTTTAAAATTTTAGAAAACATAAATTTTTGAGTTTGCGAATTCCCGTCAAATATTGGCTGAACCAAATGGAGAACAGGAATATGTTCTATTCCAAAATACATATTCCAGAATAAGTATTGCAGAATATGTATTCCTATTTCGCTCACCAAACGGGCCCTAAGACAATTATATTATAGTGCATTGATAATCTACTTAATGTTGTAAAGGTTGGTTACACTGAGTAAGTTTAGAAGAAAAAGTTAACTGAAGTTTGTCTACCACACTTGATCGAGTGGATAGTAGGTGCTGAGAAAATCTAGTGCAAACTAAGAAAAAAATTAGTTGGAGTTAAGAAAACTCAATTTTAGTGTAAGCCAAGTGAAATAGTGTACAACAAGTAAAGTTCGGTTGATGTCGAGCACCAGTAAACTTTAGTTCATGCTAAGTGTTTTGAGAGTGGATGTCAAGCAACACACTATGTGCCAAAATTAGGAGCTAGTTAATGCCAAGTGTTAGCACTATGAGAAAGATCAAGAATTTGATGAATCTGAGCTAACAAGTTTAATTTTTTGAATTGTGTGAACTGTGTGGAATATAAGATTGATGAGATGGTGGCATAGAATTCAAGATAAAATATTTTAAAGAAAATTCAAAGAGGATTGAAGGAAGAAGTTTCTATAAGGGAATGAAATGAAATGAGGGGTAGATTCACTAAATCTTATATAATCTAATGTAACCCTAAAATGGATGATGGAGGATAAAAGGAAAAATATCTTAATTCTCAATTTATAAAGATGGCTAGTGAGAAGCAAGAGTTGATGTGCGAGAACCTAAGGAAGAAAAGGGGTCTAGGGTATTTGCTTCATTCAATGACCTAAGAGAAGAGACTACATTGGAAAACAAAGCAAGAATGCTTAAAGGTATAAATGCTTGAAGGGTGAACAATCTATCAGAGCTAAAGTGTATGAAAGTCAAGCAAAATGGAGGCCTAAATCAAATATCTATAATCTAAAAATGAAGTTGTAAGTTGTTATCAAATCAAGCCTCGTTGTTACTCTCTAATCATTGTATCAGTTTATGATAAATCCTTTGGATTAAGGTTGATTTAACAATCATTTGTAAATCCTTTAATCAGGTGACATTCCAAGTGAATGATCTAAAGTCCTCTAACAAAGCTCACTCCTAATAGGGTGATTGAAAACCTTTAAGTAGGCCACATTTAATAGTGTGTATTGTGACCTTTAATAGGGTTGGCCTTTCATAGGGCATCACTTCAGAAGGGTGAGAATGGGTAGCATGTTACTAGTGGTTTTTCACAAATTGGCTTTCTATGTTAAATCATTATGTTGAATGTGTTATTGAATCTGTTATGTTTCATGATTACATTTCTACAAATTGATTTGATAGTAGCCTACATATTTGAGTGATTGCATAATCTAATGGATGCATTCATGAGGAGAATGTTTTATGGATATGGGTTCACTAAGTTATGAAAAGTTTTATTTGTACATCTAGACTTTGGATAATTAATTCACCCCCCTCTTATTTATTCTAAATAATTCCAACAATTGCTATCAGAGCCATCTACTTAAAAGGACTAGTTTGAAGGTACTAGAAGCACAAAGATCAAGATCTTAAAAAGATAAGTACCCAAGCTTAATAGAGAAAAATTTCTTGCGTGGCAATGTTTGATGAAGCTACACCTAGGAGGTCTTGGAGATCATGCACAATCTACCATTACTATTGAGCATATTGATCCTGTTGGATCCCGAACTCCTAAGGATTTAAAAAAGAAGAAAGAAAAAAACTAGGTGATGTTAGAGATTTCCTCTATCCTAAGGTATGTCAAGTTTGATGATATCAAGGGTTGTGACAATGCAAAGAAAATGTGGGATGCTCTACATGCTATCTATGGAGGTGACAAGAATGTTCTAAGAGCCAAAGATGAAAGTATTAGAGGCAAGTTTGATGATATGAGAATGCATTAAGGTGAGAATATTGCTCAATATTGCTCTAGGATAAAATATGTTGTTAATGCAATAAGAGGAGCTATTAGTAAAATAGATGATGATACTATACTAAAAAAAGTTTTGAGAACACTATTTTCCATGTATGCTATTAGAGTTTCTACAATACAAGAATTAAGATGTATACCAAGGAATGATCTGACTCTTGAAGGTCTGGTAGGTTGGCTCATTGCTTTTGAGCTATCTAATTTTGATAATTACAAATATGAAAATATTGAATCTTCTTTCAAAGCTAAGTTCCAAATGAAGGAATCCAATGAGAAGAAGAAGAAAAAAAGAAAATATGTGTCTAGTGACAGTGATACAAATGAGGAAGATGTAGATCAACTTGAAGCACTATTGGCAAGGAGATTTCATAGAGGTAAAGGAAAGTTTAAAGGAAAGTTATCTATCATGTGTTTCATTTGAAATGAAGTTGGTCATTGTAATGAAATAACTTGCACAATAGAAGAAATAATATAAAATATTATATACATACTTCATAATAACTAAGAGTAATAAACCACTTCGAGGGGGAAACCTCAAAATATCTCCAATGGGAACACACTTCACAATATGATGTTGAAACAAGACTCACAACTTTCTATATATATTTAATTACGCTTAGGTTGAATAGAGGATAAGTGCAAGAAGTTGGGTCTCACTTTTCGGCAAAAAGTGGAAGTGTTTTTCCTATTTTTGAAATTTCTTGTCAATTGATATCCAAATTTGAGGTATTTAGATATTGAATATAAATAAACTTTAGAAATAAAAATTTTAGTGTTCAGAATTTAGTTTTTGAATATGTAATTTATTTGTGTACCCATATGATAGATTTTGTTTTTGGTATGAATCTTTAAAAACCACTTTTCAAAATGTCTATTTCAGAACCATACCACACTCATGTATGGACACCATAATTTGACACAAATAAATGATTTTTCATAAATCCTTCTAAAGGGAGTTAACTAATACACCTAAGATTGATGACAATATTTTTCCTTAATTTTTTATAGAATAATTTTATTATTATTAATTATTAATTCGCTATAAAGGTAAATTTTAAAACCTCTCATGTACGAACACCATAGTTTGATTAAAATTTCACTTTTTTCAAATTGTTTTAAATCTTTAAAAAATTGTATGTAGATTGATGACATATAAATTAATTTAAGAAAAATTATCAAATAAAAAAGTTTTAAAGTTTTAGTGAACTTCACTATTCTACATTTAGATACCACCTTTCATTAAAAAACAATGCAAAAATAGTAAATAAAATCATAGCACTATAAAATATATATTTTTGAAATCAGGACAATGAGAGCTCTAATGGGTTTTTGTTTCATAAAAAAATTTGATTAGAAAGACCCTCTAAAAATTATGGCAAGGCATGAATTTGTCAGTTCAATGCCTTAGCCAAATCTTGAGAGGTCAAGGCATAGGCTTGGTCTCACCAAGCCTATCCCAAACCTAAATCTAAGGTAGGAGAAAAAAAACTCTGCCCAATGTTGTAAGAAATGGGTAACTATTATTTCAAATTCAAAAAATGGGTACCTATTTTGAAAATGTCAAATTTCCATACAAAATCCTCTCCAAAAACAAAATTTTAAAATTTTAGAAACGAGCACCCATTTTTTAAAAGTAGAAAATGGGTACCAATTTCTAAAAATGCAATTTTTTTATGTTTTCAAAAATGGGTACCCATTTTTTGAAAATGAAAAATGGGTGCCCATTTTTTAAATTTTAGATCAAGCACTCAAGCCTAAAATGAGTACCCATTTTTTACCCATTTCTAAAAGAGGACTATCTCAATTCACAAAATTTTGTGGAATTGAGACCCAACTCCTTGCTTCTACCCTAGACACAATCTTACATAACATCTAGGCCAACTTACGTACCTAAATAATAATATAGTAATGATAACATGAATTAATTAAGGATTAAGATAACCACAAGTTGACTATTCATAACCTTATATACACCAATATTAAGGGTGTAGTGGTCATATTGTTGCTAGATGCCCAAAGAAGAAGAATTACAGAGGTGGTGACAAGTACACAAGTAGAAAAGATGAAGATATCAAAGAATACAAAGACAAAGGCAAGAGGTCTTGCTACATTGCTGAAGAAGAAACAAAAGATGGATCTAAAGATCATGATGATGAAGTGGGGTATGTTGGAATGAAGGATGAATCTGATGAAGATGAGGCATATGCTCTAGTGTCTTATGTGAACAAGAATGAAAGATGGATCATTGATAGTGGATGTTCACATCACATGACTAGAGATAAAAGTAAGTTCATTACCTTGAATTATTATAATTTGGAAATAGTGTAAGGTTTGGTAATGATTCACCAAGCCTAATAAAAGGAAAAGGTTCTATCAAGCTCATAGAAAAGATTTTATGTTGAGAATGCTTACTACATTGAAGGACTTAACTATGACTTGTTGAGTGTGTCACAACTAAATAATTTGGGTTGTAAGGTTGAGTTTGAATTTTTTTTTGCTAAGATATATGACACTGATGGAAAACTTATTAGAAAAGGTGTTCAAACTAGAGGTAATCTATTCTACTTTGATATAGATCATGATGATACTTGTTTGTTGTAGAATTTGATGATATGTGGCTATGGCACAAGAGGTTATGTCATGTTAATTTTTATAACTTGCTTAGCATCAATAACTATTGGAAATATAGATGGAGTAACTAAGAGGGGGGGTGAATCAATTACTACAAAAACAAATCCACAGATCCCTTACATGTCTTAAATAACTATTTACTATTGTCACTCAGTAGCCACATAGAAAAATGTTGTAACTTGGTAGATTAACTTGTTACTAATCTATAAGCATTCATAATTATTAACATGCATGCAAAAGAAATAACACGAACACAAGAGACACTAGATTTAACGTAGAAAGCCAATATGAGAAAATCCACCAAGTAACTAGCTACCAATTTTCACTCTTCTAAAGTAAGCCTTGTTAGGAGCCAACCCTGTTAAAGGTTACAAAACACATTGTTATGTGTGACCCTGTTAAAGGATTTAATCACCCTGCTAGGAGTGGCCTTGGTAGAGGACTTTAGAACAATTCAGTAGAACTATCCACCTTGTTAGAGGATTTACAAAATGGCTGTTAGACCAACTCTATTAAGAGATTTAGGAATTACTACTGCAATGGTGAGAAAGTAACAATAAGTGACCTGAATGAGATGCAACTAAACTTTGCTATTACAGATCTCTGTTCTACTTCACTAGATCCTCTCTGATCGAATACAACTTTGTAGCTCCTCAAGGATATTTGATCCTTCTTCAAAAAAAATTTCATACTCCCTCTTCACATAATCAACTCAATTGCATACTCGTTCATTATAATTAGAATCCACAACTTGACCTTTTATTAATACATTGCAAATTGTCGGGTCGAATCATTTACAAGTTACATTTACCAATAAATAATAGATCAATCGGCTACAAACATTACATAAAACAAATAAAATTTATTTTCAAAAACAATGAAATCCTTCATTGATTGACCCTACTCAGTAAACACTACTCTAGAAATGATTTCTAGTGTTAACCAAGTGAAGGTTGATAAACACTATGAACTCTGCAAAATCCTTCAGAGACCGAGTGAACTTGATAAGAACTAACTTTCCTTTGTTGACAAAGTGAGATCTATAGAAATCATCTTTTGTCATAAAATCCTTCAGCACCCAAGTGAGCTTGATAGATACTATCTCCACAATGTAACTTCTAGAAATGCTCGGTAGACTCTGTCTGATAACTGATATGACATTTGTGTAACATCAAACACAACACACAATTGAACAATTGTATCCAACAATAACATTAAAAGATTCAAAGGTTTTCCTAAGTTGAAGAAGCCTACCAATATACTTTGTAAATAATGTCAGTTAGACAAAATGACAAAGTCAAGTTACTTAAGACTCATACTTCTAAAGGAATATTAGATATTGTTCATACTAACTTGTGTGGACCAATTGAAGTCCAAATCTACAAAGGATATAATTACATTATGCTACTTGTTGATGATTATTCTAGAATGATGATAGTTATGTTTTTGAAACAAAAATCTAATGCTTTCCAAATGTTTAAGTGGTACTTGGAAAGAGTTGAGAAAGAAATGGGTAGAAGTTTGAAATGTTTTAGATCTAACAGAGGAGGAGAATTTACATCAAATGAGTTTAAGATGTTTGTAATGATAGAAGAATCAAAAGGTAGACATCTAGACCTAGAATCCCTCCAAAACATGGAATTTCTAAAAGAAGGAAAATGTCTATAATGGAATATGCTAAGATACTCATTATTGAGAAAAATGTTGCTTTGAAATACTAGAGAGAAGCTATAAGTACAACTGTTTATACTTTGAACTGTGTACAAGTCAAGAAAGGTACTCATTCAACACCTTTTGAACTATGGTATGGATACTCACCAAATGTAAAATACTTTAAGGTATTTGGAACAAAGTGCTATATTCTCAATGATTTCATGAATGGTAAACTAGATGCAAAAAGTGAAGAAGGTATATTTCTTAGTTATTCCAGAAGAAGTAAAGCTTATAAGTGTTTAAATACTAACACTAACAAAGTTGTGGAAAGTGCAAACATGAAATTTGATGAATATACAAAAGTATATGAGGCTGACCCTATAAAGGAATCAGAAGAATACAAATCATTTATATAATTTTATGAAAGTATTACTATTGATGAAGATGTTTTAAATCAAGTTGCAAACCAACAACAAGTTTCAGTGATTGTCGAGTCACATACTATGTATGTTGAGTTGCATTTAGGAACCAAGCTACATTCAGGTGCCAAGTTACAGAATGAAGATGAGACATATTCTAAGTTTGAGATTAGTGTACATGAAAGAGATGTTGAACTACCTAACAAAGATGAAAATAGTGATTCAAAAGTTGAGAGGATAAATGTAGAAGCCTGAGCTAAACCAAGATTGTCTAAATACATCAAGAAACATCACCCTACAACACAAACCATTGGAGATAAAAATACTAGACCAATGAAACTAAACAAGTTGAGAGGTGATACATTTTTGTTAAGCATGCAAGAACCCAAGTCAATGAAAGATGCCTTAGAGATGTGGACTAGAGTAAAGCCATGGAAGAAGAGATTGAACAAATTGAGAAAAATAAGACATAGACTCTAGTTCCTAGACCAGAAGACAATAATATGATTAGTACCAAGTGGGTATACAGAATTAGGTTAGATGAAAATGGTGAAGTCACAAGGAACAAGGAAATATTAGTCCATAAAGGATATGCATAGGAAGAACAGATAAACCATGGAGAGAAATTTTCTCTTGTTACAAGATTAGGAGTAAGAACCTTGCTTGCTTACTCTACATACAAAGGTTTCAAAGTTTATCAAATGGATGTTAAGTTAATATTTCTAAATGGTATATTGGATGAAGAGGTTTATATAGAACAACCATAAGGATTTGTTGATACTAACAACAAAAACATGGTATGTAGACTACACCAAGATATTTATGATTTGAAGTAAGCACAAAGAGCATGGTATGGTAGACCACATAATTATCTAGTTAAGATTGGATTTGAAAGGACTGATGATAACAATAATCTATACTCGAAGATAGAGAAAGGAGAAGGTATTTTTTGTCATTTGAAATTTATGTTGATGATATCATATTTGGAGGTCAAGATACTTTATGTAAGGCCTTTGAAAATGAAATGAAACAAGAATTTGAGATATCTATATTTTGAGAAATCAAGTTCTTTGTGGGTTTGCTAGTACATAAGATGAAATATGGTATATACATCACTTAGTTAAAATATTTAAAGGAGATACTAAAAAATTTTGGATTGGAAGATTCCAAACCAATAAGTACACCTATGGTGATAGGACATAAATTGTCAAAAAATGATGATTCAATTGAGGTGAATCAAACATGTACAAGTCTATGATTGAAAAATTACAATATGTAGTACATAGCAGACCTGATATTGCATTTTTTGTAGGGATAGTTGCAAGATTCGCCACTAATCTTAGAGATATTCACTTGATGACAATAAAGAGAATAATGAGATATCTAAAAGGAACAGAGGAGTATGGTCTATACTACAAGAAAAAAGAGAAATTTGAATTGAGAGCCTATACTAATGCTAACTAGGTTGGAAATATTGATGAAAAAAAAAGCACTATTGGAGGAGCATTTTTATTAGGAAAAAGGCTAGTTGCAGTAATTAGCAAGGAACAAAACTGCACTTCTCAATCTACTACTGAAACTGAATATGTTGCTGCTGGAGTGAATTGTACAAATATTGTATGGATCAAACAACTGCTCAAAGGTGTGAAGGAGGAAATCACTGAACCTATGATACTTTATCATGAGAATACAAGTGCTATAAATATATCAAAGAATCCTATAATGCATACAAAGATTGAGCACATTGCAGTCAAGTATCATTACTTGAGAGAATTAGTTCAAGATAAAGAGATGAAGATGGAATATGTCAACACCGAGGAATAAATTGCTAATATCTTCACAAAAGCACTACCTAAGGATGCTCATGAGTATCTAAGAGGTAAACTAGGGGTGATATCCCTATCAAGGGCTATCTAAGAAGCATGAGGAGTGCCCTACATTAAATAAGCTAATCGACATATGTTATACATTGATGCAGTGGATCTTACTTTGGGAGTTGCCTAAAGTAATAAAAATTTTGGAACTACAAATTAGTCACAAGTAAGGTGATAGAGGGAGGACCTAAAAATAATAATATTTTCATATGAAAATGACACATCTCTGGCATTATTGTCAAAGAGGGAGAAATAGATTGGTTGTCAAGAAAAGTGCACTAAGATTAGGAAATCACAGAAGGAGAAATCCATATATAAAAGATACAAAACTATGGAATATCTACTCAAAGGGAGAAAATGTACTAAGTGTACCTACTAATTACATCTACCTAGTAAGAGGGAGATAATGTTGAGGGAGATATAAGAAGTGATTAAAAGGAAGTGGTATGGATGAGTTGATTGATTGTCTATTGGTCAGAACATAATTTTGTAACCTATCTAGAAGATGGAAGTTGCTGATAGAGGGATAAATTTCAATACAAGGAACTATTTTCTTTTTGGTATTTTTTTGGTCTTACTGATTAGGTCTAGTTAGTTTTCTTTGCCATCAATGCTAAAGAGGGAGATTGTTGAAAATAGATTCATACAAGTATGACAAATATGCTTCAATCATTTTTTTGTCATTGATGTCAAATCTACTACTTGTTGGTAAGACCATTGCTTATATGATTTAAGTACTATCATTTTTTTGATTGATGAAGAGGATTTGATCAAATGAGGTAACAATAGCACCTGGAGAAAAGGTTGAGTTATGATATGAAGAGTATAAGAATAAGTTAAGATAGTGATATTATAGTGCATTGATAATCTACTTAAGGTTACAAAGGTTGGTTAGATTGAGTATGTTTAGAAGAACAATTTAAGCAAAGTTTGTCTACCAAACTTGACTGAGTGGATAGTAGGTGCCATGAAAAGTTTGTGCAAGCCAAGTAGAAAATTAGTTGGAGCTAAGAAAAGCCAATTTTAGTGTAAGTTGAATGAAACAGTGTAAGTCGAGTAAAATTTAGTTGATGCTAAGCACTAGTAAACTTTAGTTCATGCCAAACTTTTTGACAGTAGATGTGACCAATGTAGTATGTGTCAAGCAACAGAATCCAGTTAATGCCAAGTGTTAGAATTATGAGAAAGATTGAGAATTTGATGAATTTGAACCAACAAGTTTGATTTCTTGAATTGTGTAAACCATTTGGAAAGACAAGATTGATGAGCTAGTGGCACAAAATTTAAGATAAATTATTTTGAGGTGAATTGAAAGAGGATTAAAGGAAGAAGTTTATATAAGGGAATCAGATTATGTCATGGGTTGTACACAAATTATGTGTTTGTCCAAGAAAGATTTGTGGACCTCCATCATTATCTTTGGTGATGCATGCCAATTGTCACATGTTACCTCTAGAGATTTTATCTGTATATCTAACTTGATAGAAAGGGTGACTAAGCCTTCATGTGTAGAAATATGGGGATCTTTCTTCAATAATGTCTCTATATAGGCTAGTTCCTTATGTAACACCTTGATGTGAGAGGTTAACATGGACTAGATGTTGATCAATGTAGCCCTAATATTTGCATCTTGAGCATGTAAAGATCCTAACTAACCTTGTGTTGATAATTTTTTTTTGAAATGAGATTGACTCTGACTAGGAGATTGTTGTAGAATGTTACTTATTTTCTTCAAATCTCCCTCTAGATGGTGAATATGTTTTTGCATTTCTTGTGTGAATAGGGGAAGATCACACAACTTGGTGTAAAGAGAGAAATTGTTATCCAACATCTTCTTTACACCCTCATTTTTGGTTGCTAACTCAACTCAGTGTAGTGTAATAGCACTAGATATTTGTTCTTCCACCTTTATTTGAAATTTCTTCTCAGACCATTCAAATAATTTGACATTGGAATCTAGGTCTTCATCATTGATCTTTTCCATAATGTTTGGAAATTGCTCAATGATTGGCTTGGCTTCATCAAGTGTAGGTAGGCTGAATGCATCAAGAAATATATCCTTGATGTCATGAAGTGCTTGTTTGTTCCCTTCTGAGCAATTCTTGGTGTTTCTTCCTTGCTAAAGCATCATACAATATACTCATTTTCTCTATTATGATTGTTGTAAAATCAGACTTTGGCAAATCAATAACTTCATATAAGTTAATATCACCATATGGTGTCACCTCATCAACCTTAGATGTGTTAGGACTTGGCCTTGATGCTTGCAATAGTGTAACTTTAGTATTCATTATGTGAAGTACTTGACTAGGAGCAGGAGTAGTAATGTCTAGTAAGATAACTAGTGTCTATATTGTTATCACTTCCTCTAGCTTTGTAATCAAGATTGAATCTTCAATCCTATCCTTCTCCTTTTCTTTGATTTCTACTCCACCTTGTGTTTTTGGTGTAGGTGTAGGACTGGCTTCCTGACCTATTTGGAATGGTGTCCTTTCTTTGTCAATTATTATCATTGTTAGCACTGAAACATTTGGTACCTTAGAGTTGAAATACAAGGACATTGTGTCATTCCTTTGATATACTACAATATAAATTATAGGTTTCACCTCTATAGATTGAGAGGGGGTAATGGATAATTCTTGTATTTTCTCCCCTACAGATGCCAATTCTATCTTGTTAATCTCATCCACACTCACCGATATAGGATGACTGCATAATTGTGCCTTGGTGGTGGAATCAGTTAATATCTTTTGCATATCCTCCTCTATTAGGGGAATTTTTCTTTGAATGGTAACTTGTGAGACATATCCTTAACCTTTACTATATCTTCTTATGGACTAACACTTGACATGTGTACTTCTAGTACACCCTAGTCTTGTTGTTTCTCTTCCTCAATTGTTTCCTTTGTAGTGCCTTCCTCATGTACTTCCATTATAGATTCTTCATTTGTTACTTCAGCTACCTCTTCTTCTCATTTTTCTTCACCTGCTTCCTTAGGTGCCTTCTCAATAGCCTTTCGTATTGTCATCCCATAGATTACCCTCCATATTTGTGTGCTTTGCTAAACAACAACTTGAATCTTGTTTAGTAAAATGTTAAAAGCTTGGTACTTTGGAGAAAATCTTCCCTTAACTTGTTAATAGATTTTTTCATCTCATATTTATCCAAGTCTAGCATCACTCTTGCAAGTGTAGTCTTTTTAATGTTTCTCTCTATTGTGAGACTATATTTCCACCTTTGCTCAACTCTATCATATAAGCTCTTGGGTAAAGAGTTGGCAATCTCAATTGGAGCCATCTTAAAAGTTGTAATCATGGAATATATAGACTCTTCAACTTTATCCATATCTAACTTCCCAAGTTTATCAAACTCAACATGAGTAAATCCACTTAAATCAACAATATTCTTGATAATTTCACACAATTTGTCTAAATTATAATAGGGACTATGACTTACCACTTTGAATTGGATGTTATCATCTAACTTGGTTTGGGGAAATATACTTCCTTCTTTTCTTCTACTCAAGTTTATCTTCTTTTGTAGCTATGCTAGCTCTATTACCTTTAGGCTTCTGAACTTCTTGAGTCTTCTTGGCAGTAGCTCTTGTGCTAACCCTAGTAATAGGAATTGTAGGCTTTTGTTGTTAAGATTCCACAACCGTTTTAGGTTTTCTTGTTGCTAGCTTCTTTTCTTTTCTCTTCTTTTCTTTTGTCGTAACATGTGCTCCATTGGCTTCTTCTCCCTTGGCACCTTCATCAATTTTTGCTTCTTCTCCTCCTTAGTCCTCACCTTGACCCTATGTAGGAGCTAGTGGTCCTCAGGTAGCTGTATCTTCATCATCTTCATTTTCCTCTTCTTCTTCATCTCCTTCTGCCTCTTCACCAAATTATTCTTTGAGTTTCTTCTTCCTCAACATAGATGTTGTCTTCAAGTCCAGTATGGTCTTTAACTTTGCTACATCATAGTTTCCAAAAGTAGTAAGGTCCTTAACTACATCCTCTAGTAGTAAAGCAGTGATGGCTACGGATGCCTCATAAACATTAATCTCATAAGGCAATGGCCTAAGCCATCTCACCCTTGTAACACCAAATTTACATATGTGAAATCAACATCAACTAGAAAACAAACATCATTAATTCTTCTCTACTAGTGATATTGGAATCCTCTATCTTTATTTCATTGACTTCTTAAAGTCTTCAAAATAGCTAGTCATCATAGACTCAAAATTATCTCCAAGTTGCTATATAAATTCACCAATCTGCACTACAACTGACCTTCTAGTCTCCTAAGCTATTTTCCCAAATATTGCAAAAGTGTTCTGGAAATAGAAAAATATGAAAACAAGTATTGAACCAAATTTACATTGTGCACCTTTTGTTTTCCTTATGGCTCCCATGTTTTCAAATAACTATTGGAGTTGTAACTTAGCAAGGTCATAAGAATGATCTTTCTTCACTATCTTGTAACCTAAATCCACAACCATACATGGTACAATGTTTAACCTACTAGATTGAAATAAATTATGTGCAATAATTCTCACTACAAATGAAATTAGGAGATTAGTAATTATTTCTATGCTCATCCCTCTCTTGTTTCATAGTGCCCCTATATTCTTCTCAATTTCCTCTTTTGCAACACTCCTCATTGTCTTAGGTCTATCTAGGGTTGGATACCCTATCACTCTTTGAAAAATACTCTTTGTGATTTTTATCGGGTCATCCTCCAATCATACAAAATTGTCATGAATTCTACTAAAAACAATCTTTATCCATTTTGTCTTGAACATGTTTGGAAAATTTAGGGCACAAGTTAACACTTTTCTCTCAATAACCTTGTATTATTCTTTCAATAATATTTTCTCCTAAAATTTTCCATATAGCTCTCTTTTTCCATGTCTCCGATGCTTCCAACCTTACACATGTAGCAATACCTTACATCTTGCTGATGCAGGAGCATCCTAGGTTTGCTTGCAATCCTACATGTTTGGAGTGATTTTGGTTAAGTGTTGAGGAGTATCAATATTGGATTTTGGTGGAGTTATGTTTTCATGATTAGGGATGTGTTGGAGACACATTGGGGAACCTTTTCTCATTATTTCATAGAGATTGGATGGATTGAGTTGAAGTTTGAACTGTATTACCTTGCTGCTAAAACTGTATTTTTTCTTGTTTCTAGGTGCCTGATGCATACCATATAACTAATTATCCTAAATTAATGAGAGGCTGTACACTTCAAGGTTTTAGGAAGGCCTATATTAATATCTTTAATTAAGGGCAAAAATCCTAATTCATCATAGGTTGGGAGATATGGTAACTCTCCTGGAGTATCGATTTCTAGTATTTCGCATGACAATTTTTGTACATGACTTTTAGGATGTATGAACACTTTTCCTTGGAGAATCATCCTTTGAAAATTTAAGTGGTTGTAGAGGACCTAAAATAATATTTGAAATTTGAAGCACAATATCTAATTCAATTGAAGCTAGGAGATATCATGATTTCACTCAGATATCAATTTTTGGACATTTAATTTCTGTTGCAGGCCAACTTGTGGCATTTAATTTATGTATTTGTATTTAATTTGTGTTTTGGGCTGAATTTGGACTTAGGTTCATATAACTAGGTGTCTAGTGAAGTATTTTAGTCATTGAGTTGGGATGGAATAAAGGATGGATTCGAAGTTGAACAGCTAGAGATGTGGCTTAGTAATTAGAGGATCTCTTAGTGGTACAAGTGTAGACTCTTCTTGATATTCTTATCTAGTTGTGTATCTAGACTAGCTAATATTTTTTGTAAGTTGGATCTTGTTGGATCTTGTATAACTAATTTTGTAATTGCTATTTGTATTTGGCCTTAACCCAGAAGGCCTTACAGTCAAGCATATTGCATGTAATCAATTATATTTTATGATCAAATTATTGTATGAGATTTTGCATTATTTTTTCTTGCTATTATGTTTCTATTGTGTGGTTATATTGTTAGGATCTAGGACATCTCCTTTGGGGATACTCCTGCCTTGCACTGTATCACTTGTACCATCAAAACTTGCGGTGGTATCATAGAAAATGCACCAAACAAGTCTCCTTTATATGCAATGTCATGAATCACTTAAAAATATAGTTATTTGATCTCATTGCTTATCAATTGAACATTCAAAACTTCCTTTCCTTCCTTAGTCATATCACTAAAAGAGGTGGACACCATATTAACTAACTAGGATTTGTAGAAATTCAAATAGTGTAGCTCGACACACGATAAATACCTTGAAAAATATGATGACTAGTGTTGAGTGGCAGCTGAATTCAATTTCTAAATACTATAATCTTCAATTCACCTTCATCTCTTTGATCTCTATTCAATCTCAAATAAGAAAAAATGAGTCAAAAATCAACCATATAGCCCTTAAAACTTCACAATTAATTCTCAGTGCTTACATAGTTGTAAGCTCCACTCTAATAGAAATTTTGACTCACTCAACTTCCATGTAATTACTACTATGCTCGACAACCATAATGAGCTCGGCTAATACTATCACCTTCAATATCTCAGCAACAACTAACTTTCATTCAACAACCACTGTGAAACTTTTCATGCTTGACAACAACATGAAAACTTATAGATTTGTTTTGAGCTCTAACCAATAATTTTCATCTTACTTCATGAATATATTATCTTTTCATAATTGACTCCTTGGAACTGATGTATAATTGAACTTTGAAATGTTATTCCCACACATACCTCTTAATTTCCTAGTTAGGGGTGGTGTAATCAATTGATCTATTGGATGAAGTGACCCCATATAAACTTGATGTGTTGCACTCTTCCTTCTTCTTCCATGTCTTGCTCATCTACACTATGACTTCTTGTACATAAACCTTTCCTTTTCCTTTGTTGAATTCATTGCTAGGTACTCTTGACCTTGTTGGACAATTTTTGCTTATGTGATTAGTCTTCAAACTACTAAAACATGTAGTTTGACTCAACCATCTACTATACTCAATTCTAAAATGTGTTCTAATATAATTTTTAGTAACATATCCATAATCTTGACAATAGTAACAACTTTACCTTGTATTTTAATCCCAATTGTAAGATCTTCCAGTATAGTCTACCTTGGCTTGCTTCTTTGATGAGTAGTTAGGATTTGATCTGCACTCATACGCTTTATGTCCATACTTCTTACATTTGTAGTAGTAACCTTCAAATCTTTGTATGCTTGATGTCTAGGTCTTCAACTCATGTGGCTTATGTCCTTGATTGTTTCACTTTTGATAATTACCCATTAATTTATTCTTAGGGTTCTAATATTCATTTTTGCTCCTATAAACATTTTCTATATGATCTATCTTTCCATTATTATGACAAGTGGGTTTGTAGTTCTTACCTTTGTTGCTTCTTTTCTCACCACTTATAGATGATTCTCCTTCTTCGGTGTTGGTGTAGCCCAATCTAGTAGTATCACTGTTGGATCTAGGAGATCTCATCAATTTCTCAAAATACTCAATGGCTTGACTAGGTCTGTTGAAACTTTCAACAAATTCATTTTCTCTTTTTAGAGAATTTCTTAGTTGTTCATTTTGGAACTTTAGTGTTGTGATTTCAATATCATTTCCATTCAATTCATGATTGGAAATAATCATTTTTTTCAATGTTTCTAGTTGCATGTGAGAAATCCTATTCACCTTTGATGTCTTCTCTTCCAATCTATTGGTAAATATTCCTTTGTTATTTTCAATCATGACTTTGTCCTATTCAGCTTTATTTTTATGCTCAGTCACCTCACATAGAAATAACAATTGGACTTCTTGTTCTATCTTAATATTTCTAACCTCTTTAGTTAAGCCACCATTGTTTTCCATCAGATCTACAACTGCTACATCAAATTCACTTATGTTTCCATCTGCTAACAATTTAGTAGTGTCAATCTCTTGGTATTGTGTGTCATTCTCTTCAGTAGCTATCTCTTTCCTTCTCTTTAATGAGTGCTTCAACTCATCTCTTGCCTCATTCAACTGATGCAAGGAAAGCTAGATTTCAATCTTCTAATTATCAATAAAATCCTTCAAATATTTAACCATAAAATCATTCACCACACATCCATCTCACATTTCCATGTAAGTTAAAATACCTAACTAAAAATATTCATCCATAGCATGAAAGAAAATGGCATTCAACACATGTACAAAACAAGATGTTTGATTATCTATAAACCCTCCCATGAGAAGGTAAAACTGGGGTAGGGATGACACCCACAAATATCCACCACTATAGCAATAAAGTGTATCCAATGTAGGCTACAATGTTTGATTATAAATATGAACTACCCTATGAAAGGTCTATCATGTTAAAAGCTTACAAGATTGTTAGATCTTACCATGTTAAATGATTTCAAAACCCTATTAGAAGTGTGCTTGATTAAAGGACTTTAACTTACACTGAAGTAAGTACCCTATTAAAGGATTTACAATAACCTGTTAGGACTACTCTATTAAGAGATTTAACTAATTCACTTGCTAGAATCTCTCAACAATGATCCTTCGGTTAGCACTCTACTGCTAGATAACATATCACCTCTTTTCTAATGTGTACTTGATCCTCTCTATTTAGATGTATCGCCTATGTCCTCTAACTCCTTTCTTCTTTTCTCTTCTAATTGATTATGCAATGTATCTCAATTCACAAGTCCATAGCCACCATGAGTGCTTTGTTTTCACATGCAAAACTTATCTCTTCTCGCATTCCACTCTTGTATCTTTTAGTGTTTATCCTCATGAAGACTTAGGTCACTTAGGGTTACGTATAAATCAACGATTGTGATGCACCTATTTTTTCACTTAAAACATCCTTAAATTGATTGGTTGCATGTATTACATAGGGATCTATAATATAGATTCATTCTTATCATCTTAGAATTGCAAAAAAATCCTTAAGTTAGCTAAAAAATGGTTTACACAGAAGTTTGTGCCATTACAAATAACTATGCCCAAAACTATTTACTCGACACTTGAAGTGTCTGATGCTTGGCATCCACTGTATCTTCAATGTTGTAACTTGGCCTCTAAATGAATCCACATCTATTAATCACTCGGCATCTGAGTGACTCAACATCTATTGTCTTCTTAGCACTTACTAGTTAATCAAAACATAATTTATATCTGACAACTTATGCTCAGCATACACTACTTGTTCGGCATGCACTAAGCAAATTACTTAAGTGTGTTGTCACTCATATGTCAAAACAAATATGAGATCAACAAGTTTTACTTTCAAGATATAAAAATAATCAATGTGTTCTAATAATTAGATACAATTTAAACTAGATATAATATATGATATATGTAGTTATATTATATCTATAATAATTAATCAAATAATAAAAATAATATCATATAATATAAATATAAAATAATATGGTAATATTTTACACTACCATTATCTATAAATAAAGAAAAAATTATGATATATGTAATTATATTTTATGCATAATAATAATTAATATGGTAATCATAAATATAATTTAAATATAAATTGATATTTTAATCTTAAAGTATCATTACTTATAAATTATGAAAAGTTAAATAAATTTTTAAAACTATTATAATAAATTATACAAAAAAATAAATTAAAAATGTGAAAATAATGAAACTCATGTACTTGAGACAAATGGTGTATTCAAACCATTGCACAACAAAAATGAAAATCTTAAAAAATGGGATTCATCTAAACAAGATGATCCTTACATCAAGTAATATAGGTTATATATAAATTCATTATTTTCCTAAAAGCCTACAACTAAAAGATTCCCCATCCATTGGTGCATACATGATGATATTGGAGATAACTTTTGCAGTAAATGGCGAATGGTCTTTGATGCCCCTCCCTGCAATAATCATGAGGTTTTAATGTACATTTCTTAAAGAAAATTTATTGTGAATTTTTCCTTGGGGAGATCCTCAATTATTTTGATATTTTAGATTTAGAGGTGGGGGGTTGTTATTTGAGAGGTCAAGGACACGTTGTGGCCTATATTCAAGACACACAGTGAAGATGTGATTATTCGTTCAGTTGTGAAGGAACATGTAGAGACTAGTACTCTAAGAACTATCAATGCTTTGACATAGAGCCTCATTCATTGTGCTAGTCCATTAGTTGAGGAGGATTCTTCTTTACATCATGGTCACATGTGCACATCATGTGGATCCTTATGCATGTTTGCTAGGCATGTTGGAGAAACTTTGGATGATGGGCTAGTCACTAATGATTTCTTTAGTGACACATTTGGCATTGGCACATAGGTAACTTTAAATTATAATAAAATAATTTTATCAGATTTAATATGTATAGTGAATGACTAATTAATTAGCATTTCTTGACATTGTTCAAAATTTAGGGTAAGAGTGTTGATGGCCCTAGTATAGATTCCCTAGCCCAATTTTACATTTTGTCAACAAATCAAGTGATATGTATCAATTTAATCATTTAAGTTAATACATATATTTATTAAGTAATCATATGAAGGATTGAAAAAAAACATTTATCCATGTGCATTAGTTCTCTACTGGACCATCAATATTCACAATGGACTTTGAGCCTAGGAATGTATTATATGATTTGTAGTTGTTGATGTTTGAGACTCCTCCCCATCTTCTCTAGTCCATTGATCATGGAGTTGTTGCCGCAATGGCTAGTTCAGAACCATTAACAGAGGTATGAAAAAGTTTTCATAGTTTTAGTTGTTATTAAGTATGATTGGGTGATTATATTGATTGAATTGTTGTATGGCCTTGTTAATCCTGATCATCAATGAGCTTTTAAGGTGGTACAGAGTGACTAATTGATGGTGGTAAGAAAATAATTGATTTTGAGTGTAAATATATTTGATTTCAATGCATAATAATTATTGATTCATATATACTTTGTTTGTATCAACTCCAATTATAGAGGAGCCTAAACAAGAGGATGAACAAGCATGTGAGGAAGACCCCATCATCCCCCTCATTTCCCTCTATGCAATGACCAAAAACCTCTAGGGATTTATTTCCTTCCCCTCATGAGAAGGAGAAGATATAGGGATAGACACACATGTGTAGGAATTTGCAAACATATATATTGAATTTTATGTTAGTGGACACATTTGACATACATTATATATATATATATATATATATATATATATATGACATTTTATATTTTATGTATGACATATTTGGTGTATGACATTATTAGACTTATGATATTATTCATTATCATAATATACTATATATTTATTCATGTATGAAATTATTGGTTATCATGATATATTATATTTATTTTCATGTACGACATTATTGATTATCATAATATAAATATTTTTTTTCCTTATTCATTATTTATGTATTTCATGTATTTAATTTTAATGTAATTTGCATCTAAAATGATGTAGAGTGCTCACAAAAAAGCTAGTGGATCCCCAACAAGAATACTTTTAAGGAAAACTACCTTTCCCTCCTTCCTAAGTGTCTTCAAAGACTATTTCCAACTTAATTATAGCACTAAACAAACTTCTACCCAACTTTACAAAACTAATTGATCACTTTCACTATTCAAGACTTGGGAAGCAATAAGGGAAAAATGAGAAAATTTGAGAAATGGATACAAATAAACTTCTTGCTTCAAACTAACACCTTAGAAACTTCAAGAAACACCTAATGATGAGATTTCTACAATTGGTTTACTCTCCTAACATGTATTTTGAAAAATTTATCTAAATAGGCCTAATTGTCCTTATAGCCCCTTTTGTGGTTTGTGACAACAACTTTATTTTTCACCATTGAACTCTCTCAATCTCTCCATCCCTCCCTCCCTCCCTTCCTCACACCCCCTCCCTCTCTCCCTCTCTCTCCCTTTATCCCCTAGTCTCTCTCTCTCTCTCTCTGTCTCTCTCTCTGTCTCTCTCTCTCTCTCTCTCTCTATATATATATATATATATATATATCCCTCTATCTCTCTCTATCATATCCTCTCCCATCACCTACTCTCAGTATCTCTATCTCTCCCTCTCTTTATATATATTTTCATGTATCTATATTGATATTTATCTCCATATTTCGCTAGCTAAATATCTCTCTCACTCCTCTCTTTTACTATATATTTCTCACACACACACATCTCTCTCCCCCTATCACACCCTCCCCCATCCCCTACTCTCCCTCTCGTTCACTCTCTCTCTCTCCCATCTGTATGTATGAATATGTGGCCTCTGTTAACACACACACTTCAACACGATCATTGTATGTGGATTCATCTTGAAATGAACATTGGATTGCTCATCCGAAAATCAGCCTGCAAATCGACCTATTGCCTTCTATCCAAAGAGAATTGCTTGTTAGATATCCTCAGATTCGAGGTGTTTAAGCAACTAGACCCTCTAAGAACGAAGGATTTGACAATGAAATTAAGCTAAGAATGAGTATGCAGATTAATCTAGAATGAAAGATGCAATGTAATCTAAGAACAAATAAAGAAAACTAGATTAAGCATATGCATGATTAAACTAAAATGAGATTAAACTAAGAATGAGAATGTATGCAAGAAATGTAAGTAAATGTGAGCATGAATTTCAATAGCAATTCGATAGAAAATCAATTCATCTTGCTCAAAATGAAGAGATGAGGGTCTCTTAAATAGACTTTACTGGAATCCATCAATGGTTGAGATCGATTTGGATCAACGGTCAGGATTGAAGATGAGGTTCAGTCATAAAGGGAAATTCCCAAATTAAAGGGAGTTAACAGATTTAATTTGAGTAAAATAAGGAGTTAACTATTTTAATTTGAGTAGAAAAAGGAGTTAATTGATTTAACTCATTTTTTATCAATAGTGAACTGGAAATTTCCCTTTTCGAACTGAAGAGAGATTTTGGTGAGATATTTAATTTAATAAAATGAGATATGCTCTCATAATTACTTTTTCTATTTAATTAAATGATCTTTGATTAATTAGAGACACTTTTCTCATTTAATTAAATAACTTCATTTAATTAATTAGGAATGTCTTCCTATTTAATTAAATAACTTTGTTTAGTTAATTAGAAGTAAGTACTCCATTTAATTAATTAATTATGTTTAATTAATTAGAAATACCTTTCCCATTTAATTAAATAATTAAATTTAATTAATCAAGATAGGCGTATTTATTAAATTAAATAAATTTAATTCCATAATACATTAGCCTTAAGATAAAATTTAATTTAATTAAAGTATAAATACTTAATAATTAAATTATAATTAAATCGAGTAGGTTTAATGCGACTAATATAAGTATGTATTATAGGAATTAAATAAGAAATATGATGAATGCAGATTAGGGTTTTCTGCATCTGACAATTAAGTCAAGTAGCAAATAGTAGAATGAGAATTGCCTATTAGAATAGGGCTTAAAAATTATTAGAAATAGACCAGAATTGGTATAATGGCAATGAGCCAATTTTGGGGTATTACATTTTGCCCCTCTTTGAATGAACATGTGAGCAGCATGTTCAGTTCAAAGAAAATTAGAAAGCATGATGTGAAGATGAGATTGGTTCCGAAGTTGATGACACAGAGACCAATTGATAAGCTTTTTAAGGACTATCTCTAGAACAGAGCTTAATCCCAAGGGATCCAAGTAGAGCACTTAGATACCTAAGATTGATAGCATTTAAAAGACTATCTTTAGAATGAAGTGTAATCTTTAAGGATCTAGACAGAACATCTAGATACCTGAAATTGATAACATTTAGAAGATTATCTCTAGAACAGAGCTTAACCTTCAAGGATCCAGATAGAACACCTAGATACTCAAAATTGATAGCATTTAGAAGATTATCTCTAGAATGGAGCTTAATCTTCAAGGATCCAGATAGAACACCTAGATACCTAAGATTGATAAATGATAACAAGGTCCAATCATGAGTCATATAATCATCCCTAGAATGAGGATTGATCCTTAGGAGTTGGGGTTTAGACTATCCCAATACTTGTCCATCGAACTCTAAGAAGAGTTGTTATAAGGTTGTTCAATTGATGAAAAGATAAGATAGATGGCAGAGATGCCAGATAGAAGGGAACAAAATGCCCCAAGTGATGAGATGCCCCAAGTGATTAGGACATAAGATGGGAACTAGATGCCCTGAGCAATAAGTATTTAATGATGTAATCATCCTACCCCCTTAGGAGCGAAATCAAAAGATGACACACCAAAAATATGATTTGAACAGTATATCATGAGATATAGAAGAAATTTGAGATTCAACAGGATCTAGAAGAGATCAGAACGATTTGAAGAAGATTCAGGGTTGATTTGAAATGATTGCAAAGTCGCAAAGATCGAATTTGACCAAAAGTTGACCAAATTTTAGCCATAGTTGACTTAAGTTGACTATTTTCAAAATGAATTTTGAAAATATGGAGAATGTAAAGTTGAAAGGATTCGAAGAATCACAAAGTATCAGAAAGATTTGGGCTGCATAAGCGTTCGATCACGTCGGTCCCTAAAATTTTAAAATGCATTTTTGAGGCTGTTAGGTGTGTCAGATTTCGAATTTAATCTCGAAAATGGATCCAGAACGGTCCAATTAGCCAGGGGTGTGATTTTCACACAAATCTGAGCACTTTTGAAAAGTTTGGTCAACACCTATAGAAGGGTACTTTTGTCTTGTAGCAATTTTGAGCTCTGATAAAGACATGGCAGTGAATGTGAGATATCATCATTTTGAGCACTCCAGACAACACAGCCGGCCAGTAGACTATGGACCACCGGTGAGTCGTTGATTTCCCATCTTCGTACTTTTGTTTTCATGCATTTCGAGTTCATTTATTGCATTTTTTAGCATGTTTATTGACTGTCAATTCTTTCTTCGCGCGAGACCAATCTCTTCTAGCGTGAAGATCTTCTTTCTTCGCGTGAACAAATAGGATAGGTTGTTTCTTCATGTGCGTCCGGAGGATCTTCGCGTGGGACACGTTTGGTTTTGTGTGAAGGTGGAGATTCTTCACACGAGGCAATTCGTGTTTCGCATGAGAATCTCTTTTCTCACATGGGCAGCTCTATCTTCGCGCGAGAAGATCTTTTTTCACACGAAGGCTACATTCTTCGCGTGAAGAAAGAATTATTTCACGCGAAAATGAATGTCTTCGCACAAGATTTCACAAATCTCGTGCGAAATTCTTGTGACAAATTTGTGATTTCGCACTTAGAAATTGCACTTTATTTCATTTTGATGCTTCGATTTGGCTTGATACTGATTGTTTGTTTGTCACTTTTTTGTTGTGCATGCAGGAGGTCTTCGAAGATGTTTCATTTAGATTGCATTATCCACCATATGGAGAGTTATTGCAAAGTCTGGATGATGCAGATCGGGCATACATTGCTCGATTGGGTTTGTCTTCTCTTTGCCAGATTCCAGCCGTGATGGTGAATCACAGCCTTCTCACTGCATTGGTAGAGCATTTATATTCAGAGATGAACACCTTTCATTTGGCGATGGGTGAGATGACCATCACACCAGAGGACATATGGAGGATCTTGCAGATTCCTTTTCACGACGCCTGGGTGCTGTATGATACAGTGCCTCGATTAGGGACATAGGCACTATCCATTTTTTTTGAGAGAGAGCTACTGAGAGGCAGGGCTATCAACTGGGATGAGCTGATGCATACCTATGGACCCACACACAAGTTGACATCTGTGCTAGGTATTTTCTTGAGCTGCTTCCTATGTCCTAACAGGGGACAACATGGGTTGGAGTGTGGATGGGGTGTCATGCTCCATAGGATGGTTGAGGCACCCGAGATCTTTGGGTGGGGTCAGTACATGTTGCCCCATCTTTTTCATGAGATGCATGAGGTCATCTTCCATGAGAAGAGGACCATGGTAGTGGGTGTTTATGTTGTACAGATCTGGGCATGGGAGCATCTCCCTGTATGTAGGCCAATTTTTGAGGATTCTCGGGAGCCCATGGAGCCCTACATCTATAGATATTGAGGACATATTACCCAGGCCCACCTGGGTAAGACTGAGCACTGGCGAACACATCTCGATGACCTAGTGTCTGTTATATGGCAACCTGGAGAGAGACAGAGGACTGGGATGATGCCCCTAGAGAGCTGCCCTGGATGTTTAGTTCTCGACCACTGGCAGGAAGGATGACATCAGTCATAGAGAGATTCATGATCTCATGAGTGTCGTGGTAGTATGGTCAACCACAGGACATTTCAACTGAGTACTATGCCTATGCAAGGGTGCAGAGGGATATTGAGTAGAGATGGCCTCCATGGATGGATCCAGGATGATCCATGATAGACATTCACAGCCTAGCTACAGTTTAGTGGGACTACCTACGAGCGATAGTGGATGCCGGGATGACACCTACATATTAGGAATTTTTTATCAGTCATCCATACCCATGTTTTACAGATCCAGTGGGGATGGCAGGGCAGGTACAGGGATAGGGACAGGGATAGGTGCCCCAACAGTAGTAGGCACAGCCATAGTTGCCACCACAGGTCCAGCATCGGTACAATAGATGCCTATTCCCCCACGTTAGATGGGATCAGACCCAGGTGCTGAGGGCAGTGGAGCAGGACACAGTCAGCGAAGGAGGCAGAGGACAGAGGAGCAAGCCCCTCAGTAGGAGGTCCCACAACAGCAGGTGCCTCAACCACAACTACCTCCACCGCAGCAGGCACCTGAGATGGTTGATGAGGATATGCTAGATCAGCTGGCAGGTGGGGTATAGGATGTGGTACAGCGGTACCATGAGTGGGTTCGTGTGGCCTCCCAATAGTTAGGAGAGTTGCAGATTACATTGGCAGTCAGGGATGCATAGCTGGTAGAGCGACAATGAGAGACAAATTTTTAGAGAGAGCACATAGAGACTACAGAGCAAAGATTGGAGCTGGCACAAGATGAGATCCGCTTCTAGTCAGCTCAGGACACATATTATTATGCAGCATATACTAGTGTAGTACCTGATGAGACATTGCAGGTTCAGTGATTCTCTCAGTATGCTTGAGAGTCTGGAGGTGCACGACCTCCTGTCAGGCCAGATATGCCACCACCACCTCCGCCACCTGCTGCCCCTGCTCCTCTTGCTCCTCCTGGAGGTGAGAGTTTGGGATAGAGTTAGATGCTCTGTGTTTGAGTTTTGATTTTGATCCCTGGCTATGTATCAATTGGTGTGCTAGCACCGCATGTATCATTTTTGATCGATTGCGCTCGAGTAGCGCCCATTTTTGTACTGACCCATTCTTTGATATATATATATATATATACGAGATTTTGAGCTGAGTATTCCTGTGTACATGTCATTGTCTATTTTTTCATGCTTTGATGTACATGAGATATATGTTGTACTTAGATAGAACACATATGTATGAACTGACATCTTACGTAGTGTTGCGTGTTTTTGTTTGATAGTCACAGGTATTCCATTGAGGAGCAAGAATCGATGAACCAAATGCTTGTGCAGCCGTAGAGGAATTTGATGCATGTGGAGTATGAACAGAATTACCATCGAATTGCATGCTAATGCAAATGAAGTATGTAATGCAAGACTATGTTAAATGCAACCCTAGGTCTGGTTACCAAGCCTTGACGATTTATCATCACTAGATATAAAATAAATCTCGTATGTTATAGAACTCCCATTGACATTACAATCATGAAAATATGAATATAACATACATTATTGGGATGTCAGGATTAAATGTAAGCATTCAAGGCAGAAGAAGCCAGAATGACTAGAACATTTGTCCCTTTTAATGTAGCAAGTTAACATAAGCATCAAAGCATAAATGCTAGGATGACCTGAATGTTGCTTGCATGATAGGCACACCAAACACATGAGAGATTCCTCTTATGCTAAGTATTTAGTATTCATTTTGTTCGCAACAACCCTTGCATTCGTAACCTAAGACAAAAGTGTGCTAGATATACTTGCAGTGACCCGTACGTTCACTTAATAGGACGAGTATCAGTATGTACTATAGCATGAAGAGTTCACTCCAACAAACAAGGAGAAGAACCAATGTTATTAGCATATTCATATAAAAGGAGTTGAGGTACACACGGCCATCCAATATGATATGGAGGCTCTTATAGTGGACACCCCTCTTATAGGAATAGATCAACTTATTGGAACTAAAACACAAACAGAAAGCAAAGAAAAAGATCATGCCCCCAGTCATTACTTCTCAAGTCGAAGATGACATCATCGAGTTGCTCGAGGAGATATGATAAAGCAAAACAAAGAAAACAAAGAAAATGCTCAGCATATCCAAACAAGTATATCATTTTTGAGTTCAATGCTTTCGGGATTGATGTCAAGTGCTAATGTCCAGAACATGTAAGAAAGAAATCTCTTCAGTAGGGTGACTATAGTAGGCAGACACAGTCAGAACAACTGGTGACTGAGGTCAAAGAGGAATTTTCACGATGAAGAACCTAAGAAGGACTAAGCGACAGTAGACAGACACAGCTAGGACGACTGGTGACTGACGCAAAAGAGATCTTCCATAAAGGAATCTTGAGACATGACCCGAGCAACAGTAGGCAGACACAACTAAAACAACTGGTGACCATTGCAAAAAAGATTCTATGAGAAGAATTTTGAAAAGAGTGACACTGGCAACAGTAGGCAGACATAGTCAGAATGACTGGTGACTGTTGCAAAGGAGATTCTATGAGGAGAATCTCGAAAAGAGTGACACTGGCGACAGTAGGCAGATGCAGTCAAAATGACTGGTGACTATCGCGAAGGAGATTCTATGAGGAGAATCTCAAAAAGAGTGACACTGGCGACAATAGGCAGACGCAGTCAGAATGACTGGTGACTGTCGCGAAGGAGATTCTATGAGGAGAATCTTGAAAAGAGTGACACTAAGGGGGAATGCTCTCGAGCTGTAACAAGACTCAATCTATGGATACATGAGTAGGAAGTAGGAAAGAAAAAGCATGAAAGTGACTGTACAGAATAGCCAGAAGATGTGCTACAAGATGGAGCATTGGGAACAAGAGGCACCTGTTTACCTGGTTTTCACCTTCTTGGCAAGTTTTTTTTTTTTCAAGACTTTTTTGATTTTTAGATTTTTTCATGACATTTAGATATGTACAGAGAGCTTGCTGAGATTGAATCAACTGTAAAAATGCCTCAGATGGAGAGTGTTCATAGGCTCGTTAAGCACTTCTCCTTCAATTGTGGAAAGTTGATAGGCGCCAGTTCCATATACTGCAGTAATGATGTAAGGACCTAGCCAGTTTGGTTCAAACTTTCCCTTTTGCATTCGTTGTTGTTGATTCTTAGGGTTCTCTCTCAAGACGAGATCACCCAGCTGGAAGTCATGTGGCCTAATTCTCCTGTTGTAGCTTAGTGCCATTCTTTGTTGATATGCTCGTAGATGATCACAGGCCACTTGTCATCGTTCATCTAGCAACAGAAGCTCTTGAAGCCGAGCTATCCTATAGTCATCATCAGTGATAAGGCCTTTCATGGAGATTCTCAAGGTAGGAATCTCAACCTCTATTGAAAGCATAACATCCGCCCCATACACCAACGCAAAAGGAGTCGTGCCTGTTGGAGTTCTAATGCTTGTTCTATATACCCATAGGGTTGGATTGATTGGGAGATGCCAGTCTCTCCCTGACTTACTAACTGTGCGATGAAGAATTTTGAGGATCACCTTATTGGATGCCTCAGCTTGTCCATTACCTTGGGGGTAATAAATGGAAGACCAATGTTGTGTAATCTTAAATTTCTTGCACAGTTCTTTGAGGTCTTTATTTTTGAACTATCCTCCATTGTCAGTAATGATTGAGGATGGTATACCATATCTATAGATGATGTAGTTTGTAATAAAAAGTGCTATAGTTTTGCCATCATCAAATGTGAGAGGGACTGCCTCTACCCATTTCGTGAAATAATCTGTAGCGGTGATAATGAACTTATGTCCATTAGAAGAGGTTGGGTGAATCTGTCCCACCAAGTCAAAGGCCCATTGTTGAAATGGTCATGTTGTAGTAGAGGGAATCAACTCTCTAGCTAGAGCATGAATGAGATTCCCATATAGATGACACTCCTTGCAGGACTTAGCATATTTAATAGCTTCTTCCTCCATTTTAGGCCAGTAGTAACCAGCACAAAGGAGTTTGCGAGCTAGTGTCAGGCCATTGGAATGAGATCCGCAAATGCCTTTGTGAATGTTAATTAGTGCACATTTGGACTCGTCGAGTTCTAAACACCTAAGGAGTGTTCCATCGAGAGCTCTCCTATACAGATCTTCAGAAATAATGACATAATGTGAAGCGTTACAGATTAGGTAACATTTCTCATTCCGGGTTAGACCATCTAGAATGGTTTGATTACAAAGGTAGGAATAGATGTGATGGTAGCGGGATGATTCTTGTCCTATAATAGAACAGATCATCTTAGAATCAAGTGTGTCATAGGCTAGGTAGTGTAATGCTTCCACCAAGAACTCGTGTCGTAGATCATTTTTTAGCATTTGTAGAAGGGAGGCTAGAGTGGCCATGGCGTCAGCCGCTTTATTATCTGTGTGTGGAACTTGTTGGAAGGTGATGTGTGCAAAATATTTCATCAAGTCATCAACCATGCATTTGTAAGGAATTAATTTTTCATCCTTTGTTTGATACACATCATTTACTTGGTTGATGACAAGCTAAGAGTCACCGAAGACATCTAACTAATCTACTCTCCATTCAGCTACAATTTTCATACCATTGATCAAAGCTATAGAATCTTGTATGCTTTAGGCAATGAGTATCTCTGTGGTGTAATGAAAAGTAATCTAGAACTTGATCCTTGTTGTGTGAAGGACCCATCGCAAAACATAACCCATGTATGGTGAGTGAGTGTTAGAATTGACTCATCTGGAAAATCAATGTTTATTGGTAGAAGACTCTATATGTGTGCCTCAGCCAGCTGGTCTACAATTGCTTGTCCCTTTATAGCTTTGCATTCAACATATTGGATGTCAAACTCACTTAGTATCATGACCCATTTAGCCAATCTTCCTATGAGAGCTGCCTTACTGAGCAAGTACTTTAATGGATCTATTTTAGCCACAAGCTGTGTAGTGTGGGAAAGCATGTAGTGTCTCAACTTTTGGGAAGAAAAGACAACTTCCAAGCAAGCTTTCTCAATAATGATGTAGTTTTTCTCATAAGAGAGCAATTTTCGGCTCAAGTAATAAATAGTTCTTTCTTTGTTGTCATTGTCTTCCTGAGCCAACAGGATTCCCAAAGATGTTTTAGTGGCTGAAATGTATAAAACCAAAGGCTTCCCATGCATACGAGGAATTAGGATTGGTGGATTGACAAGATATTGTTTAATCTGTGTTAAGCTTTGCTCACAATCCTAGCTCCAATTGAATTTCACACCCTTATGTAAGGTCTTTGTGAATGGTTGTGATTTATTTGCCAATTGTGAAATAAACTTGTGAATAGATTGAAGCCTTCCCTGTAATCCTCTCATTTGACTGATGTTTTGAGGTGGTGGCATGTCCATTATTGCTTGTACTTTTTCTGGATCTACTTCAATTCCCTTTGCAGAAACAATATATCCTAATAGTTTTCTTGATGTGACACCAAATGCGCATTTCTTAGGATTGACCCGAAGGTTAAATTTTTCCATACGATCTAGGATGGGTCCCAAATCGTGCATATGAGTATTGCATTTACCACTTTTGACCAAGGTATCATCAACATAGTCCTCCATAGTTCTATGCATCATGTCATGGAAAATTGTAGTAATAGCCTGCTGATATGTAGCTCCAGCATTCTTTAAACCAAATGGTATCACATTCCAACAAAAGGTTCCCCATGCACATGTGAAAGCTATTTTCTCTTGATCTTCTGGCACAATTTTTATCTGATTGTATCCAGAAAAACCATCCATAAGTGAGTACATCTCATAGCCAGCCATCATGTCCATGATCATATCAATATTAGGGAGCAAAAAGTTGTCTTTAGGACATGCCAAGTTAAGATCATGAAAGTCTGTACAAACTCTGATAGACTTATTGTGCTTGGACACAGGGACAATATTGGATATCCATTTAGCATAATCAATTGCATGAATGAAACCAGCCTTCAGAAGTTTCTCCAATTCAGCTTTGACTAGCAATGCAACATGAGGATGCATTTTTCGAAGCTTCTATTTAACTGGTTTGATGCCTAGTGCTATGGACAAGTGATGTATGAAGAGATCAGGATCCAATCTTGGCATGTCAGAATATGTCCAGGCAAAATTTATTTTCTTCTCCTTGAAAAAGGCAATGAATTGTTCCTTTTCTTTAGTTGACAATGATTGAGCCAAATGTATCACATGAGGATGTTCTACTGTGCCCAGATTAATTGGTTGTTTTGGCTCTATTAACACTAATGATCTCTCCTAAAAGTGACTGGGAAGGACATCAAATATCTCATCTGTGGGTGCCTCAGAGAGGTTTTCACCCTTGGATACGTCTTTTGTTTTTACTTTTTTGGGATCCGACACTGCCACAATGTGGTTTTCACCCTTGGACCTCTTGCATTTTTTCCTTTTAATTATGTAACTGAGATATTTGATGTCGGCCTCAGTCATGTTGATGCTCTACTCATTGGTGGAAGATGTTACAGGTTCAATAGCATTTAGGTAATAGGCAAGAGCATAGTCATTCTGGAATGTGGGGACTTCATTAGATGCATTGGGGTTCCAGTCTATAAACTCAGGATGTGTGAGTGAGAGAGTAGTGACTAGTTCAATTGCATTTATAGTATAGTCATTAAATGTGTGGACCAAAAATTCAAGACCTACGGCGACCTCACCCATAGGTGTATTCAAATGCCTCAGAGTATGAACGTTAGTAATTGACGACTCTAGGACACTAGTTGGATCAGAGCCCTGTGACCTATCCCTAGACGTTTCACTCACTTTGATTTGATTTTCATAGACATGCACTTGGTCAATGTCTTTATTAGTAGTCACTTCTGAAAGATTGTCAAATTCATATTCATGAGAATCGGTGCTACATGGTGAGAGACTATATAACTCCCCAACAGTGATAGTGACATACTCTCCTTTAGCCTCTGGATTCTTACACAAATACTCAATATGGCATGACTGACTAGATTCTCCCTTTTCTGAATGATATTTGAGTTTCTTAGCATTGTCCTCAGAAGAATCACTAGTATCATCCATAGTGCTAACACATGGCACAAAGTCATCTGGCTTAGCAAAGAATTTAGCAAGATCATAAGGAATAGGATGAGGCTAAGAATCCTCATCATCAGATTCTTCCTCTTGAGTACCTGACTTAGATTGTGACTCATTTTTAGATGAACTCTTAGGTACGGGTATGAATTTATTAGATCCCAAATGGAAAGGGACCTTCTTAAACCCTAGGCCAGTTGTGTCACTGTTGTTTCAAGCTATTTTTTTGATAGGATCTATTAAACCATTGTTATTGCACCCAATAGGGCCAGTTCCCTTGTAACCAAAATGCTTCATAAGCTTAAGACCAGGCCCATACTTCTTAGGAGTGATTTCTCGAGCTTTTTCTATTAGGTCTACTGGAGCCTCTTCTTTGTAAAGCCATGTAGCAATGGCTCTATTTTTGCTTTCATCTTCTAAGGGAACTGTAGCTTTTATAAAAGAGCCATTAAACTTGGTCTGAGGTGTCAACACGAATGGCTTCTTTACTTCTGAGGGTCTCCCAAAATGTTGAGGGGACTCTGGAATAGATGTTAATGACAACACTGATTCCATGTGGTACTCTCCCATATCAGTTTCTTTCAATTTAAATGACTGCTCAACTTGTTTCAGCTTATTGTTGTGACAATCAGTAGACTCACAGTTCGTAGGGATGAAAGAATCAACAACTTTAAGCATATTGCAAGTGTAGCTAGTAGTGGTAGGAATAGTAACTTCATAGCCATGAAATGGGAATTTAATGCATTGGTGGTATGTGGATGGCACATCGCGCATCTCATGTATCCATGGCCATCCCAAAAAAATGTTGTAGGCTAAGGGAATGTCAAGCACCTGACAGGTGACATCCCTTTCGACAAGACCGACATGAATTGGTAAAGTTACAAGACGTAGTGACTTTCGTTCTACTTCATCATACACTTTAATAGTGATCTTTCGTCGAGGATCAACAGAGTCCTCAGAATAATCCAATTGTCTAAGCAAAGCAGTAGAAACAATGTTTAGGCCAGTGCCATTGTCAATGAGTACCCGACGAACATGTGTCTGGTGGATCATGACCTCAATGTGTAGAGGCTGATTGTGTGGGTGATTCAGTGAGTTGTGATCCTCCTCGAAGAAGGTCATAAGATGAGGTGAGGTCAGGTGACCTACCATGGATTGAAATCACTCAAGATCAAGATCTTGAGGAATGTTTGCCTCAGTGAGGGCTTTGTCCAAAATTTGCTTGTGAGCAGGCAAGATTTTAAGTAGCTCAAATATGGAAATGTGAGCATTGGTTCATTTCAATTGATCTAGAACACTATAACTGGTTGCAGTCAAGTACGTTGTGTGTTTTGCACCTTTATCGGATGGACCAGCAAGGGTTTTGTTCTTGTGTTGTTCAAGATTTGAAGTAGGAGGTGTAGGGCCTTTGAGCACCAACTTTGCATGAGAGCGAGTAATAGCGTTAGCACAATGTTGTGAAGACGCATTGTCCATGTTATTGGAAGTAGGGCCTCTCAAGACAAATGGTGTCTTGGGTTTATCATTATCTTACCTCCCCTTTATGGTAATAACGTTGCAGTATTCAAAACTTATAGGTTCAACCATGTGAATGACATTGTCATCGTTGGAATACATATAGTTGACCTTATTGTAGGGTTCTGGTTTCGAAGTCTCTCCTTTTTCATAAGCTAGGAAAGGCTCTTTGAATGCCTTGTGGTCTGAGTTTTTGTTATGTCCATCTACCACAAGTTCACCAGCATCAATCATGTCCTAGACTTTATGATGCAGGTTTATACAGTTGCTGGTTTTGTGTCCCTTGTTTTGGTGATACTCACAAAATGAGGTCTCATTCCACCATGGTGGACATGGTTGTGGATCATAGGGACGAGGGTTATCCATTGGTGAGATAAGCTTGTGTTGTAGCAATTTTTTGTAAACCACATCCAAAGGTTCTCCCAAAGGCGTATACTATCGCTTGGCTCGTGTTGCCCATGAGTTTCTCGGTTTGTTCCCAGATGCCTTATTGTTAGGAGGAGGCTTCTTAGCATTTTTGACCACTTTGAGACAGTCCGTGAGATTAAATGCTGCTTTAGTAGGTTTTGGTGTGACATTATCAACAACCCCATCATGTACAATTTCTCAGTTCTTGTTGACATGTTTGGTTTTATCCTTGTTGGAAGTGGAACCTTGTTTTGAGTCTCTCTGAAGAGTGAGCTCACCTTTCTTGACCATAAATTCTTCGATACAGATAGCCTGTGTAATCATGTCTTCAAAGGTACGTGAACCTTGTAGTTGGACTCTATATCCAAAATCAGGTAAGAGGTTATCAGTGAAAATGTCAAGCTTCTCCGTTTTTGGGATTTTATGAGAATACTTAGTGTAAAGTTGTCTCCACCGTTGGAGGAAAGTGAGAAAAGGCTCACCAACCTTCTGTTTAAGGTTGCATAGATCTCGAATATTTATAGGATGTTGAATGTTATGACAATATTGCTGAACAAATGAATTAGCAATTTTGTCAAACATCTTGATACCAGGAGGTAAATGTGAGAACCACACCAAAGCCTGACCACCTAGGCTTCTAGGGAATAAATGCATGAGGTACGTTTGATTGTGTATAAACTCCATAGACAAAGCACCAAATTCCTACAAGTGATCTTGGGGATCAGTAGTACCAAAGTACTTGTCATATTTGGGTAGTTCTATGCCTCGTGGGAAAGGCAGCATGTTTATACTTTTGTCAAATGGGAATGAACAAAGAGTGTCCAATGTGTATGTCTTTTTGGGTTTCTCTTTCTCATGCATCATCTGAGCCAATTGGTCTTGCATAATTTTTAGTTGTTTTTGGAGTTTAGCGGTCTTAGTTTCTTCTTCACATGTGATAATAGTCTCCACATTGAAATGTGTGGGCAATTTAGCTCCCTCTTGGGCGAGTTTGAGAAAGTACTTTTCTTTCTCTTCGTTGAGTAGGATTCCCATGACCTTCTAAAAGTTCTTGTCTCTTCGACATTTTGCTATGTGTTTAGGAAGGATTTCCACCTCTTCCTGTTCCTCATCAGTGTCATACTCTTTCTCTTTCTCCTTGTCATCCCTAGGTTGTTCTTGATATCGACTATGACTACCCTGTTTAGGTTCACGATTAGTCATTATAGGAACTTGTTTAGTTTCTGTATGTTGTGTTTCAAAAGGGTCCGTGGAGAAAGGATCATACATTGTGTTTGGGAATGCAGGACTTCTACCTATCTCAATATCCTCTTGGTAAAAAGGATTTCTAATTTGTTGCAAATTGGAAAATGTTTGTTGAACTTGAGATGACCTTGCAGGTGAGGAAGATCGTGAAGACACCTCACTAGCCAAACTAGATACAGATTGCGTAGTGAAAGGTAAGCTACCTCTGTCATGATTACGACCCCTAGCACGACCATGTCTAATGTTATCAGGATAAAACACGTTGCCACTTCTAGTTGTGACAGTCATAGGCAAGGACAAGAAGCTAGAACTTGGACAAGGACTACACTAAGACTAAGTCTCAAAAAGGACAAGATAATAGCAATAATTTTGTTCACTAAGGCACAAATGGTCTGATTTAAAGGCTAGAACAGCTAGAGATTATGACCACTGCGACACAAAGTATGACAAGCATTAAGACGAGGACCAAAATTACTTATGAGACAAGACTAGTCAAGGTATAAGACACAAATCTTTGGCTAAGCGAAGTGTCACTATTTCAAGGCTGTTTGCAAACAAAGAGCGATAAGCGGATGCAAAAAAGGATAGTGTGTACATCGCAGATAGCTAGAACATACCCAGATTGTTAATGCTAATACAAAGTCTTGTGCAAAAAACCTTTACGGGTCACGCAAAGAAGTTTTATGGGCCGCGCGAAGATGTTCCTGTCTCGTGCAAAGGTCATTAATAGTTTTTAATTTTGCACGAGAATGTTTACGGATCGCATGAAGATGCGCAACAGAAGTTTAATTTTGTGCGAGGACAAAATGGCTTCGCGTGAGAGCCAAATGATTTCATGTGAGACCCAAATGATTTTGCTTGAAAGGATAGAACAGTTTCACAATAGTGGCCGATTTTGAAAAAAAATTTGATCGTTCCAATAACCAGACAGATAAATAGGAACGTAGAACATCAAGCAAGTGATTTCAAGCACGTCTGAAAATAATGAGCAAGGGCAAAAGTAACCTTGCGCATGAACAATCAAGTGACTTAGTTTGTGCTAATCCCTAGGAGAGCTATTTGTGTATGTTTTTAAAGAGTTTTGCAATCACGCATACATCTCTAGAAAATAAAAGTTGGCTTCTCTAAGGTATTTAGTAATGGTTTGACTCTGCAACTTTTATGACTCATAGGGGTGACCTCCAATCCCAGCGCACTGCGGTTTTGACACAGTCTGAGAACTTAATCTTCAAGAGCTGCTAGGGAGATTTGAAAACCCACAATGAACCATGCCTGTGGAGATTTCTTCCACAAGAACATTTATATAGCGGTTGTCACTACCATGGCAAAAATGGATATTACTGCTTGAGGTTCTGTAATCACAGTTTTCCCTATAGAGGGATTGTCTGCTACGGTTAACCCTCTCTAAAGGTGACCGACTCACAATAGTATACCATGAGGGGACTTACCTTCCAGATTCAAGGTTTTGACACCTTTTCACCTTTAGCCCAATCAAAGTAGACAGCTAAACTAAGATTATCTCTTAAAGATCTATGATATCGTCTCCCTATGATCTATCAACCTCTCCGGAGAAAGGATGCCTTAATCAACAAGTTGAAGATTCATCTATCTATGAGATGCTCAAAGTATCCTCCCCACCTACAAGGAATCCATCTTAGAGAGGAGTTTCACTAGGAACCCACTCCCTCAAGATCCACGAATAGTGTTCATGGGGGCTTAATAACTATGTGTGTACAGATGTTAATTCCTGAAAGAAAATCTATCCAAAAGCAATAAAAAAGAACAAGGTGGTATACTTAACACTTTAACTAATGTGAGGTGAGTCCAAATATGTGGAACATTTAACCTCTCACACAAGCTAACACGAGTCCACAACTCAGAAACCAGTGAGTTCTAGAAAGCATAAAAGGGTTGCCTTGTGGAGCATTTAACACTTATGTCCTATAGACCCCTCCCCTTTAACATGGTGCTAATCTTGCAACCATAGGGCTAAATGAATACTAACAGAGATCACACCCTAGTATCAAATTATGCATGTGTTGTAAAATGAAAATACGAAAGTTAACACACACAAGCTCAACATGAGAGATGTTTGTTTTAGATCCACATGAAGTGTTGTCAGCTGAAGAAGGTTACATGATGATCCTCGCAATGTGTTTATGAAATTTTACCTATTTTTAGTGACTTTATCACACTTTTCCCATTGTCTCACAAACCGCTATTATGCTGTTCCAAAAAAATCAGAAAACACAAAAACACTAGAAACCACAAACAGTCAGCAGAAAAACCAAAAAACATGAAAATCAATGCAAAAATTTGCCTCTATCAGCAGAGTTTTGCACAAAATTCTTGACAATCTGCGCGAAGAAGTTTTACGGCTTGTGCGAAATCAAATTCGGCTCGCGCAAAATTATATTCGGCTCATGTGAAGAAACAGGTTTCGTGCGAAGTTTCACGCACCAAAAACTTTCTCGCGCGACGTGGAAAGAATCTTTGTGCAAAGATTCTAGATCCTCGCATGAAAATGAACAGTCTCGCGTGAAGATTTCAAATTTGTACGGAATAGTATGGATAGAGAATAAAAAATGATTAAAAAAATATAGAAAGAGGCCAGAAAAACTGATCATTGGGCCCCACGATGGGCGCCAAAAATGTATGCATGAATATGTGGCCTCTGTTAACACACACACTTCAACACGGTCATTGTATGCGAATTCATCCCGAAATGAACATGGGATTGTTCATCCAAAAATTAGCCTGCAAAGCGACCTATTTCCTTCTATCTAAAGGAAATTGCTTGTCAGATATCCTCAGATTCGAGGTGTTTAAGCAACTAGACCCTCTAAGAACGAAGGATTTGACAATGAAATTAAGCTAAGAATGAGTATGCAGATTAATCTAGAATGAAAGATGCAATGTAATCTAAGAACAAATAAAGCAAACTAGATTAAGCATATGCATGATTAAACTAAGAATGAGAATGTATGCAAGAAATGTAAGTAAATGTGAGCATGAATTTCAACAGCAATTCGATAGCAAATCAATTCATCCTCCTCAAAATGAAGAGATCAGGGTCTCTTAAATAGACTTTCCTGGAATCCATCAACGGTTGAGATCGATTTGGATCAACGGTCAGGATTGAAGATGAGGTTCAGTCATAAAGAGAAATTCCCAAATTAAAGGGAGTTAACAGATTTAATTTGAGTAAAATAAGGAGTTAACTATTTTAATTTGAGTAGAAAAAGGAGTTAACTGATTTAACTCATTTTTGATCAATAGTGAACTGGAAATTTCCCTTTTTGAATTGAAGAGATATTTTGTTGAGATATTTAATTTAATAAAATGAGATATTCTCTCATAATTACTTTTTATATTTAATTAAATAATCTTTAATTAATTAGAGACACTTTTCTCATTTAATTAAATAACTTCATTTAATTAAGTAGGAATGTCTTCCTATTTAATTAAATTACTTTGCTTAATTAATTAGAAGTAAGTATTCCACTTAATTAATTAATTTTGTTTAATTAATTAGAAATACCTTTCCCATTTAATTAAATAATTAAATTTAATTAATCAAGATAGGCGTATTTATTAAATTTAATAAATTTAATTCCATAATACATTAGCCTTAGGATAAAATTTAATTTAATTAAAGTATAAATACTTAATAATTAAATTATAATTAAATAGAGTAGGTTTAATGTGACTAATATAAGTACGTATTATAGGAATTAAATAAGAAATATGATGAATGCAGATTAGGGTTTTCTGCATCTGACAATTAAGTCAAGTAGCGAATAGCAGAATGAGAATTTCTTATTAGAATAGGACTTAGAAATTATCAGAAATAGACCAGAATTGGTATAATGGCAATGAGCCAATTTTGGGGTATTACACCATCCTCTCTCTGTCTCTCTCTCTCTCTCTCTCTCTCTCTCTCTCTCTCTCTCTCTCTCTCTCTCTCTCTCTCTCTCCCCATCCCTCTCTCCCTAACACACCTTCTCCCATCCCCTACTCTCTCTCTCTCTCTCTCTCTCTCTCTCTCTCTCTCTCTCTCTCTCTCTCCCCCTTTCACTATTTCTCCCTCCCTCTCTCCCTATCCCACTCTCTCCTATTTCATACTATCTCCCCGTCCTCTACTCTCTCTCATTCTCTACCCTCTCTCCCTCTCTCCTTCCATCACTCCTTCTATCTCTCCATCCTTCTCTATTGAAATTCAAGCTTACAAAGTGCATGTGCACTATAGCACATACGTAGTACGTAAGCATGAATTTAAAAGTTCTTTAAATGGTGCACGTGTGCTATATAGTGTGCATGTGCTATAACACACACAATATTTTTAAAGATATGGATTCTAGCATTTCCAAGGCTTGGATTCACCTTGGGGATCCAACCCAAAGCTTTGGAGTCTCTAAACTAGTTTGAGATGTGTTTTGCAACAAACCTACAAAAAAAAAAAAAAAAATCTTGTGTGCTCTCCTCGAAGTTTCCTCATGGTTGAGGATTGATAAAATAAGGTTACATGACATTGTTGATCTCTGTGTTAACTATATAACCATATAATTTATTTTGAATTTGAATTATTTCAAGAATTTCCACTATAATTTATTTTGAATGTATGTCCCTTTTTTTAAAAAAACCAATGTGTACTAATGGGGGTGTAGATTTTACCACATTCATCAAATTTCGCAAAAACTTAGTTTTTTGGAAACTAGACTCCATTCTACACATTTAAAAAATAGAAGTTTTGGTTTAAGATTAGTTTTCAATCATTTCTAGAGGAAGCATACATATATTTCACATTTTTGAGATGCATCCAATTACAAAATTCATAAATAAAAAATACACATTATAAAATTACCCAAAAAATATGGAATAAAATACATAGTGTTAGGTAACTTTTCACTAGAGTGATTAAATAATTTCAAAAAAGAAGTTGAAATTTTAGTGGGGGCACACTTTGCACTATGTTATGTTTTTTCCTAGAAAAATAGTACCACTTTCTATGACCCCCTTTCTTGAGGATTTAAAACTAAACCATTTTGAAAAAAAATTAGTAGTTTAAAAAACTAGATTGAAAGGACTACTACTTTTTTTTTTGTCATATCTTAAAATTTTGAGCATAACTATCTTTAAATTCTTTTCAAAGTTTAGAAATTTTTTATTTTAGAAAAAAAAGAAAAGAAAAAGGTGGCCACTTATACCATCCTTTTGGCACCAGAATTTGGTGCACTTACCTAGCTTGTAAAGCTAGTAAAAAATTTGCAGTTATGTGCACTCTAACAACAATAACTAAAAATGATAAGACATAGCATATTAAAATGGTTGTACATTCCATGTACATTGGAAAAAGACATCAAGAGAATTTTGATATTGAGTTTTATCCAAACAATCAAAAGGAAAAGATGTGTTTGGCAACTAAATTTGCTGGTAAAAATGTTATTCCCTTCAAAATCATTGGATAAAGAACTGAAAAATGGTTCATGCCTTTTTGTTATGAGGATGATGGGGGATGCCTACTTTAAAATGATTATTGTTTCAAAAGTTCTTAGTGCCAATGAAAAATTTCAAATGGTGACATTCAAATTTGAAAATTTACCATGTGATGAAATTTTAAAATTGGGGGTCTAAAACTATTCTTCTTCCAAATTTAGATTTCAAATCTTTTATGGATCTAAAGTCTCAATCATATACCTAAAGGATTGGCTAGGAGAAAACTATAATTATATATTGAAATAGATTAAAAAATGATCAGTTGAGGAGAAAATATTGCAACGATCAAGAAGAAAACTAGCTATGGAGAATCTAGTTATGAATTCTATTAGTGATTAAAATATTAACCAATTACTTGGGATTAAGAGAAAAATCCTACTTGATTAATGGAACAGAGTGGGAAGAGCTTCTAAGACCTATGATAGAAGTTACTTAAAATGACCTAAAGAGCTAGAAAGGGAAAAGCAACAAAGGAGAGAAGTAAGATATGCATGTGACCCTATGTCAGATGATGATGATGATGATGATGCATACTTACCATATACTTGTCAAAGTTGATGTAAGATCAATCCCACATCTCCCAAGAATCATCTGCATGCAAATACCTATCACAAAAAGAGAGAAGCAAAAGCTATGGATGCTACAATTGCTAGATCCATAAATGAAACATTTTTGATGAGAAAAAAGAGACATTGCTATAATCAAAAGTGAATGAATTTTACAATAAGAGATCATCCTTATAAAGGAGATCTAGAAACCCTAAAAATGACCGACCTACGTTTCATCATAATAATTAATAAAAGAATTAATTATTTGCTGCCTAAATTTTAGCTTAAGAAAACTAGAGTTAATTAAGAAATATCTAGTTTCTCTAACACCCACCCCCTCTTAATATAAACTTAGGGAGTAGCTAAAAACCTAGAGACTACTATAAAAAGTAGATTTGGATCCCAACAACAAGGCTTGATGAGGTAATCAAGCACAACCAAATCTCTAAAAATAGGATAAATAGAGAAAACCACATGGTAAAAACCCTACTCCAAAAGGAGATGGAAAACATGTTGAAAAGAAACTAGTGAAGGACTAAAGAAGCCTCCAAACTAGGGAATATTATAGAACATAAGAACAAAATATTCTCATGAAGAACACCATTGAAGCATGTAGAAGTTGCAAAGCTCCATCAAAAGTAACTGTTGATTTGAAGAACCTCCACTGAAATAGAACCTGACCAAGTAGAGAAGACTACAATCTACATCAAATCAAGAGGCACACAAAGGCAAAAAACTAAACAAGAAGATACAAATAGCATAAGAGACCAAAGCCTAAAGAGTTGATCAATTGAACATGGAAGGATATATCCTAAGTAGGAATGAAAAGAAGAGTGTATGTATGATAAATGATCCATCTCAATGAAATGTATAGGTACCTAGCCACTGCATTCACCTAGTAAATAGAAACAAAAATCAAATACACAACTCACTCCATTGAACCAAGGAAGCATGAGAAACAACATAAGAACCCCCCCTAATGTAGACAAGGTTAAGATGATAGGAAACTTAAAAAGTGGGCCAAAAGAACTGTATGTCAAGGAACCACAATCAATATGCAGAAAATAATACATATGTGTGTACTAAGGTGATCAATCTCTAACATGTTATGAGGCTAATATCATAGAAGGGAAACTTATTAGACAAAAGAAGAGGGAAAAAAGGCAAAAAAATCAACACACCTTGGCACTTTAATTAGAGTAGTGCATGTACAATAAGAAATAAGATATGGTGAATCCAAAGAATACAATAATCTACATGAGTGTCCTTACATGACACTGCTCAAATCAGAAGGAAAAGTAAGACAAAACTACTAAAAAAATAATATAGATGGAATATGATACTTTATCTCAGTGTATTTTCAATAATTCATACAAATGATCTCTAAATAGACCAAAAGAGACATAAGGCTAATACAACAAATATTACAACCCATGATGAATCATCTATAGCAGTAAAATTGATCCTCAGACTTGAAACAACCAAGATATCCTCCAGAATACAAAAATATAAAAGATAAAATAGAATGTGCCTAGAAAAGAATTTGGAAAAACAACTAGCATAACTGGAAAGAGCTCAGAAAGACCTTTCCAAAGATATAAAGAATTCCCAAATCAGAGATTAGATGACCAAGATATGTCTCCCAAAGTGAAAACCTATACTCTTGACTTTGATAGTAGAAAAAGCCTTCAAAAAAAATAAAAAATAAAAAATAATTATACCACTATCACGGGCTTAGAACTAGCTTTTTGATGATATCTTGTTTAAAAAAATAGAGTTTGTATGCCTAATATATGAGCAAAACTTTGAAGGTAGGTCCAAATAGAGTCTAAAGGTGTGATAGGATATGCTGATGTAGTGTAGATGCAATGTTGATGTCAACAAGTGACAAGCATAAATCTTATAGTTAAATTTCCATTGAGGAAAAACAATTCTTGAAAAATGAGCCCCAGAGGAAAAATAAATCCAGCTACCAAAAACACATGTCAGACAAAGGGTCTGTGTTGGAAAACAAATTCTAGTGGCCAAGGTGGTGTTATCTTAGGAGACCACCTAAAGCACAAGAACCAAGGTATGCCCACATATCATTTATTAAAAATAAATAAATAAATTAAAAAAAAAAAAACTCATGTTGTAGCCAAAAAAGGAAAAGAAACATAGGCATATGACTACAAAAGAGGTGTGTTGACTGAGAAAGTTGTGGGCTCCAAGACAAGATGCCCCCAGATCCTCTTGTGCCAAAAATACATAGCAATAGAAAAATGTTGAAGGGAGCTAAAAAGAAATGTGAGGGCTACAGTAATCACCCCTCACTCATACTTCTTATTTATTAGCAACACAATTTTGGGTCTTGCACCAACTAGTCTGATGCAGTTGACATGGGTTGCATGTGGACTTGAGTAAAGTTTGAAGTAAGCCCAAGAGCAATCATATGTCTCGAAGCAAGGCTCGACATGTGCATGCAGTATAGATTGCAGACTAGTCTCCTCAAATAAAAAAGTTTTTCACAGGAGTTTGTCATACCATGAGTCCTGAGGTAAAGACAAGTTCCTTCCATCGAACAAAAAATACCTCGATGCATGTAAAACGTGCACTCTTCCGTCATGAGTCCCAAATATCTTCTTGGAAAGTGGTGCTGAGAAAAGATAGTTAACTTTGGCTAGACAAAGAGCTTTAACAATAAAAGAAAAAAAAATCCATCACTCAAACCATTGGCTACACAATCACTAAAAAAAATCTAGCCGAATCATAGTCATGCCAATTAACTACCATAAATCTGCCATATTGATGATAGGACTGGGTCTTGTACCATTGATGGGGTCACTATCAAAGTGGTCACCTAAAAAAATTACCCCTGAAATATTAAAAACCATCTCCTCCTTCTAAAACTAAATTCATTGTCAAGATGGGACAAACCCACTAAGAGGACAAGGCATAGTGAACTAGGTGTGGACTCTATCAAAAAATGCCTCCATTGGTGACTCAAAATAAAAACCTTCTAAAAAGGAGAAAAATTCCCACTAAATGCATGCATTGAGAACTTATAGAGGTCCAAATATTGCCATGGAGCTATGAAGGCCTATGCTAACTTTGACATAGTGTCAAATTGTTAATGTATAGAAGGAAAAGTGGGTTCGATAAGGGCAAGCCCTCAAAGTGCATTGGAGAAGGTACGGACATGGTACGTGTGGTCCCCAAAATAAATCACTTCATCTGGTAGAAGATAAAAAGCCTTAGGTAGGGGTTAAAGAGGCTTGCAATCATGAAAGCATACACAAGGGCCAATCACACTACTGGGTCCACCAAAAAACATTCACAAGAGACTTGAGAACTGATTGCATGGTCATAAACAATTTGACCACCATGCATTACAGGCCATGTGGTGGCTCCACCATGGCAAACACCACAAAAAAATTACCCATTCCAAAAACATTAGTGGGTCATCTATCATGCAAAAAACTTTTGAAATTTCTTTTTCCAAAGGGCTAGCCATGGGCACAAGGACTAAGGATGTATAGGGTCCGTTACACAAGGTCAACAATGATATTTGTGTGAAAAGACTAAGACTTTTCTTCCCACCAAAAAGCATGTACTTTTCCAATTAAAGTTTCATGCTCCCCACCACTCCCCAAAAAAAAAGGCAATGCTTTGAATAAAGCCAATAAAAATTGTGATAATTTTTTTGATAAAATAAATCAAAAAATTATGGTCCCCTTGATTTGTGTTCCTAGGTCAAAATGCCCTAAGTACAAAAAATATTGTTTTAGATTTTAATAATGTCCAAGCTAGACACATTTTATATGGAAATGGGGGTTTTCAAGTACTTTGATCACAATAATGATGTCCATTTGGGCTGAAAGTGCTCCAAAAAATAGAACCTCCCTAGATCCAATACAAAATCTTCTAAAGCCAGAGATCTAAAAAATAATTCCAAATCTCTCACAAATAGAATAAGGGCATGAAGATCTAGGGCTCTGATACCATTGTGAAGTTGATGAAAGATTAACCCCACAACTCCCAAGGATCACCTGCATGTAAACACCTATCATAGAAAGAGAGAAGAAAAATCTATGGAGGTTAAAATCGCTAGATCCATAGATGAGACATTCTTGATAAGAAAAAAAAAATATTTCTATAATCAAAAGTGAATTAATTTTACAATGAGAGATCATCTTTATAAAGGAGATAAAAACCCTAAATAGGACTAACCTAGGTTGCATAATAATAATTGATAAAAGAATTAATTATTAAATGATTAAAGTTTAGCTTAAGAAAACTAGATTTAATTAGGAAATATCTAATTACTCTATCAATACTAGTAGCTCAAGCAGTGATGAAAGGTCCTTAGTGCATATGCACTAAAAAAAAAATTTTAGATAGAGAAGTGACAAGTGTTGTGCAATTATTCATAGAGAAATATAAGTTCTCTATCATCCCTCTCCCTCTCCATCCATACCCCACTGCCCCCCCCCCCCCCCCCGCCCCCCTGCCCATCCTTTCTCTCTATATATCACTCTCATTTCTTTTGGTTCTTCATAGTGCAATGGGGTTTTGGAGAAATAGAAGCAATGTTGTGAGTTCTTATAAACATGATCGCATTTTGTTAAGTATAACTCAATCACATTTATAACATGATTGTGTTATATTAAATTTCAAATTTTTGAATATTGTTTCTTTGGCTCATTACAATGAGCCAAGGCCCATTTTGAAATTTTATTGAAAGTACACAAACAAAATCACATTATGTGTACTTTTGAATTTTTTCATTGTGACCAATTTTTTGCACACAATCTTCTAAACTTGATTATGCTTGTAGTTTATTGGTGAGTTCTATACTTGAGGTCAATATTGAATTACTCAATATTTAATAGTGCTTGGTTATAACTAACCAAATTATACTTTACTCTTTCCTTGTGCTCAAGAAAAATAGTGTAACTCAATGATAATGTCCACCGACTAATATCTTCCTCCTTCATCATTAACAATTTGACACTAATTGGTCTAAGAATATGTCTTAGGAGTAACACCAGGTATGTGTTTACCGAACTCTAATTTTGAAATTCTATATATAAATCCATTTTTCAAATGATATATTTTCTCCTTGTCCATTAAAAATATTTTGAAATTCTCTTTGTAGACACACTTAGATTTTTTAGGAAAGATTGCATAATCCAAAACTTGCCTAGTAATGGTCATAATAGAATCCATGGACATGGTGAAAGACACTACAAAAATGGGAAATTTTCCAATACTCCAAGAATGTACAAATTTTGAAAAAATATTATGATTGATGTCATGGATTTACTCAATGTACAGGGAGAAGTTTCCCTTAACAAACATAAGCCAAATTACCTTATAATTTTTTTCGATTTCATAGTTATTAGGGTTTTTTGGAATCAAATTCCACACACCTCCCCCCTTTGCCTCACCCTCATGAAAGTTGAAGAAATATAAATACAATGGATATGAGTAGCATACTAGAAAAAATTAGTAAATATGAAAAAACATACAAAATAAATAGAAAGAAAAAACTTCCTTTAAAAAAATATGACGACTTCCCATAAAATAATTATTGAAAAAAATGATTGTAAAAACCATTATTAAAATGGAAATATTAAATTCCTTATGTTTCAAGTGTGATTTATTCTTATTGGATCATGACATGAATATAGTTGGGAGATCACTCAAGGAAGTGTAGATTTGCCAAAAAGTGGTTTATAGACTAAGGTTGACCAAACTATCTACTAATTTATTCCCCTCCCTAAGGGTATGATTAAATTTAACATGATATATAGAGGAAATGATGTGGAGACTTGTATATATGAGATATTTTATTTCTCAACCTAGGGATGCTTCATCTCAAAGCATCATTAATACATTTTTGGAGTTTTACTATAAAACCCTTTTTATTTGAGGTTTAAATTCCTAGAAAAGACAAGTAGGATGGCTTCAAATTACCTTCATCACCTTTTATTATGCCACCCCTACTAACTTGGTCAATGTTCTATTTTGTGGAATTAAGCCATCTAGGTTGGAGGAGGGAGCTATGTGATACAATTTTTAAATACAATAGGAGGGGATGTGTGTGTGTCTGTGTGTGTGTGCCTACATCTCTCTCTCTCTCTCTCTCTCTCTCTCTCTATATATATATATATATATATATATATATATATATATATATATATATATATATATATATATATATATATAGACACACACACACACACACACACACACGCACACACATATATTTGCATGTATGTATGTATACAAAAACACAAAGAGGGAGGGAGGGAGGGAGGGAGGGAGAGAGAGAGAGAGAGAGAGAGAGAGAGAGAGAGAGAGAGAGAGAGAGAGAGAGAGAGACAGAGAGAGAGAGAGAGAGAGTTCTTTTAAAAAAACAAGATGACTTCCCATAAAATAATTATTAAAGAAAATTATTGTAAATTTTTTTATTAAAATAGAAATATGAAAATCCTTAGGTTTCAAGTGTGATTTAGTCTTATTGGATCCTGAAATGACTATAGTTGGGAGATCATTCAAGGAAGTGTACATTTACAAAAAAGTGGTATATGGACTAAGGTTTACCAATCTATCTGCTAAGTTATTCCCCTCCCTAAGGGTATGATTAGATTTAATTTGATTTATAAAGGGCATGTTGTGGTGACTTGTACATATGACATATTTTATTTCTCAGCCTAGGGATGCTTCATCGCAAACCATCATGATTACATTAAATGATGGTACTACAAAACCCTTTTTTATTTAGGTGGAGATATGTCTTTAAAGGTTAGTTTCACCTTAAAAAATTTGAGGTTTGAATTCCTAGAAAGGATGAAGAGGATAACTTTATATTATCATTATCATCTTTGATTATGCCACCCCCACCAACTTGATTAATGTTCTATTTGGTGGAATTAAGCCATCTAGGTTATAGGAGGGAGTCATTTGATAGAAGTCCTAAATACAATAGGAAGGATGAATAATTTTCTCTATTTAAAGATAAAATTTTCTCTAAATTACTTCAACTACCAGTAGCCATGTCTTTATCTTCCAAGGTCTACCTTTTCTCATAGACATATGTTCTACTAGTTTTTAAACCATTTTCTACATTAGTATTATTATGTGAACTCGTCAAAGTGGTCCCAACACTAAAGAACCAAATTGAGTATAGGATAGAAACCATATTAAAGTCAAAAAACCTACACAAGGAGGATATTCAAACCTAAACACAACTTTGGACAAGGGTCCCAAATGAGGAGAACATAAATTAACAAAGGATGGGGTATCATCAAACGATACAATAGGTATTCTAGACCAATAGGATTCTTATCTTCCAAAAGGCCTTCTAAGGATGGAATGGTAGCAATATCCATAGTTGGAATGAAAATAGATTTCAAATCCTTAAAGAAATATCAACAACCAAAGTTTAAACATTGGCCCCATCTGATAAAGGATACTAACATCCAACCAAGGGAACTATTTTTTAGAGATAATTTGAAGATTTTTATTCCATAGACATATTTGTGTTCATCAAAGAAGAAGATCAATAATAATACTCCACTAGGAGAGTCAATAGGTTTCCATAAACTTCCACCAAAACCTTTGAGATAGAAATAGCAAAAACATACAAGAGAATAAACGTATGGAAAGAGGAACCAAGATCTATAAAAGACTAACGAATATGTACCTTTTAGGTTGGGAAATAGTCTAGTATTTTTGAAATTTCCACATATACTTCCATCACTAAGGTAAGTCAAAATTTTCATATGTTGAAAAGGTTGGGTGCAAAAAGCCAATCTAGATTCAATAGAATAGAATGAAGCAACAATGAGAAAGAAATTAAAGATACATGAAAGTTATAAAATACAAGAACTAAGATTTATTCTTTTTAACTAGATGTGAAAGGGACTAATCAAAATAGATAGCAATCCCCAAAATAATCTCTTCATCCTAGAATTTTAATAGGAGATTCAACCTATAAATACAAGCAGGGATAGACCTAGCTAGTTGAGAATAAGGATCAAACCTTGACTAACAAAATTTATGTATAGAAGATGTTTCTTAAGATAAATTCAAACTAGAAGGAAGATCTACATGTAATTTTCATGTAAAGGGAAGAGGGAGAACATTCCATTTGGGAGAGTCAAAATGGTTACACTACCCTTGATGACTTACTTAGATGCAATAAATTTCCTTATTGCAACTATGGTTGGGTATTTCACAAAAAATTTACCAATCAAAGAGTTATATGTTTTAATGATGAACCCATCTAATGAAATATATTTAAGTTTTGAGCATGTTCTAGACTCGTAATGCTCAATATAGACACCTAAAAAGGTGACAAACCTATCTTTATTCAAAATATGTCTCCAAATTAGAGGTAATTTTGAAAGAGAATAGATTCAAAGAAGGACAAGGCCCACTTAACTTTCCAATCAAACCAACATTATTCTCATGTGTCGAACTTTGTAGCTTCAAGTCATAGAGCATGGGATCAATGGGAAATGACCCACCTATAAATAAGGAGAGGAACACATTTAGAATCCTATAGAAAAGGGACATGACAATTTACATGCCAATTACCATCAAAGTTTATGGGAGTTCAAACTTTAGATATCATGTACAAGCTTAAAACAAAGGAGGACCCTATGCATAATCCTCTGTAAAAAGAGATTCCTACCCATTATTTCTTGTAAAGATAATTCTTTTAAAATCTTCAAAAACTTTATTGTTTTCTAGTTATAAGAAACACACTCTTATTTAAATATTGATGCTTAGTTCATTGGATAGCATTGAGAAAATAAAAATAATCTTAAGAACAAATAATACATAAAAAGGACTTCCATTTATTCTAGAAGAAAGAGAAAAAATTGCATGGTCTAGGTTCTTCAGCCACAAATTTACCATTTTTCAATTAGTAGGAAGGTTCTCAAGAAAGGCACTGTGTTTATCCCTTCATTACAAGGAAAAATTTTATACTACTAAATATCCTTATTTCATAGAATTTCATGTGATAGAAATTTATGTTTGATTAGAGTCTATGTTCATACTACAATTAGGATAGGAAAGGAAATCTTGGACAATGCAAACAATTATAGATATTATAATATTAGCACTTGCACAAAAAGGAGGTGCAATTGTTACTCTAATAGAAAGATACATCTTCTTCAATATACTAAGGAATTGAAGCAAGTGAAAACCAATTGTATTCTCCTTCTCAATTTCCTCCACCTTTTTCAATTTTTTTGTCTTCTACTACTTCTTCTTCTCATTCTTCTCCTTCTCCTTTTTCTCTTCACCTCCTACTTCTCCATCATCCCCTTTCTCCTTCCTCATTTTTTTCTTCTTAATTTGTGTTTTCTTCTTCATCTTCTCATTTTCCCTTTCCTTCTTCTTCTCCCTCTTCTCTGCCCCCCATCTTTTTTGTTATTTCCATTTTGTTTCTTGTCCTTTTCCTTCTTCTTAATCCATCTTCTTGTTTCTCTTATTTTTCTCTCCTTCTCTTTATTGTGCTTTCTTCTTCATCTTCCACATCATCTTCCCCTTTCCTCTTTCCTCTTGGTCTTGTTCTTCACCCCCTTCTTCATTTCCTTTTCCTTTCCTTTCTACTTTATCGTCTCCTCCTCCTCCCCATTCACTTTCTATTTCTTCATGATCCTCCCCTCCTCCTTCTCCTCCTCCTTCTCCTCCTCTTCCTCCTCAAATCCTCCTCCTTAATCTATTTTTTCTCTCTCTCTCCCCCTCCTCTCTCTTCATTCTTTTCTCTTTTTATTCGACTTATTCTACTTGTGCTTCTTCTTGATCTTTCCCCTCTCCTTTTTATATGTCTCCTCATCCTCCTCCTCCTTTTATTTATTGTCTTTCACATTCTCTTTCCTCCACATTATCCTTATAACCCTTCTTTTTATTATTTTCCTTTAAAGACAACTTATTCTTTTTTCCCTTGTCTATTTTGTACCAGAAGAGAGAGTATCCTAGACATTATTTCCATTATCCTCCTTAAAGTTCTCCTTCCCCTTTTTTTTGTTTAGGGGAAGAGAGAGAGTGTCCTACATTAATTTGACACTATGACTTTCTTAAAATTTAAGTTCAATTTAAAAGATATTGTTATTATGAAAAATTACCCTTTTGTAATTGATAATTTGTTTGAGAAAAAAAAACATAAAATTTTGATGAGTAAAATTAAAATATAAAAATTAATGTATGATATAAAATATACATTCTATGTTAAATCCTAAATAAAATAAAAACATATAGAATTGAATAGAATAATATATTAAATCCAAACTATATTTTTTAAACCAATCAAACATAAATTAAAGAATTTAATGTAATTAATTCAAACTCATACAATTTTTTTATAATATATACTATATTTATAATGTACTTGAAAATATTGAATGTAAACATTTATATAAATTAGTTTTCTACATTTGAATTATCCAATAAAAGGTTTTCTTTTTTTTTAATACACTTGAATTACTCGTAGTTCAACCATTCTAATTATATTATGTATGTAATATTTTTAAATATTAATTATAAGAATATTGCTATACTTTCTATAATATAAATAATTGAATTTATTTTAATTACTTCAAAAAATTATAATAGTGATTGAGGGAACATTGAAATTTATTAGCATTGGCCATGACTTTGGGCACTATAAATATAATCTACTTTTTTCAAATAAAACACAATAGATTTATATTTTCATTAATTATTTTTAAAGATTAATAAATATTATAAAGCAAACTACCACAATGGAAACTAGTAAACATCACTTACTAATCTATCTATATTTTATTATTGATTGCACTATCTTTGTTTATGGTCAAGTAATAACATTTTATTTTTTGGTCATTTTTTAATATTTTCCTATTGAGTCATGATGGGGACTATTGACAATATGATCCACCTCACTCTTACGCGACCACGACAAAGTCTATACATTGTTTGACTACCTCTATTCTCTTAATTTGACTTTACATTGAAAAGTTCTCTTAAATTTAAAGAATAGATAAATGATCTTATATTTTTCTAGTGGGAATACCTAAGATTAGTACTGATCATCCTTCTTCAAATAATATAGGTGCACATGTATGATAATGTTTTTTAATTGAAGAAAGCTGATAAAAAATACAAACAAATAACTATAGTTATGAATATACAGAGAAAACTTATAGTGCTAAACAAACAAAACCATACTCTAATCAACCAAAAGGCTTAAAAACAACAAGTAGCTGACCCGCTATGACATATAACTAGCCAAAAGACCTAAGAACTAGAAGAAGCTGACAAGCTGTCATATATAGCAAGTAATAGCTATTACAAAAATATCAACGAGACCCAAACTAAGAAGTTGTTGAAGCTGTCTGGAACATTTTATTTCACCTCCTTGTAGCTGCAAACTAATACTTGATCTCATCCAGTTGCCTCTGATATCTCACTACGTCTTTATGCTTAATCTTCAACTATGAACATAGATAAACGAATTCAAACAACATGTCTAAGTAAAACACTAGAATATTTATTTGCTGATGCAAACAATGATTAATAAAAAGTGCTCGACATCTACTTTTCTAGCTATGTAACAAAATGCATTGTCATATAGAATTTGAAACTACATTCTTATGAAGACCAATCCTAAAGATTGCCTCCTTCTATCTCAAAGTATGATACAAAATAGTAGGAAAATAGTGAAATATGACATTCTATTTCTTTCTTACTCTAGGACAACTCCAATATATATGTTTCAAATTTTTAGATTGATGAAAAAATGGGCATGAATTGGCTTTCATAGACAAGAATCTTAATCTATCACTGACTAGTAATCTCTGGTGTAAAACTTTCCAAGACAAAATGCATGCATTTGCCTATGCTTTGGATTTCCAAAATTTTGAACTCAAGTTGATCCATGTCCTCTTTGAAAACCTATAGTTCCACTTATTGTTAAGTCAAGGATTCAATTTTAAGGTTGGCAGAATTTGAAGGTAGATATTTTTCAAGGGGAAGCTAGAAAATGGAAATTTCTCTAGCCACGATCAATCCTTGAAAATGTTGTATTGCAAGGGAGTACACATCTTCATTACAAGATCTTGAGGCACTAGTGAGCTCATAAAAATTAAAAATCCTTCAATCCTATTAAGTAGACTAAAGTCAACCTTGATATTTGTCCAAGAAGCCTAGACAAGAGTATTAAAGTCCCAAATGTCACTAAAATGTTTAATGCCTTTTTCTGGAAAGATAGAAAGCATGTTTAGGGAAACATAAAACTAAGAGTTGTGCATGGTATTGAACAATCTTATTCCACCAAATTGAAGAAGTAGCAAAGTTAAAACCATGTTGTAAAGAATTTTTTCTCCATTCAAAAAAATTGCAAACCAATACCAAGCCCACTAAATGGATTGCGAAGGCAAAGAACCTCTAATATGGAAAAAAGGGCAAGTAGAATTTTATCTATCCAACCGATGGAATACCCCCTCCTATTCATATCAAAAAGTACAATTTTTTTATGAAACAACTCTAACTATCCATTTGGTAGATAAACAAACCCCCTATGTCTTAGGATCCAGTAGTCCCAACTCTCCTCTATGTTTGGGTTGAATAATTTTTAGATATCTACCAAATGAGAATGTACTTGACCATCCTCATTGAACATAGGTCCAATAAATTCCTTTTTATGCTTATAATTTAAATACTAAAAGAAATATTTATAGCCTATATTGCCTTCTTTAAACCAATGTAATCTAGATCTAATTTTGGCTCCTTGCCCTCTATAGTGGTCAAGATTATGGAGTTGAGTTTCAATGGAAGCTATGGCTGATTGAATAACTATATTGTCTAGATTAGAATTCAAAAATTTTTGTTGGGGTTGAAGTTTTCCTTGTAGAGACTTCTCTTTTGTTTTTCATTTCCATGATAATCTTTTTCCAAATGAACACGAAAATTTAACACATTTAGAGATAGCTAAATGCTACCACACTCTATAAGACTCTCCTTCTTTCATGTTGGGAATGAGTTCCACAACCCAACCAAAGCATCAATGTAGGACATAATATTTAGATGGGAGGTGTTAAGTTTAAATAGCATTTGTGATTTAGCCACCTTCAAATTCCACTTACTAATGTTGGAAATAATAGGAAAGTGATTTGAAAGTGTGGTAGTATAATCTACATTAGCAAAAATACCTATGGGACCTTCAACAAACTGCAATTTTGGGGAGATATAAAATCTATCTAATCTGGTAAGTTTCCTTTCAGCTCCTATCATACAATTAGTCCAAGTAAACCAATTTTAATGGTGACTTGACTATTTTTTACTAATTGGATCTATGACCCCAATAGTGTTGTGACAAAAAAACCATTAATCAAATTCATCATTGCTAATTTTTACATAGATGGACCAACTATGATCTGAGTAATGCTCATCCATATTCAAATAACCTCCAAAAACCTAATCAGTACGAGTTAAATTATTAGAAAACCAATACCATAATTCACATATTTCTTTTACACTATTAGGGGCATAAATTGAACAAAAACCAATAGGTTGGCCATTGATAAGAGAAAGGACCCACACACAATTATGTGCAAGGTCCTCTCCTCTATCAATGACAAACCTATTGATGTAAGAAGATAGCCCCAAGACTACCCCCCCTCCCCCACCAATCTTCACTATGTAGTGTATAGAAGAAGATGCCCTCTCTCCAAACATTGAGTAATGAAGCTGCGAGGCGAGGGCCATTTAACTTGACCTCTTATAATCTTTTGCCAAATGAACACAAAAATTTAACACATTTAGAGATAGCTAAATGCTACCACACTCTATAAGACTCTCCTTCTTTCATGTTGGGAATGAGTTCCACAACCCAACCAAAGCATCAATGTAGGACATAATCTTTAGATGGGAGGTGTTAAGTTTAAATAGCAGTTGTGATTTAGCCACCTTCAAATTCCACTTACTAATGTTGGAAACAATAGGAAAGTGATTTGAAAGTGTGGTAGTATAATCTACATTAGCAAAAATACCTATGGGACCTTCAACAAGCTGCAATTTTGGGGAGATATAAAATCTATCTAATCTGGTAAGTTTCCTTTCAGCTCCTATCATACAATTAGTCCAAGTAAACCAATTTTAATGGTGACTTGACTATTTTTACTAATTGGATCTATGACCCCAATAGTGTTGTGACAAAAAAACCATTAATCAAATTAATCATTGCTAAGTTTTACATAGATGGACCAACTATGATCTGAGTAATGCTCATCCATATTAAAATAACCTCCAAAAACCTAATCAGTACGAGGTAAATTATTAGACAACCAATCCCATAATTCACATATTTCTTTTGCACTATTAAGGGCACAAATTGAACAAAAACCAATAGGTTGGCCATTGATAAGAGAAAGGACCCACACACAATTATGTGCAAGGTCCTCTCCTCTATCAATGACAAACCTATTGATGTAAGAAGATAGCCCCAAGACTACCCCCCCTCCCCCACCAATCTTCACTATGTAGTGTATAGAAGAAGATGCCCTCTCTCCAAACATTGAGTAATGAAGCTGCGAGGCAAGGGCCATTTAACTTGACCTCTTATAAGAATACAAAATTAGGCTTCTATTTAAAAATGGTTTTCTTAATTTCAAATTTATGGTGTGGGAAGGATAACCCTCTAACATTCCAAGACACAATTTTAAAGTTCATAGTTAGATTGAGGTAGAAAAGTCATCCTCCTATGGCAACACATCAAAATGGCTTGCATGCACAATAGACTTCTTAGAATTCCCCTGATCCTTAAGATTAGAACTGGGTGACCTTAATCAATTTCTCTCAGGTCAAACAAAATTGATTCTCTTTGAAGGAGAAGGAAATCTATGCCTTGTGGAAGGTATAGATAGGGTTGTTTCCTTATTCTTTACATTGGCTCTAGTTGGCGAAGGAGAATGATTACGAAATGGTGAAAACCTCATATTTTGTGAAGAAATATACCTAGGAGGGTCTTTTCTTTTCCTATTCATCCTCCAACTATCTATCATTATGGCATCTTTATAGGTAGAAGTTGAAAAACTGTCATTTAGGATCTCCAGTTCACTAGTAGATTGATTGGATTGTTTTAACTAAGCAAGCATATTTGGCCTCACCATAGGCTAAGGAGGTTGAAACTTAGGGTTTGAGGTTGGAACTATGGCCTAAGAGAGACTAACTCTACTCTCATGGGATGGGCAGTCTCTTATCAAATGTCCCTCTTGTCTACATAAAAAATAGGCATTAGGTTTATTAAGCTAGATTACTAGTTGAGAAAACTCAAAGCCCAACCCAACCAACTTGATATTTTCTAGTAACTGGTTATTCAAATCCATCTCAACACAAGCCCTTGGATACACTCTTAGGCTAGATAACTTATCAGCATTATCCCTACACCAGATAACCCTCCCAAGTTGCTCCACTATAGTTTTCAAAAATAGTCTAAAGGTTAGATTAAGAAATGATAACTCAATCCACATTGGGTATTTTGATCTAGAAGGGCCTTCAAGATGAAAATCTAATGTCTAATCCTATAAATAATAAATCTATCCACATATTACCCATGTCCCATATTGGAGAACTATCTGAGCAACATCAATACATTTGAATTTAAAGAAATATAACCTTTACCCAGCCCTCTTAGAGCTTTAATTTCCCACCCTTTTCTTTCCTAGTTTAATTTACCCCATTTAAAGAAATTACATTTAGTAGGAATGCCCTTCGAAAAGAACAAAATTACAGATCTCTATTGACAATCCTTAATAGATGTGAGCACATCATTAGGAAGTTGTATTCTATTTTCTAGCTCCTACATAGTTTTGTAACCTTTAGCTTGGTGGGTTTTACCTACATTTGTCGACTCCTACAACATTTTGATGTCTTTACCCTACCCCTTATTTTCCTTACTTTTTGAATTAACTGAGATCTCCCTATTTAGTGGAGCGTAAATCTGTTCCATTACTACTCTCCATATTATTGTTGATTGTTAAGATGGTGTTTTCATTGTCCTCCTGAGCTGATGAGAAAGCCCCACCCTCATGAGATTTCATTAATCCAAGTGTATGACCTCTTATCTCTTGGTTGTGGCTGAGGATAATGAAAAATTGATGTGCGTCAAGCTTGAGGCTAGAAAAATGGCACATGTATGATAATGTTAGTTTAATCTTTTTTTTACTCTACACGCAATGGTGTTTGAATATTTTTTTCTACTCTCATAGGCCATTTTCTTTTTTGTTTCCAAACATATATTTTCCTAGCCATGGCCACCATTGCTCACTTGATGAGCATAAATGTTTCTTCTTACGTTACCAAGCTTTTGGTGTGAGAAATTGCAATTTTTAGGGGTGATTCTTCTACCATATACATACACTATATCTATGTTGTGATTTCATTAATCTGGGTGTATGACCTCTTATCTCTTGGTCGTGGCTAAGGATAATGACGAATCAATGTGCCCCAAGGAAGAGGCTAGAAAAATGACACATGTATGATAATTTTAATTTGATCTTCTTCTTCTTTCTACTTGCAATGATGTTTGAATTTTTTTTGTACTTTTATAGGCCATTATGTTTTTTGTTGCCAGACATATATTTTCCCAACCATGGATTCCACTGCTCACATGATGAGCGCAAATGTTTCTTCTTATGTCAACAAACTTTTGGCATGAGACATTATAGTTTTTAGGGGTGATTCTTCTACCACACACACACACACACACACACACACACACACACATATAGAGAGAGAGAGAGTACTACATAAAGGTAGGATCAAAGTAAAAAATACACACAATTGTTTAGATAATTGTCTTTATTTGAGATGAAATAAAAGTTTCTTATTGTTGTAAATATTGTCTTCAATTCAATGTCTTTAATTATTTTCATTAGTTATTGTCTCTTGAAGACAATATAAAACATTTAATTATCATCTTTAATTACTATCTTTAATTATTGTCTCTTCAAAATGATATGAAACCTTTAATTATCCTCTTTAATTTCACTTTGTGTTGAGATAATAGTTCTTTAATTTTAGAGACTATATTTTTTAATATCATTATAAGAATAAATGTAATAAAAGATAAACAACTTAGTATTAATATAAATTTTGACATTTAATGTTTCCAAATGTCAATTATACAATATTTACTATAATTATTCTTAATATATATTCTTGCAAAGCACTTAACAAAATGGTATAAAATAATTTTGAATAAAAAAATAATATTCATTACATTTATTTTCAATATAGTCTTACAAAATAATGTGGGAGCTAATCCTCAATAGGAACATAACGTGAACATGACATTAAACACTAGTAGTTGCACATTTATGTATGTGCAAAAAAGAGCATATAGGAGGATATTCTTTTTTGTAATAAGAAAAAATGGTTGACAAGTGATTGAAGAACCATAGAGCCCACGACATTTTTTATAATTGTTTGAAGAACCATAAGAGTTGAAGTAAGTGCAAGTGGTCTAAAAGGCCTTTTGTACTTGATGAGAGTAGTGAAAATCTAGCTACGAAATCTTCAAAGTTCATTTTGAAGATATGCTCACTAGAAGCCTCCCGTAATAGTATTGAAAGTGTCGGGCTCATTAATGGCCAGACAGAACCCATTATGTGAGTGCAAAAAAGGTCACTTGAATAACTCTAAAAAACTCCACATAATAATTATCTCCCACTTTTGGATCCAAGAGCTTGTCTTTGCTAAGTAATTTAGACACCTACATTGCATAAATCTCAAATCACCTAGTTTTCATAATAATTTTTCAAAAACCCTTTCATGGAGATCTACAAAAAAATAAAATTATTCTTTAAAGAAAACCTCATACTTAACAAATTAGAAGTAGGAAGATACCATACCAAGTCCTTGATATATGCTTTTAAGAGTCACTACAAAGAACTAGTTACATCAGTTCAAGATTTTAAGTATACCTTATCATGCCACTAGCAATATGTCCTCTTTTAGGATCTTGGACAACTTCATAGAGGTTTTTAATCATCTCTTGATAATGTGATTGAGTAGAAATGAAGTACCTATCCTTAGTAACTTGTGGCTGACCTTGAGAAGCCATGACCTAGTTGACATCCATCACATAGATTTGAAATAAGATGTGACAAAGATAAAAATTCAAACTACAGTCTATGTGAATCATTAGAAATCATGACCAAAGCCATTGATATATCCCATGTTTTTATCTCTATAGAAAGAAACATACATGCCAACTCTAAAATTGAAAATAAATTTTGTGAAATAATTTAAAGATACACAACATCAATGAACTAAATTAAAGAGGGCGGCATTATTTGCTTACAACTTCTATGGAAGGATCAATGTCCTCTCCAAGGGGAGGATGAGTTAAATTTGCTCCAACTATTATAGTTGGAAAATCAATGATAAGAGATATTCTCCTCTAAAGAGCATCTACAAGGACATTGTTCCTTCCACCCCCTATAATGAATCCCACCATATAAAATAGATTAAGTTAGAATTATATCTTCCATTGGAGCTAGTTCATGCAATATAGAAAACATTGAATTTATTTTGCATATCTACAATTCAAACAAACATCCAACAAAATTGACAAAATATCACATTATTTACCTTAACATTAATCTTGAGAGCTAAATTTTCCATGTAATATGTTTGCTTCTTTGTTACATGTTTGGATAAACAACATTGAGAAGCTATCCTTTTCAATTTTCCTATAAAAAGCATAAGGCCAAAAATAATAATTCAGCTTTCTATGTCCTTTTGTTCACCTACTTGGACCAATAGTAAAAGAGTACATAGCTAATAAAACATTCCATATAAAGGACCATTTTTATCAGACTTGCAATTAGAAGCTCAAGTTTATTTTCCCTAGGTCCATTATTTAGAGATGTGTGCACGCATTTCAATGTGGACTCAACTTGATTAGGAGGTAACATATGAAGTGGAATCACTGATTGTAAATTTAACTCCTGAAGAGAAACATTGTGTTAAATTAATGCAAGAAAACTCTTGTTTATATAATGTAGTTTTGATAGTAAGTGTTATTATTGTGGAGTCTGATTAGTCTCCAAGTGGGAGATTGTTGTGATGTGGAGCCTAATCAGACTCAAAGGTTTATTCATCATGGTTTTCTCTCCATATTATTTCTACAAGGGTTTGGGGGCAGTGGCCCCAAGATAGGATCAAGGGACAACACCCCTGTGGGGTCTTGGGGCAGCCAAAAATGACCTTATATTGTAAAAAATGTCAACTACTATTTTTCCATTGGACGGCTTATTATAGCCCTAATTTGGCAAGTGGAAAAAGCTTGTATAAGAAGGCTTAGGGTTAGGGATTTCATAATGTAATGGTGATATTGTAGCTTCTTGCGGCAGTATCGAGCTATAAGAGATTTTGGATTGTAATCACTAGATACTAATAATATTGGACTTGTTGTTGGTGGATGTAGCTCAGGGATTGGGTGAACCAAATTAAATCTTGGTGTCTTGTGTTCTCTTATGTGCAATCTATTATTTTCTAATATTGGTTATATTTGCATGTAACTATTATTTCAATCTGAGGTTAACCCTAACAATAAGATGCCATATTAAGATATAGTATGTTAAAGGTTCAAGTCAATTCACTTGCCCTTTACCATATATTCCCAAAGCATTGAAGCAACTCTAGTAGCATTGAGTACTAACACTCTAGTGGTGGTGCTAACACTTAAAGAGAATAAAAAGTTAGCTAAGAAACATAAGTGTAAAAAATAAAAGTAAATGTTAGCATAAGGTAGTGCACAAGCAAATGTGATAAGCAACAACAAATTGATCAATAATAGTAATCATGAAGTTGTAAAATGGCAAGAGCCAAAAGCCATGTATATACCTGGAATGAACTATTTATAACCAAATGATTTTGTTTTCCATACAATTTCTTGATGCAAATATATGAAATATGGTGTACTTGTAATAAGTAAGACAAGTCTTGTTTTCTAGTCCATTGTACAAGACTTAAATTATCAAAGATAGAAGATGGTGAAGATACAAGAACTTATTTTAGAATATCGTAGAGGAGGCCTTCACTAGATGATTTAACAATTTGGTGCTAAAGGAATTTGGGTGGCTTTCTTGCTGCTACAATGGAGCTTCTAGACTAGAGTTTCTTCCTTGCTGCTTCTCTTAATTTTGATGAAGTTACATGTTTCTTTTTTTTACAATGAACCTTGTTTTTACAACAAATTTTGTTATTTTTTTGAGCCCCTTGGTCTCTTTTTTTATCTTTAAATTTATTTGGATTTCCTTATTTTTTATTCAGTTGTCTTTACAATTTTCCTTTGGTTATGCGAAGCATGAGTCTCATTGAATCCCTAATCAAACCAGTCAACACTTTCATGAAAATTGAGAAAGAATTGTTAGATTATGGTGATTGATCAGGAAAGTACTACACATACTTCATAAAAAAAATTTAGGCCGTGGCCGACACGGTAGCCGACATATGGCTGACATGTTGTAACCCTAATATGAATAAAATACTTGTATAAAAGGGTTTAGGGTTAGGTATTTTCATTATGTTGTGATGCGAAATTGCTTCTTGCGGAAGTATTGAGATGTAAGGGATTACAGATTGTAATCAGGTTGTAATCACTGGATTGTAATAAGATCGAACTTGCTATTCGGTGGATGTAGCCCAGGGATTGGGTTAACCATGTTAAATCTTGGTGCCTTGTGTTCATTTCTGTGTGATCTATTATTTTATGTTATTGGTTATATTTGCATGTAGTTTTTTATTTCTATCCATGGTTTATCCTAACAAGTGGTATCAAAACCTGGTTTTGGCCTGGTCATGGGTTCAAATCTCCCCGGTGCCTTCCCAACCCACATAAGCACCTGGTATGTGCATCGAGGGGGAGATTGTTGGGTGATGAGATGCACTCCCCTACCCATAGGTGGTTAATTATGTGGTGTTCCATGTTCACTAAAAGTCATGGCTTTTGGTGCAACGACAAATGGGCCCAACAATTGGTATCAGAGCGAGGTTGTCTTCAGTTATACTCTGCAGGAAAGTCCCACGGTTAAGTGGGAGTCTCACAGTTGAGTGGGAGTGATGGCAGATGAGGGTAAGCTGAGGGTTGATAGGTTTAATGGGCAGAACTTCCAGTTATGGAAGATGCAAATGGAAGACTATCTATATCAGAAGGATTTATGGAAGCCGTTGGAAGGCAAAGCCAAGAATCAGTGAACTATGTCAGAGGCTGAATGGGATCTTTTGGATAGAAAGGCACTCGAAAGTATTTGATTATGCTTGGAACCATCGGTGGCATTTAATATTATAAAATAAAAGATGACAACAGATTTGATGAATACCCTAGCGACACTGTATAAAAAGCCCTCCGCTTCAAACAAGGTATTTCTCATGAAGCCTTTATTTAATATGAAAATGGCAGAAGGTGGATCTATTGTAGATCATTTAAATGAGTTTAATACTATTAATAGTTAGTTATCTTCTGTGTGTATCAATTTTGATGAAGAAATTAGGGCTCTCTTGATTTTGTGTTCTTTGCTTGAAAGCTGGAATGGCTTGGTAATGGTGGTCAGTAATTCTATTCCTGGATCTAGTACCCTAAGTTATGATGATGTGATTGGTGTTATTTTAAGTGAGGAAACTTGTAGAAAATCCTTAGGTGGATCTACATCAGGAAGTGCTTTGAATGCATAAAGTAGGGGCAGAACAACTGAGAGAGGAAATAACTCTGGAAATCATGGGAGATCAAGAGGAAAGTCAAAGGGGAAGAGGTCTCAATCAAGAGGACTGAACGACTATTGGTACTGTGGCAAACCAGGTCATAAAAAGAAAGATTTCTAGAATCGAAAGAAAAATTAAGGACATAAATTAGATGGAGACAAGGAGGCAAATGTGGTAAGTAACAAATCCAAAGAGGATGCTTTGCTTCTGTCTTTAGAGAGTGTTGATGATTCATGGGTTTTAGATTCCGGTGCTTCATTTCATGCTACACCTCATAGAGGTTATTTCATTGATTATGTCCAAGGGGATTTTGGGCTTGTTTATTTAGGGGATAATGAACCCTGTCAAATTGTTGGAAAAGGAAAAATTAAGATTAAGTTGCAAAATGGGAATCATTGGCTACTACATGAGGTAAGACATGTTCCAAAACTAAGTAGGAATTTAATTTCAGCAGGGCAACTCGGTGATGAGGGTTGTGTAGTTACTTTTAATGATAAAAATTGGAAGGTTTCAAAAGGTTCCCTTGTAGTAGAAAAAGGTGTGAAAGTAGGCACCTTATATCTTTGTACAGGTCATATTGTTCCTTCTACTTTGATTATTTTAGAGAAAAATGAATGTTCAGAAACAATTACTGTAGTTGAGCAGGGAGAACAAATAGCTGTTGTAGATTCTGATACAATGTTGTGGCATAATAGACTTGGGCACATGAGTGAGAAAGGTATGAAAGTACTTCATTCAAAGAAAGTTTTACCAAGTCTGAAATGTGTGAATATGGATTTCTGTGAAAGTTGTGTGTATGGAAAATGAAAGAGAGTGAGTTTTGTAAAGGCTGGGAAGGAGAACAAAAAGGAGAAATTAGAGCTTGTGCATACAGATGTATGGGGACCAGCTCAGGTATCTTCTCTTGGTGGCTCTCATTATTATGTTACATTTATTGATGATGCAACTAGAAAAGTATGGGTTTATTTCCTTAGACATAAATCTGATGTATTTCAAACTTTTAAGAAATGGAAATGCTTGGTTGAAAATGAGACTGGTAAGAAATTAAAATGTCCCAGATCTAATAATGGCGGTGAGTATTGCAGTCATGAATTTGAAGATTATTGCTCCACTAATGGTATTCATAGACAAAAGAATGTTCCAAGGACTCCACAAGAAAATAGAGTGGCTGAACGCATGAATAGGACTATAATGGAGCGCGCAAGGAGCATGAGGTTGCATGTTGGGTTTCCCTTACATATGTGGGTGGAGGCTGTCAATACTGCAATATATTTGATTAATAGAGGTCCCTCTACTCTTTTGGGCTGTGGTATTCCAGAGGAAGCATGGGCTGGTAAGAAGGTGAGTTATTCTTTTCTCAAGACCTTCGGTTGTGAAGCTTTTGCTCATATAGACTCTAAAAATAGAACCAAGCTAGAAGCTAAATCAAAGAAATGTGTCTTTGTTGGATATGGCATTAATGAGTTCAGTTATAGGCTTTGGGATTTTGAAAATCTTAAAATTGTTAGAAGTCGGGATGTCATATTCAATGAGAAAGTGTTGTACAAAGATCTGTTGCAGCAACACGAGAAGAAAGAAGATGATTATGTAGTGCTGGATGATATTCCAAAAGCTGATGTTCCAGCCATTCCTCATGATGTGCAACAACTACAACAACAAATACCACACACACCAGTAAATGTTAGACAGTCAACGAGGAAAATTAGACCTCCACAAAGGTTTTCTCCCTCTTTGTATTATATTTTACTTACTAATGCTGGTGAACCTGGAAGTTATGATGAAGCTGTGCATGTGGATACTAAGATTCAGTGGGAGTCTGCAATGAAAAATGAAATGCTGAAAAATAAGACATGGGATTTGTGCAAGTTGCCTGTAGGTAAAAAAGCTTTACAGAATAAGTGGGTCTATAGGTTGAAAGAAGAGGAAGGAGGTAAGAAAATATTTAAGGCCAGGTTAGTTGTAAAAGGATTTGCACAGAAAAAGGGAATTGATTTTGATGAGATATTTTCTCCTGTTGTTCAAATGACTTCTATCCGTACTGTTTTAAGTCTTGTGGCTATTGAATATTTGCATTTAGAGCAGTTGGATGTTAAAATAGCCTTTCTTCATGGTGATTTGGATGAAGAAATATATATGGCTTAGCCACAAGGTTTTGAGGTCAAAGGTAAGGAGAACTTAGTGTGCAAATTGAAGAAAAGTTTATATGGCTTGAAGCAAGCACCTCGGCAATGGTATCTGAAATTTGACAATTTTATGCATGAGCATGGATATAACAGGTGTCATTCAAATTAATGTGTTTATTTTAAGAGGTTGGATGATGATAGCTACATTATTTTATGTTTATATGTTGATGATTTGCTTGTAGCTGGGTCTAACATGGATCATATTACGGGGCTAAAATGCCAGTTAGCACATGCATTTGCTATGAAGGATTTAGGGGCAGCAAAACAACTCCTTGGTATGAAGATTTGCAGAGATAGGAAGAACAAAACCTTGAGGCTATCTCAGGCTGATTATGTTGAGAAGGTGTTGCAATGTTTCTCTATGGAGAATGCTAAAGCTCTGAGCACACCTTTACGTGGTCATTTGAAATTGACTAAGGAGATGTGTCCCAAGACACAGGAAGAGGAGGACAAGATGTCCAAGGTACCCTATGCTTCAGCTGTAGGAAGCTTGATGTATGCTATGGTATGCACTAGGCCAGATATTGCACATGCAGTGGGAGTCGTTAGCAGGTATATGAGTCATCCAGGATTTGAGCATTGGAATGTTGTTAAGTGGATTCTCTGATATTTGAGAGGAACATCCAATAAGTGTTTACACTTTGGGGGCTCTACTATTGATTTACAGGGCTATGTTGACTCAGATTTGGCAAGGGATATTGATACCAGGCAGAGTACGATAGGTTATGTCTTTACTGTTGGTGGGGTAGCTGTGAGCTGGGTTTCTAGGTTACAAAAGATTAATGCTCTATCCACTATAGAGGCAGAGTATGTTGCTGCTATAGAGGTAGCCAAGGAGATGATATGGCTTCAGTTCTTCTTGGAAGAATTGGGACATCCTCAGAAGGATAATTATTTGTAAACAAATAGTCAGAGTGCCATTCATCTTGCTAAGAATTCAGCTCTGCATTCTAAGACCAAACACATATAGTTGCAGTACCATTTCATTTGGTTAGTTTTGAAGGATGGACAGTTAAAGCTGGAGAAGATACATACTAATGACAATCCAACAGATATGTTGACAAAGGTTGTAACAAGGGAGAAGCTAAACTCCTCTTCAGCTTTAGTTGGTCTTTTAGACTGAACATGAATAAAAGAACAATAGAGTCCAGGGTGGTTTGATCTAGTGGGAGCCCCATGTGGTAGTGGTATTGGTATAGGACCAATCTCCAAGTGGGAGATTGTTGTTTAGTGTGGAGCCTAATCAGTCCCCAAGTGGGAGATTGATAGATTATGGTGACTGATCAGGAAAGTACTGCACATACTTCATAAAAAAAATTTAGGCCGTGGCCGACATGGTAGCTGACATATTATGGCTGACATATGGCCGACATGTTGTAACCCTAAAATGAATAAAATACTTGTATAAAAGGGTTAGGAATTTTCATTATGTTGTGATGCGAAATTGCTTCTTGTGGTAGTATTGAGTTGTAAGGGATTATGGATTGTAATCAGGTTGTAATCATTGGATTGTAATAAGATCGGACTTGCTGTTTGGTGGATGTAGCACAAGGATTGGGTGAACCACGTTAAATCTTGGTGCCTTGTGTTCATTTCTGTGTGATCTATTATTTTATGTTATTGGTTATATTTGCATGTAGTTTTTTATTTCTGACAATAGTTTATCCTAACAAGACTTGTCTACTTCTATGGGATGATTCCTCAGACTATGTTGGTTTATATTTCTAGGAAATTTTCTCACATGATCCAAATCAATTCATCTTTCAACTCTTGGTTAAAATTTAATAATTATGAGGGCCTTTTAAAGTGTATTTAAGGTGTAACCAGCTAACATATAATATTGTTGCTTGCTGAGAAAAATAGTCAATGTTCTTTGTGCCCTTAATATCAAGGGATGGGTCCATAAAGAGATTAGTCTAGATGTTGATTTTATATTTGTATGTAACTATTATTTCTATTTGAGGTTAATCCTAATAGTAAGATTCCATATTTAGATATAGTATGTTAATGGTTCAAGTCAATTCGCTTGCCCTTTACCATATATTCCCAGAGCATTGAAGCAACTCTAGTAGCATTTAGCATTATCACTCTAGTGGTGGTGCTAACACCCAAAGAGAAGAAAAATCTAGCTAAGAAACAAAAGTGTAAAAAATAAAAGTAAATGTCAGCATAAGGAAGTGCATAAGAAAATGTGATTAGCAACAACAAATTGATCAATATCAGTAATCATGAAGTTGTGAAATGGCAAGAGCTAAAAGCCATGTATAGATCTGGAAGGGACTATTTATAACAAAATGATATTATTTTCCATACAATTTATGTATGAAAATATAAGAAATATGGTGTACTTGTAATAAGTAAAACGGGTCTTGTTTTCTAGTCTATGGTACAAGACTAAAATTATCAGATAGAAGATGATGAAGATACAAGATTTTTAGAATATTGTAGAGGAGACCTTCACTAGATGATTTAACAATTTGGTATTAAAAGAATTAGGCTATCTTTCCTAATACTACAATGGAGCTTCTAGACTAGAGTTTCTTCCTTACCACTTCTATTAATTTTGATGATTACATGTTTTTTTTGGACAATGAACCATGCTTTTACAACAAATTTTGTTATTTTTTGAACCCATTGGTTTCCCTTTTTATATTTAAATTTGTTTGGATTTCCTTATTTTTTATTCAGTTGTCTTTACAATTTTCCTTTGGTTATGCTAAGTAGGAGTCTCATCAAATTCCTAATCAAACCAGTCAACACTTTCATCAAAATTGAGAAAGACTTGTCTACTTGTACTGGATGATTCCTCAAACTATGCTCCTTGGTTTATATTTCTAGGAAATTTTCTCACATGATTCAAATCAATTCATCTCTACACTCTTGGTTAAGGTTTAATAATTATGAGGGGCTTTTAAAATGTATTTAAGGTGTAATCAGCTAACATATAATATTATTGGTTTCCAAGAAAAAAGGTCAATGTTATTTTTGCCCTTAATGTTAAGGGATTGATCCATAAAGAGATTAGTCTATATATTGATTTTTATATTGAGAAATTATGGAGTGGTCATGGAACATCACACATCTACTCATCTATATAATGAGGTTGTTGGAGAAGACTCTATTAGACCAACCCATCTTATTGTTGTGGTCACAAAAACTCTTTGATCAACAAGATCATTCAGTCATAGATGCTTTTGATCAACAAGATCATTAAAATGATATTTAAACATAGCATAATTTTATGGACAATTTTTCTTATATTAGGTGTTTAATGTAATGTTTCATTAAAAGTAAATTTTTATTGGCATAAGCTTTGATTAGCCATCCAAAGAAAAATAACACCTTAATTGGACTTTGAATTAATGATATTCTCTTAAGGTCATTCCAACTTGTCAAGTTAAAATGGGGAGAAGAGAAATGGTTGCATTGTGTATTGTACTAGAAGCCAAAGTGAAACTACTGGTTGCTACCACATGTAGGTGTTCAACCAACATAAAGATATTGGAGTTGTTCTTACAACTCTGTTACATTACAAATCATGAAGACAAAATATTGAACGATCCTTTGAGTGGTTGGTACTATTACTTGTTTCTAAATTAGGGAATTTCAAGTGAAAATGCTCACATATTGAAAATGAAACTAAGAGTGCACATTTTCTAGGCTCAAATTTTTTCATTGCAATCCACAATTCATGTCAATCTTTGAGCATTATGCAGAAATGGTCAATTGAAGGAGGCTCTACAAATTCTACTTACCAAGAAAAACCTACCACAAGAATCCTCTGCATATGTTCAATTACTGGAAACCTATATTCTCAAAAATGCCCTTTGACAAAGAAAACATGTACACTCTTTCATCGCTCACAGGAGATTTGCATTTGTTGCATAGCCAAATTTTCATAATAGGCTTATTTACATGTATGTCAAGTGCGAAAGTTTGGTAGATTCTTGAAATGTGTTTGACCATATGAGAGAACAGGATAGGCTTTCATGGAATATGATTATTACAACATACAAAAGACATGGGTATCCTCATGAGGTAGTCACACTATTTCACCAGATGCAAGGAACGGATTGTGGTTGCAACTGCCCTGATAGACATGTATGCTACATGTGTAAAGAAAGATAAAGCGCATGAACAAAATACCTCATGCAAGTGTCATTGCTATTGGAATATTAATTGCAGTTGGTCATTTCTCCTTGGAGCCAAATGCTCACCTACCACCCCTAACAGATTGTAGAATAGTCATAAAAATGAATGCGGTAGGTAAAATTTTGAAATCTAAAAAGAGGGGGAAAAATATGACAAAAGGAATAATCAATTTCATTTGACCAGTTAGAAGAAGAGAAGATTAGAAGTTTTAGAGAAGGAAGAAGAGAGAAGTGATTAGCAAACTAGACGTCAGAATGTAGAGAAAAGGAAGTTCATTTCGTGCCTGCAGTTGCACGTGTTTCTTCTCTAATCATTTTGTAAGTTGAATGTTTTATTGTTTCATTCATCTTGTTGAAGCAGTGTTTGCTCCAGGCATTGTAGTATGTAGCCATTAGAGCTGTAAGTTTGAATTTTTTCCAGTTTGAAGTTTTAGGGTTATTTTAGGGTTTTTTGGTTGAAGCCGAATGCTCCTAAATTTTGTAATGATTTAATCCAAGTTGAATAGAAAGCAAGTAGGCATACTTGAATCCATTTGTCTCCTTCTATTCATTGCATTTGAAAAGTTTTATTTGGAAGCTTCAAGTTCTGCATTTTTGGTTTTAATGGTGAAAGTTGTTCACATTATAAATCTTCACTCAGTGAAGTCTTGTTAAAAGATCTTATCTCTACTATCTCTATTGAGTTCACTCGATATCTTCATCTACCAAGCTCTACTTTCCAGTGGCTACCGAGTTCACTCGATAATCACACCTTGCAGTGTCTATCGAGTTCTTCATTTATCGAGTTGTTTCTTCATCTACCAAGTTGCTCTTCTACCGAGCTCACTCGGCATCCTTTGGCTACCGAGTTGCTTGTTCTTCATTTACCAAGCTCACTCAGTAAACACTCTTGCCAGTTGGTTTCTTTAGTTACCGAGCAAATACTATCACTCGATAATAGTTGTTGCTGAGCAAATTTTTAGGTTTAGGGTTGATTTTTAAAGGTTGTGATTATATTTCTCATATGGTATTAAAGGTTTGAGGCCCCACATATATAGTGAGTTAGGGCATTTGTTTTCTTGGGATATTTATCATGGCAGGAGATGCAAGAAAGATATGGCAGTAGCCATCATCCTTTAATGGGAAAAAATTATGATACATGGGCAAAGAAGATGAAAACCATAATGGTTCCTAATGATTTATGGGAGTTTGTGGTTAATGGATTCAATGATGTGATAGACCCAACTCAGTATGCTACTCTCACAAATGCACAAAAGACTCATTTGAAAGAGTCAAGGAGGAAAGATGCAAAGGTATTAAGTCTTATTGAAGCAGCAATGACAAACACTATATTCCCAAAGATTGCAGCAAAAAGTTATGCAAAGGAAGCTTGGGATATCCTTGAGACAAACTTCAAGGGGACTGATAAAGTCCGTACAGTAAAACTTTAGAATATAAGGAGGGAGTTTGAGAACCTTCAAAAGAAGGAAAATGAATCAGTTGCAAACTTTAGCTCAAGGACCTCCAATGTGATTAACCAACTAAAGTCAAATGGAGAAGACTATCAAGAGCAGAGAATAGTGGAGAAGATATTGAGGAGTTTACCTCATAAATATGACAATTTGGTCATGACCATAGAAGATGCAAAAGACCTCACTATTTTGACAATGGATGAGTTAATGGGTACACTTCAAACCCATGAGCATAGGATCAATAGATATACATCTTCTTCTTCCCAAGAGCAAGAATTCAAGGCTCAATCAAATTCAAGAGGAAGGGGGAGAGGAAGAAATGGCTCAGGCAGAAACTCCAGAGGTAGAGGCTGAGGTAATGGAGGACAAAGGAATGTTGTAGCAAAAAGCTTAGGAAGAGCAGATGGAGCAAGTAGCTCACAAAATACCTCAAGAGGAGGTAAGAAAAATTATAACTCAAATAAGAGTAATGTAGAATGCTACTACTATCATAAATATGGGCATTATGCAAATGAATTCTAGAAGAAGCAAAATGATCAGTCAGGAATGCAAATGTGGCTGATGTAAACATGGGAAGTGGAAACAATGCCACTGCCTTCATCATGTATAATGTTGATGAAGAAGGAATCCCTGAAGTTTGGTACCTCGACAGTGGATGTAGCAACCACATGAGTGGTAATGAAACCTTATTTTCATTCATTGAAAAGAGTTTTAAATCTGAGATTAAAATGGGTAACAATGGAACCCTACCAGTTGTGGGAAAAGGATCTATTATGGTCCGCACCAAGAAAGGTGAGAAGAAGGAAATACAAAATGTGTATTTTACCCTTGGTATGGAGCACAATTTGATGAGCATTGGTCAGCTCATTCAAAATGGATACAAAGTACTGATGAAGAATGACACATGTGTCATTCATGAAAAGGATGGGAACAAGAATCTACTTACAGCAGTTCAAATGACAAAGAGCAAAATGTTTCCCTTGAGGATAGAGACATATTTCGCATGTCAAGTTCATGCTGCACCTCCCACACAATCAGCTATAAGGAGTGTGATTGAAGACCCCTTATGGCTATGGCACCTCAGGTATGGTCATCTTGGCTATGTTGGTTTAAATTTATTGTCAAATAAAAGAATGGTAGAAGGTTTGCCACGTATAGAAAATTCATGTGACAAGTGTGAGGCTTGTATTTTGGGTAAGCAACATAGGCTTCCCTTTAATTCTAAAAATTCTAGGAGGGCTAGATATCCATTAGAGTTAGTGCATACTAACCTAGTTGGTCCTATGCAAGTTACTTCCATTGGGGGGAGTACTTATTTTATGACATTTATAGATGATTTTAGTCATAGGACATGGGTGTATTTCTTAAAGAACAAATATGAAGCATTTGATAAATTTGTTGTATTTAAAGCTCAGGCTGAAAGAGAATGTGGACACTATATTAAGGTCCTTAGATTAGATAGAGGAGGGGAGTATACCTCCAATTCTTTCATAAATTTTTGTAGGAAACATGGCATAAAGAAAGGGCTCACAACCAGCTATACACCACAGTAGAATGGAGTGGCTGAAAGAAAGAATAGGACCATTGTTGAAATGGCAAGGAGCATGATGAAAGAGAAAGGTCTCCCAACTAAATTTTGGGGAGAGGTTGTGGCAACAATAGTTTATCTAATTAATAGGTGTCCAAGAAAGGCATTCCATGAAAAAATTCCAATGGAAGCATGGTCACAAAGAAGATGGATAGTTGAACACCTAAGGGTTTTTGGATGTTTTGCATATGCACATGTGCCTAAAGAGAAAAGGCAAAAATTGGATGACAAAGGTGTGAAGTGCATCTTCATAGGGTATAGCTCAGAATCAAAGGCATACAGATTGTATGACCCATTAAATAAAAAGATGACTCTCTCAAGAGATGTGGAATTTCTTGAAAATCAGTCTTGGTATGGTCCAACTGATGAGTCATCGAGCACTTCAAGTAAAGTTCCAATTATGAGTGAAGAGGATGCTGATGAATAGCAAGAATGAGCAGATAAAAGAAAAGGCAAGAAGCCTCAGTCATTATCGAGCTCCTCTAGGCATGACCAAGTGTTAGTGCCAAGCAGTAGCAGCAAAGATTCTGATCCCACACTCTCCTCCTTGTTACCAAGAAAGACCGAGAGTCTTAGGGAGATATACCAAGATGAAATGTATGAAGATTATGATGAGAGTGTTAATTTTGCATTATTTTCTCATAGTGATCTAATATATTTTGAAGAAGCTATTAAGGAGAAGAAATTGTGTAAGGCCATGGATGAGGAGATAGATGCTATAGAAAGAAATGAGACATGGGATCTAATTGATTTGCCTCCCAAGGAGCAAGTGATTAGAGTGAAATGGGTCTACAAGACCAAATGTAATGCTAAAGGTAAGATTGATAGGCATAAGGCAAGGCGGGTAGTCAAGGGCTACAAAAAGCAATATGGCAGAGATTATGATGAGACCTATACCCCAGTTGGAAGAATGGAAACTATGTGTGTTGTCATAGTAGTTGTAGCTCAGCACAAGTGGAAGGTATTTCAAATGGATGTGAAGTTTGCCTTCCTAAATGGTGTATTGAAAGAAGAAGTATATGTGGAGTAGCCACCTGGTTATGAAGTTGTAGGTGAGGAGAACAAAGTATATAGATTGAAGAGAGCTCTTTATGGGTTCAAGCAAGCTCCAAGGGTATGGTACAGTAGGATTGACTCATATTTGATGAGCAATGGCTTTAACAAAAATAATGGTGAGCCTACTCTCTACATCAAGGCAGAAAATAGAGATGTTTTGATTGTTGTCTTGTATGTAGATGATTTAAGTTTTAGTGGTAATGACAAGGCTCTAATTGGTGAGTTTAAAGAGGCCATGAAAAGTGAATTTGAAATGACAGACCTAGGTCTCTTGAATTACTTTCTAGGCATAGAAGTAAAAAAAAATGCATGATGGCATCTTCATGTCTCAAGAAAAATATGCAAGGTAGATCTTGGAGAGATTTAAAAAGTAGAATAGTAAGGCAGCCCCCACACCAATAGCTATAGGTCTGAAATTGAGCAAGGAAGACTCTAGCAAGAGAGTGGATCCAACACTATACAAGAGTATGGTTGGAAGTTCAATGTATTTGATTGCAACTCAGCCAGACCTAATGCATGTAGTAAGTTTGATTTCTAGATTTATGGAAACACCAAAGGATTCCCATTGACAAGTGAGAAAGAGGATCCTAAGGTATGTGAAAGGTACCAAGGGATTTGGAATTTTGTATACTGCATCAAATGAATTCAAGTTGGTTGGTTATATAGATAGTGATTGGGTTGGAAGTATAGATGATAGGAAGAGCACATCTGGATACATGTTTCATATGGGATCGGGTGCAATTTTATGGGCATCCAAGAAGCAATCTATTGTTGCCCAATCTACAGTAGAGGTTGAATACATAGCAGCAAATGCAGCAGCATGTCAAGCTTTTTAGTTAAGAAGGATCTTGATAAATTTGAATGAAAGGCAAGAGGATAGAGCCACAATTTATTGTGACAACATCTCATCAATTCCATTTTCCAAGAATCCAGTCTTCTATGGGAGAAGAAAACACATAGAGATCAGATATCACTTCATCAAAGAGTTGGTGGAGAATGGGGATATCAAGATGGAATCTTGTAAATCTGAGCAACAACTAGCAAACATTTTACCAAGCCATTAGGCATTGGACCTTTTGTACACCTAAGAGAGTGTCATGGTGTAGTTGATCTAGATCAGTAGTGATCCTTGTTTGTTTGGCTCGAGATAAAGGGGAAGTGTTGGAATATTAATTGCAGTTGGTCATTTCTCCCTAGAGCCAAACACCCACCTACCACCCCTGATGGATTGCAAAATAGTCATAGAAATGAATGTGGTAGGTGAAATTTTGAAATCTAAACAGAGGGGAAAAAATATGACAAAAGGAATGATCAGTTTCATTCGACCAGTTAGAAGAAGAGCATATTAGAAGTTGCAGAGAAGGAAGAAGAGAGAAGTGATCAACAGATCTAGATGTCAGAGTGCAAAGAAAAGGAAGTTCATTTTGTGCTTGTAGTTGCACATGTTTCTTCTTTGATCATTCTGTAAGTTGAATGTTTTATTGCTTCATTCGTCTAGTTGAAGCAGTGCTTGCTCCAGGCATTGTAGTATGTAGCCATTAAAGCGGTAAGTTTGAAGTTTAAAGTTTGATGTTTTTCCAGTTTGAAGTTTTAGGGTTATTTTAGGGTTTTCTAGTTGAAGCCAAATGCTCCCAGATTTTGTAATGATTTAATCCAAGTTGATTAGAAAGCAAGAAGGCATACTTGAATCCATTTGTCTCCTTCTATTCATTGCATTTGAAAAAATTTTATTTGGAAGCTTCAAGTTCTAGATTTCTGAATTTTAATGGTGAAAGTTGTTCACATTATAAATCTTCACTCAGTGAAGTCTTGTTAAAAGATCTTATCTCTGCTGTCTCTACCAAGTTCACTTAGTATCTTTATGTACCGAGCTCCACTTTCTAGTGGCTACTGACTTCACTTGGTAATCGCATTGCTTACTGAGTTCACTCAGTAATCACACCCTGTAGTGTCTACCGAGTTCTTCATTTATCGATTTATTTCTTCATCTACCGAGTTGCTCTTCTACCAAGCTCACTCGGAATCCTTTGGCTATTGAGTTTCCTGTTCTTCATTTACCAAGCTCACTTGGTAAAAACTCCTGCCAGTTGGTTTCTTTGGTTACTGAGAAAATACTATCACTCAATAATAGTTGTTGCCAAGCAAATTTTTAGGTTTAGGGTTGATTTTTAAAGTTTGTGATTATATTTCTCACAATTGCATGGAGTGTATTGATTATAGGATATGTAGAAAATAAAATTTTTGAAGAGGCTTTTAAAACTTTCAAGGAAATACAGTTGGCAGGTGTAAAGGAAGACTCTACTACCTTTTCTAGCATACTCCCTACATGTACCAAAATGGGAGCTTTCAAATAGGGCATGGATATCCATCAAAGCATAAGGATAGAGGACTTTTGGGAGATATAGTAGTTGTAAGTGCACAGATAGACATGTAGGAAAAATCTTGAAGCATACTCAAGAAGGACCCATGACTTTATCTTAAGGAAGCTTTATTTTAAAAAAAATTCAGAGGGGTTGGGGCAAGGAGATCTAGGTAAGTCTAAAAATGGAATGAAAGTGAATGGGATCATCAAACATAATGCTCTTTTCCGTGCCATTTGTGACAAGGCATCACAATTCAATGGATTGTAGCACCAATATAGCCATGAGTTATGGAGATATTTACTTGATTGCTTACAGGCAAAATAATTATGAATAATAAAGTCCAATGGATCTATTTCTTTGGATTTGGGATCATCTAAGGACAACACATATGAAAACACAAATCATGTGCCTAGTACACAAGATATAGTAACTCTAGTGGATTGTGTATTTGATGGTCAGTTATGTACCACAGTTTACTACTATAATTATGGTCATCCTTCAAGGGTTTATGAACTATTTTTTTGAATTACAACTACACAAATTCCAACTAAACAACCACCTGAAAATGTCTTGTCACCCTATTACATAGGTTCCTCATCTCCCAAAGAAAACTTAAACAATAATGCCAAAAGCATTCAAAATGTCCAAATTTTGTTGGGAAATGGAGATTAGTCATTTTTGACGCTAAAGCAAATGTACCTTCTCAGGAAATCTTAGCATCTTGTGGAGAAGACATAAATTCATTTATCCACAATGTAAGCATCCCACTATCATCCATAGTCAGTTTCAACAATGTAAGCAGTAAGGAGAGGCATAGTTGACATAGTACTAGTCCAAATGGTGACATAAGTTGAGGCAAAAACCATATCTTCATTCAGTGTGGTTGTGAAATAAATTAGTGTATTATCCAATATCCCACCATAAGGTATCCTCTCACAAAACTCAAACCTTTTTTAATCCAAACATTGACCAAAATTATGTCACGAAGAAACAATATTCTTGAGCTTAACAAATACTTAGATTGTGAATAAAGAGTAGAGACAAATTGCAACAACAATAAATTTAAACAAATATCTAATTCAATCAAATTGAATTATAAAATTTTCTTGATGTCATGATTGGATCAGCTGATCAGAGATGAATAATGCATCACCATTGCCTTAATAAATAGAAGTCTTCAACAAATGTGAGAGCAAGTAAAGCAACAAGAGATCTCATGTATGTTCATGGGAAAACTGAAGATCAAATAATCCATTTGTAACTTCATGGAATTCATCGAACACTGCAAAACCACTTCTCATGTGAAGCTTCATACAAAGTGCAGAAATTAATAAATGAACAAATTGAATCTAGACATACCAACTATAAAAGAACATACCTTTAACCCTTCACTCTTGTTGGCTCCCTTGCAAATCAATTGATCCATCTAATGCAATGTTTTTTGTCTCTTCTTTCATAGATCTTCTTTCTTTTCTAACCCTTGGTTTATATTTGGTTTGTAGTAAAAACTAGCACATCATATAGGATGTAGAGGTAATAATTATAGAATGACTTTTATTAAAATAATGAGCTGAATCAAATGTTCATTCCATTGTAGGTGGGAACATTATTAAATAAGTCTTGATGATAAATATGACTAATGCTTTCCAAAGTTCAATGTCACTCAAGATAAACAAGGTTGAAGAAAACAAGATGAAGACTCTTGGTTAACACCTTCCCCTAATAGAGATATCTTGGGAAAAACATTCACCAAAGCCCCCCAAAAGAGGTACCATTAAATATGCTAATGTTAAATATAAACTATGAACAGGTCATCATAAAGAGAATGTGTGCTTCAAAGGACAAATGAATGATATATTATAGAGTAATTGGAAAATATTTGCTTGTTATTAATAGAGACCGAAAGGTCAATTTATACAAAAGAATAAAACAATGTTTCCTTATGAAATGATCATAAAGAATAGAAACATCATATTATACTAGAGAAAGCTAAAAAATAAAAGCTAACTAAAGTTAACTAGATATTTATAATAGATAACTATTAACTAATAATAGACAATTATCTATTGCTATAATACCCTCCCTTAATGATTAATCTATCTAGAATACCAAGTTGTCCTCTGAATTTGACAAACTTATTAGGACCAAGAGGCTTTGTGAAAATGTCTGTAGTTTGATCCATGGTAGGAACATACTACAAATGTATAGTCATGTCTTCAACTAGCTATCATATGTAATGATAGTGAACATCCACGTGCTTGGTTCATTCATGGAAGACTGGATTTCATGCTAGCTTGATAATGCCTTCATTATCAACAAACAGAGTAGTTAGTCATGATGGTGACATCTGCATATCCCTAAGCATCTGACAAAGCCAAACAACTTCACATCCTGCCTTAACAACCCCTTTGTTTTCAGCCTTTATAGAGGAAAGAGAAACTATCAGATACTTCTTACTTGTCCATGTGACTGCACCATATCCCAAATTGAACACATATACAAAAGTTTACTTTTATCATCAATAGAGCCTACCCAATTTGAATTTGTAAACCTACTTAGTTTAGAATTAGAACTTTGAGAGTAAATAAGTCCATAATCTAAAGTTCCCTTTACATAAAAAAGCACATGCTTTACTGCCATCCAATGATCAGCCTTAGGAGCTATCATAAAGCATAAAATATAGCTAACTATAGAGTTGATATCAAGCCTAGTAGTAGAGATGTAGATGAAGCTACCTACCAGTTTTCTATATATAGTATCATCATTGGAAGAAAAATTAGACTTCATGGATAACTTGAGACCTTTTCTCCATAGGTGTAGATGCAAGCTTGCAATCCTACATCTAGAATTTGTCTAATAGGGCCCTAAGATATTTGGACTAAGATATGAATATACCAAAAGATTGTTGTCAAAATTCAACACCTAGGCAATAATACATGAGCCCAAGATCAGTCATATCAAAATACTAGCATAAATTCTATTTGATTCCCTAAATCAAAGATGTCAAACTGTCAGTGATGATCAAATCATTCACATAAATAACTAGAAGGATGATGTCATAGTCAGTAGTCTTGATATATAGATTTGAGTCTAAAGAACTCCTCTTGAAGCCTTGATCATTGAGGTACTTATCAATTTTTATGTACCATGCCTAAGGGACCTACTTCAATCCATAGAGAGCTTTGACCAATCTGAGAACTTGATGGTCTTTACCAACAACCTTGAAACTAGGAGGCTATGTCATGTAGACCTCTTCACGGAGATCACCATTTAGGAAAGCATTCTTGACATTCATCTAATGGACCTTCCAACCAAACTATGTTGCCATGGCTAGAACTAATTTGATGGTGCTCATCTTTACAATAGGAGCAAAGGTGTCCTCATAATCAATGCCCTAACACTAAGAAAAGTGTTTGACTACTAAATGAGCTCTAGAGTACCATCAGATTTGTATTTGATTTTGTAGATCCATTTGCAACCGATGGGTTTCTTCCCTAGTTGAAGATTAGAAATGATCTAGGTGTTGTTCTTCATCAGGCTCTAGTGTTTAGATGTCATGGCCTATTCCCACTCTAGAATTCCTTTAGCCACAAAATATTTTTGAAGTTCAATTTGAAGTTCAAACACATTGTGAATGTTGGCCATGAGAGTAAAGTTAATAGAATCTATAGTTTTGATCTTTTTCTGAGTAGTTCTCCCATTGATGAGCTCATCATCATGGAGATCAATAGGTGTCTTAGCCCATCACTTAAGATGGATATGAGAATGACCAACATGAGTATCATGAGATTCTTGAGCAACAAGTTCCTCATCAGAAGAATTTAGATCAAACTTAGGTGAAGCATCTACAAAATGAGGTGATCCTATAGGAGAAACCATAGGTGTCTATATATATATATCACTGGAGCTACAAGAGCTACTAGAGCCCTCCCATTAGGTGGACCTAATGGAAGCCAAACTCCCAAATCATGAGCCATCAGAGGTTGGTCTGTTGGATTAGGAATAGGAGAAATAAGCATAAATAGTCATCATTGCTCATTAAAAATGACATCAGGACTATAGATGAGAAGGGATGTCTCAACATTGAACAAGTGGTAGGCTTTGTGAAGACTGTTATATCTAGCAAGCATGAGTTTCTGACCCATGGCATCCAACTTGGTGCATGACACATCAAGGATCCAAATAAAAAGCAAGGGAGCCAAAAACCTTTAGGTGAATGATTCTAGGCTTGTGACTTAACCAAGCCTCTTCTAGAGTTTTACCTTTGACCACCACTATGGGTGACCGGTTCAACAGATAAACTATAGTATTAACTACTTTGGAACAAGTTTGTGTCTGAGCATGGATTGAGTCATCTTGATGATTATCCTATTTTGATGTTCAACTACAGTATTTGGTTGTCACATGTGGGGTGTGGTTAACTATTATTTAATGCCATGTGTATCCAAGAAGTTGGAGAAAACATTAGAATAAAATTCCACCCTTTGTCTAATCTAAGAGTAATAATAGATTTCCCAGACTCTTTTTCAACTAAAGGTTTAAACTTCTAAAATATAGGAAATGCATTTGATTTCTTTTTAAAGAAATACACCCACATTTTTCTACTAAAAATCTCAACAAAAATAGAAAATACCTTGGCCAAGAATAGAAGGAGTGGCCATAGGGCTGTAAATATTGACATTAACAAGATAAAGTACCTTAGAAGGTCTCCATGAATTGCCACTAGTGAAAGGTGTGCAATGTTGCTTCCTAGCCTAGCATACGTCACAAACTCCCAATTGTTGAGTTTGAATCTCTAACAATCTGAGAACAAGCTCATCCTAAGAAATTTGTGAGAGATAATGCACATTTAAGTGCCTATATCTTTGATGCCAAAGTGTACTAATAGAAGACTACCAAGTAACCATAGCTAAGTCCTGAGAGTCACCAAAATCATTAAGTCTAAAAAGACCATGTGATGCTCAAGAGCAACTACAATAGTAGACTTAGTCACTCAATCAGTGATGATGCACTAATGTGAATTGAAGGTGATTGCCAAGTGTGGAGAATGTCACAACAACTAACTGACTATAAGTAGATTTAGTTCCATCCCTAGAATGTAGTACACATTGAGAAATATGAGATTCCTCCCAACAGACTAAATCTAAATGTTTCCTTTGCTGATAACTATCTACTCTTCTCTGCTACCAAAAATAACAAACTCTAAATAAGACTGGTAGTTAGTAAACCATTCTCTGTAGTGAGTGAAATGATGAGAGGCACCTAAATCAATGTACTAGGAAGATGACATGATCTATAGGTCTTTTAGCCATGAAGGAAAAAAAGGTAGATTCCTCTTGCTCAATGTGCTTTGCACTATTCACTTTGGCTTGCAAACTTGATTGCTTAGATTGTGTAGCTAAGCATTTTCAACATTCAACCTTCAATTGTCCAAACTTGTGGTAGTAGTTGTATTGAATGTTATTCTTTTGGGAACCATATAATGTTGGAGTAGAAGAATTTTATTGAGATGGTTGTTGAAACTTTCCTTTATCCTTCTGAAAGGATTTCAAAGCAAAGCCTTGCTTCCAAGTGCCATAATTTTGACCATTGAATTTGGAGTTGTGGTCAAGCATAATGTTTTTCAAAGATGCCACGGCACATTTTTAAATGAAAAATATGAAAATCTATGAAGGCACATTCTTGGAGGCAACAAAATGGAAGACCTAGAAGAAATGGAGAGTGACCCAAAAGAGAGCTTGAAAAGCCTAGAAGGAATATGTCATCATTTTATGGATCCACTAGCTTGAAAAATGAGGTATGAAAAATGAGGCACCTAGAAAAAATGGATGACAACCCAGTTGATCTCTCAAAAAACCCACCAAGAATCTAAAATCAAAATATTTTTTTGAGCTCAAAAATTAGGGTTTTAAAAAAATACAGTCAGTAGCAATGAAAGCTCAGATTTGCAAAATAATGGAGTTCTGGAGGCAAATTTCCATAGGAAAGAGAGGCATCGATCTAAGGTGCCAAGAAATATGATGTTTTGATGCACAAATTTGGGTTCCTACACTAAAAAAAACCATGAAATAGTGACCTTCAGAATTCTAAAAAATACAAATTTGGGGAGCAAAAATGTAGGTTTTTCTATGTTTAAAAGACTATAGTGGTTTGCAAATACAAACCGACCAAATAGAAGAGGAAGCCACGTATTGTAGAACAAGAAAGCACACATGGAAATCATGAATTAGCACCAAGAAAAGTCATGATTTTGAGTTGGCAACCTAGTAACGATGCAAAATACCCTAGCAATTATATAGTCATTACTTCCAACAAAATGTGTTTCTTTGCATTCAAATTTCTCAAGGCAGAAACCCTAGTTGGATTGTAGGAGAAATTGATTGAAAATAATTTCAAAATAATTTCAAGAATAAATTATAAATTTTGTCAAAAAAATTTAAGTATTAGCTCTGATACCATATTACAAAGTAATTGGAAAATATTTGCTTGTTATTAACAGAACCAAAAGGTCAATCTATACAAAAAAAAAAAAAAAATATGATGTTTCCTTAGGAAACAATCATAAAGAATAGAAACATTCTATTCTAGCAAAGAAAGCTAAAAAATGAAAGAAAACTAAAGCTAACTAGATATTTACAATAGATAACCATTAACTAATAATATACAACTAGTAATATGATAAACATTGCATTGGCTATCAACCCAACCATCAATATCATTATAAGTCAATAGTATATTGTTCATTGAATATTATAGCTCCTTGTTGATTCAAGAGATAGACCATTGGGTTTTAATATAAGGTCATTATTTATTCTATGATTTAATTTCTATGTTGTGTAGTCATTGTTTAGTCCTTGTATTAAGGTTTTCAGTTCTATCACTCTCTTATTCACTATATTTTTCATTGTGAATCAAATTTTATTATATATTTTTAGTTAATCTTCTTCTAGTTTCTTGTCCTACAAAAATAATAATAATTACTAAAATTATATTCTATGGAACTAAAATATTTAGATTTGAACTAAATCTCAATATTAATCATTGAAAATTATAAATAAAAGACATATAAAAACAAATAACAACAAATTTGAGGTTTCATGATAAGTTTTTGACTATATTCCTTGACCCTTAAATCAACAAGTTAAGGGCACCTTAGCAAGGGATATTACAACCATAGAGGTATAGCCAACTCAATCTAAAGGGTCCCTTCAAAGTTAATCAAGAAAAAGTGGATGTTAACATGGATGAAACAAGAATTGCATAAATATAAAGGAAAATAAAGAAATAGATCTACTAGATCTCGATCTAAACAAGATTGTAGTGATCTATGACAAGAAAGGGGTGGTAAATTTTGTTGGAGAACACTCACAAAAGAATTAAAAAGAAACCTCTACCATTAGGAGCAGAAGAAAGTGGGCTTCAAACAAGAACATGGTGAGACATATAAATTGGGGATTAAAGATACATAATATCTGACCAATACAATCTGAAAGGATGTGGCAAGAAACAAGGTGGGAGATCAACCCAACAACTCCTCCAAAAACTCAGGGCCAAATTAATAGATGAAGGATAAGTAAGGGCACTTCTCATCTCACCTCTACTATTTCCCAATGAAACACATTTCATAGAATTATGTTTTGTATTGAACCATCCTTCTCCAAAGTAGTGTTGGCAAGGATATATCAGTATATAAATTGCAGCAAGAGGCATGCTCATCCTATGGGACACCCAACAAATCATCCTTCTCCAAGCAATATATACTCGACACACTCTTTTAGTAGTTGTTCAGGTCATTGGCTCTACAAACCTGGTGAATATTTATGACCCACAGCATTTGGATGAAAAATTTTACATGCTAGATTCCTTCCAAGTCATCAACTCATCACTAACCTGCACATATTAGATAGTGACTAGGGATTTCAACATGATCACTATCCTTGAAGAACTGAAGGAGACATAAGATACTTGGATAGAGATTGTAAAGCCTTTCTTGACACGGTAAAAATGATTAATCTACTACATGTTCGGACTTACAATGGAGTGTTGATATAGAAAAAAAAAGAGAGAAGGGGATCACCAAAATTCCTACAAGTTAGATTGATTTGAAATTATAAATAAAAGATATATATACCTTTTTTTCTGTAGCATTTCATAAATCTTCCAACAATGTAATTGCGGTCATCCCTTTAGACTTTGGAAAATTTCTATGGGAAGTCCCATTTAGGCTTTAACTACTATATTTTAAATGTGTCATCTAGACAACTCTAAACGAAAACCTAATAAAATGACCAAAAAATAGGATTATAAAAATATCTAACTTTGAAATGTTCTACAAAATTTATAGGAAGACTGAAAAGTATGAAGGATCCATCATGCACCTAAAATGATGAATATTGATCAAAGAGTCATGAGGCTATTCCCAAGGGATATTGTGTAGCCATCAAACACTTGGGAGTTAGAAAAATCATGCACAAAGAGTAGATAGATGTGAATTATAAATAAATAAAAAAGATTTTACACCATATCATTGTACCTTGATACAAATTAGAAGACTTCAGCAAATAAATAATTGTACTTATCACCTAAATCAAATTGCATTTCTATACATTCTTATTAAAAGCAATAAAACAAAAATAGGACAATATAATGTCTTTTATACCAAAGTATCAACATAATTCCAACAACAAAAACTTAATTGTACTACCTTGTCAAACTCATGTAGCTATTTTTCACAGAGATGACAACATAATGAAGCAATCATTACTTTATCCATCAATACAATTGTTGGACATAAAATTTGAGTAAATTTAATAATCATCCAACCAAACATGATTGATAATACAACCAAAAACTCTAAGTACATGATATATTAAAAAGAGAGATTATATTTTACCATATCAAGTTGGTCTCCATAATCATGGTTGTATCACTAGTCATTCATAATGATATATAATATTGAACACAACAACAAGAAGACTTTTCTAATAGGCATTTCTCAAAAAAGTGTGGCATGTTAGTATTTTATTTCTAGAGAGGGAATACTAGGGTGCGTGCGCTCACACACACACACACAGACACATATTCTCAACTTATACCACCAATTAGGAAAACTACAAAAGTGCATACAACCACTAGAATTACTTGTAACTTGTAATTGTCAAGCTTTTTTAGTTGTGGGTTGCTCCAAGAATGTCATAAAGAGGCTGTAGTGAAAATCATCTGCAAGATTTTATGAGGAAATTCATGAATTTTTTAATGAGAATATTTATTTTTAATGGGTTTGAATATATAAGAAGTTGAATTGTAGCATCAAGTTTTGGAATGCACTCGAAAAATTTGCTATAATTTCACAAAAAAATCATCAAGTGCATGTAGTCTTAGTGAGGGTTGTCTATAAATGAGCCTTGCATATATAACAACCTTGAATATTAAATTTCTAGCTATCTATGGTGGATGCTTGCAATATAAAATATATCATTGACTGGAAAAATTTAGTGGCATTCTAGATGCAATCTTAACATTATTGACCTATATTCCTCAACAAGTCCTTACACACTACTATGAGAAAACATTCCTAGCTGATGGAGGTTTTTGAAGTGTTATCTATTGAGGTTGATGTGTAGCTTTAGAAGCCATAAAAAACCTGAGTTAAGTTGGAGATTAGGGATGGGAAAAGTTGTATAGGATCATAAGATTGCGTAAATTATCAAGAACTTCTTTGGATGTAGATGTTTTTCAATCTATTTAGAAAATTGTGATTTTTTTATTATAGTTGTTGGTCTCCAACAAATATTTTGGAAAACTTCTCGTGGATTCACCCACTATTTCAATTCTTTTTTAGTGTCACCATTTTGATACGTCATGACCTTTATGACCTTTCATTTATTTATTTTTAGAGTGGAGCTTCTCCTAAAGTGGTTGCACTTTTGGATAAGATGATTGAGGGCAACATGCATGAGAGAAGGTCTTCAACTATGAGTATAGAAGTAGATCAATTTTGCGAAATCAACTACAACATCAATCTTGTAACAGCCCTAGAAAAATTAAGAGCCACAAATCTACAGACAAAACTCTCTATTATCCAGATTCAACCCTCCATTTGTAGCCATATTTCTACTTATAAAGCCTTACATATAATAAAGTAATCCAACTACTAGCATAATTGGCAGGATAAAAGTGTTTGTTGCTGAAAAAATGCCAATAAGGTATTGGTAAAAAACTTAATGACTATGAAGAATAATAAATTCAATACTATAATAGAAGATAAGGCATCCTAGCCCAAAAAATATATAATACATAGATAAATTGGATGACTATGTTGAATATAGGATACAAAGGTTTAGATAACATGACACAATTTCCCAAAACAACTACCCCTCACAAGAAGACAAGACTTAAAATACAAATTCACAAAAATGTGCAAAAAGATCCTAAGCACATGGATATTTGTAAATTTTAATAAATTTTGAAACAAAATGTGTCTAATACTTCAAAATCCACAAATGATTAAGCAAAAGATGTTTAACTTACAAATAATCCTACTCTTCTCATAATACGATTTTTCATTACAAACTTCTTTACAAAACTCTAGGGATGATATTTCCTTACAAAAGGAAGTAATTTTTTTACAAACCTTTATGCACACTATTAGATGCTTCTTGTAAAATAAGTATATGAAACATAGAGTTTCAAAAAAAATTAAAAATTGCATAATATAGTTTCAATGCTCATAATCTACTTGCAACAGCCATTTTTGTTGTCTGAAATGATTTTTTGATTACTAATAGAAACCCAAATTATAGTGAGCAATAATAAAATAAGACTTCTAGTTCTAATTAATTGTACCTATTCATCTATAGTAGGCCTTGTAGCCCCCAACAACGTCCTCTCCCATAACTCGATTTGTTTATGTATTTCTTTCCTATAGTCAGCATTGCCATGAGTGTCTGGTAGGGGCCTTAATGTTTTTTATTGTATTTATATTCGACTCCTCCAAGAAGCTTGGTAAGGTGCTTGTGGGATAATTCTAATAGCATTGATACTCGATGGATTATTTATTGAATGTGGTGTACTACTAATGTGGGTGTGTATGTCAATTTGAACAAGGATACTATGACCGCCCATGCCTGATGTAGAAAAAATATTGTGAGGCATTGTGTGTGATACCATTCTTGGGGTAGGTGTATCTAGTTTAGATGTAGATTTCATGACACATATACTTTCCATATTATTCAAAGATCAAGCACAAATATGTCAAGTGTCATAATACGGCTAATAAAATAATCAAACCAAAGTACTATATTATTGAATCTTACCATTTGCATAATATTGGGTATATTAGATGGCATTAGTGGATCATCCAAGATTAGGGGAGTTAGTGTAGAAATTCCCTATGACAAAAAAAAATATTTGTAATTGTTGTAAAAGCACGGACACTTACTAGGCCATGAATGGATTCTAGCAGTCCCTATATAAATAGGTAAGTTCATATTCTTTTGGTAATCTTAGGGACCATGATTGAGATCCTTTTATTCCATGGGCATCAACAAACACATGTTGTCTTAATTGATTCAATTCTTAAAAATATCTCCCAAGGCACTTTTGATCAAACCTTTTGATGAGATTTTGTGTATCCATGGTTATATTTGGGTGACCTTCATTGATGATACTATGATGCCACCAATCAGGTGTGATTCCTTCGAAGTGTAGGATAGAAAATTTAATGGTGTCTTCTTTGGTCACTACACTAAGGTAAAAGTAACTAACATGTGGACCCAAAAGCTGTTAGAATCTGATAAGATTAATAACCCAGAAAACTAGTGCAAAGAATAAATATCTAAACTATGAATGCAAATGATACAAAATCAAAATAGCATCATAGAGTTAGTCTCCAAGAGATTAATGCAAATTCTGGAAGCAAAATAGCATTAAGAGGATGCAAAAACAAGAAATGCAAATACAAACCAGGTAGCATGCTTATATAGGCTAGGAAGAGGGAGGAGGTGGCAACACCAACCAATGAGGAGCAACCAGCTATCGCACTAAAGATAGCAAAGTATCTTCCCAAGATAGCTAATGGATGCTCAGATGTAGGAAGGTGACACCTCACAAGCATTCACCTAATAAGACATGCTTTATTAACCTAAGTGAGATTATTAAAAGTGTAGGAAAAACCTAGCAGAATAGGAAAAATAAAAAACTACACTAACACCCCCCCATAAGCGAAGCTTAGGTGGATGTAGAAATGGGTCCCAACAAGTCAAGCCTGATGAGGTACCCATGTACATGAGATTTTACAAAAGAGAGAGAAAAGAGACCCCCCCACACAAAAAAAGTCAGGACTCCGAGTGAGAGGAAGAGGCCCCCCCAAAAGATGAAGCATCCCGCACCCCCAGCAAAGCTCACAAATGAAGGAACTTACTCTTAGTGAAGGGTTTGGTGAAGATATCAGAAACTTGCTCAAAATTTGGACAATAGAAAAGGTCAATGGCATGACCATGGATGAGCTCTCGGATGTAGTGCATGTGGACCTCTATGTGCTTGGTCCGCTGATGATGGACTGGATTCTGTGAGATTTGAATGGCACTCTGGTTGTCACAAAATATGACTGATGGCCATTTGATCTGGATACCAAACTCAGTGAGAAGATGTTGAAGCCAAATGGCCTCAGTGGTGGCATTTACAGCCCCCCAATACTCAGCCTCAATAGAAGACAGAGCAATAGCAGACTGCTTTTTGCTTGACCAAAAAATAGGACCTGACCCAAGTGAGAAGCTATACCGTAAAGTAGACTTGCGATCCTCAGAATCACCTGCCCAATCTGAATCTGTGTAGCCCACCAAATCAAGCTCAATACCTACTACGTAGTGAATCCCAAAATTATGAGAACCCTGAATGTAGTGAAGGATCCACTTGGCTTCTTTCTAGTGTAACTCATGGGGCTCCTGCATGAATCAAGAGACCATTCCTATAGTATAGGAGATGTCAGGTCTCGTATGAGTCAGATAAATGAGACTCCCAACAAGTTGGAGGTACAAAGTGCCATCAAAAAGTGGAGAAGAACATTGTGCCTCAAGTTTGACTCCAGAAAGGAAGGGAGTCAGAGCAGGCTTACAGTCAGCCATATGAAACCTCAAGAGTAAATCTAGAGCATACTTGAATTGTGTGATGGTGATCCCAGAAGGAGACTGAAGGATCTCAATCTTGAGAAAGTAATGCAACAAGCCCAAGTCAGTCATCAAAAATCTATCATGAAGGGCCACTTTGATAGCCTTAATGGTGGGTGAAGAACTTCCTATGATCAGCAAGTCATCAACATACAAAACCAAAAATAGAAGTGAATCACCCTATTGCAAAATGTAGACATTAGGATTAGAATGGCACCGAGTGAACCCAACTGATAGAAGGAAGGAGTCCATCTTGGCATACCAGGCCCAAGGAGCCTGTTTGAGTCCATAGAGAGACTTTCAAAGACGACACACAAGTGAAGAATCCTGAAGGAAGCCCTGTGGCTACTCCATGTAGATCTCCTCATGAAGGTCACCATGAAGAAAAGGACTCTTCACATCCATCTGATGTACTTCCCAATGATTAGCTGCAGCAATGGCAAGAACAATTCGAAAGGAATTCATTCAGGAAACTAGCGCTAAAGTCTCAGAGTAGTCAATCCCAGGAACCTGGGAGAATCCTTTGGCGACCAAGCGAGCCTTGTGTTTGTCAACTGACCCATCTGCTGCAAATTTTGTCTGATAGATCCACTTACATCAAACAAGTTTTCTTCCTTTAGGAAGAGGGACAAGATCCCAAGTGTGGTTCCTCATCAAGGAACTATACTCTTCTTGCATAGCTATATCCCACTCAAAAATACCAAAAGCCTCATGAAAGGACTATGGATTTGAGGCAGTAGAAATGAAGACATGTGGAGCATCCTGGAATTGTGAACGAGTTCGCCTGTCTGATGGATCCCCAACCCAATCACCTGCAGACTATAAGGTCTGTCTAGCCCAAAGTGGACAAGAAGATGGAGAATTTGGAGGGGAATCATTAACTAGGAGAGGAAGGAGGTGAGTTCTCTGAATCACTTTCTGCATCAGAAGTAGAGGTAGAGACTGTTTAGGTGAATTTGACTCATCAGAAGATCTGTCATGTATTCCAAGTCACTCTAATGTCAAAGTAGAAGGAGTTGGAGAAGTGATAGAAAGTGAGCTTGAAGATCCCTCCTCAAACTAAACACTCCTCTCAATGAATAACTCATGTGTAGTAGGGTGGAGCAACCGATAACCCTTCACACCATCAGGATAACCTACAAATATGCAAGGTCTGCTTTGTAGATCCAAGGCCTTACGTTTCTCTGTAGGAATGTGGGCCCATGCAGGGGAGCGAAAAACTTGAAAGTGCTTAACTGATGGTTTTCGACTGCTCCAAGCTTCAAAAGGAGTAACTCCCTTCAAGGCTCAGTGAGGAACATGTTTTTGGATATAACAAGAATAGTTAATGGCTTCTGCCCAATACTGTGGTGCAAGAGATCTAGAGTGAATCATATAGTTTTCCATTTCCTTCAAGGATCTATTCTTCCATTTTCCAACACCATTTTGCTAAGGATTGTATGGAACTGAATGCTGTAAATCAATCCCCTCTGAAGTGCAAAATCTTTCAAACTGATGGTTGACATACTCACCACCATTGTCTGTGCGCAAAACCTTGATGGCTTTCCTAGATTTCTTTTCTACAAAATTTTGAAGTCTTGAAAATGATCAAATACCTCTGACTTTTGTTTGAGAAAGTACACCCATGTATATCGAGAAAGGTCATCAATGAATGTGAGGACATATCGGGCCCTGCTAAAAGAAGGATGTTGAAATGGACCAGCCAAATCACTGTGAACTAACTCTAGTATCTGTGAAGCTCTCCATGCCTTACTTTTGTCAAACTTTTCCTTAGGATGCTTACCAAGAATGCAACCTTGGAAAACACCTCCTGAGAATTGAACCGAAGGCAACCCTGTGACCATGCTCTACTGGTTGATCTGATGCAAATAGTGGAAGTTAAGATGGCCAAACCACTCATGCCATAATTTACTCACATCATTAGAGTGAGTGAGAAAAATAGATGAAGGAATATCAGGAACAAACTAAGAAAATAGATAGAGTTGTGACTGATGATCTGCTTTCCCAACTACAACTACAGAATCACTATGCAACTCACATATCTCCACTGAATCAGGAGTGAACTCAACCCACTTGCCTAAACCTATGTGAGTGATTTGGTATATTGATAGGAGATTAGTTGATAATGAGGGTACACAAAGAACATCATGGAATGTGCCATCCCCCACATCAACAGACCCTCTCCCACACTCCTGAATAGGAGTGTCATCACCCATCAAAATAGAAGGTATAGTACATGGCTCCAAGGATGCAAGTTCTTCCTTAGATGAAGCCATCTGGTGCGAAGCACCCGAATCAAGAACCCAAGTGGATGGTGAGGATGCAACTACAACAAGAGCCTTGCCCTTTCCTTTCCCCTTGTTTTTTTCTTTTGCCTTGTTAGACTCTTCATTAGAACTTTGTTTGATAGACTCAGGAACACTGATATTATTCTTCTCAAGAATGTATGTCAAGTGATCAATTTGTTTCTTCAAAAATTTATGTTCATCATGATCAGGTCTTTTACAATAGGCACATTTAACCTTTTCTTTCTTAGGCTTATCGCCCTTAGAGGATGAGGTATCAATAGTTGCCTTTGAATCAATTGGTATCTGATCCTTCTTTTCCTCACTATTATTTTGTTTCTCATCCTTACTATTGTTGTTACTACTTTATACTTTTTGTTCTTTTGTGCCTTGGTTGGTTTCTAAGGCATGTGACTTAGAGGACTTAAGAGTGCCCATCTGGATTAGCTTGTCTTGTTCTCGAGTGAGATTGACAGCAAAATCATCTAGAGATGGCATGGTGAATTGAGTACCAAGTGCACCCTTAGTAGCATAGAAGGTAGAGACAAACACAAAATATTCTGAACTTAGCTTAGGGAGAATACTAAGAATCAGTTGTTCATCTTTCTTTTCAATTCCACATTGTTTTAACTGCAACCTTAGTGATTTCAATTTGGTGAAGAAATCTTGGATTGTGTTGAAATTGCCTGGACTCAAACTAATTAATTCATTTTCCAACATATGACCCCTCATTGAATCTTGTGTGCCAAATAGTGTTTCTAGCTTTGTCCATATTTCATTTGGTGTATCCAAAGACTCAATGTGAAATAGCAAGTCAGGAGAAATAGAAAAACACAATGTTCCATATGCCTCATGACATTTGTTAAACCACTAAGGGTTGTTTTCATCTTTAGTAGGTTCAGTTTCAAGTCCCATAGTTATCCTATTTAATCCAACTTTCCTTAAGTGAATTTTCATGCATGATTTCCACTCAAAGTAATTTTATGGAGTTAGGATGGGCATATTTGTTTGATCCATGATGAAGAAATGCAAAGAAATGCTAAAAAAGAAGAGAACCCAGCCATGACAATGCCCCCCCCCCAAAAGAAAATTGATTTGGCACTTTATTTTAGTGCGTTTACAACTACCACTAGAAAGAAATAATTAGTGGTCTTGATTTCAATGCATTACAAACCCTCAAGAAGAGCATATGCTAAAAGTGAAACTTGGGCACAATAATCAAGGAAACAAATAGCACCACTTCGATCTACTCAAAAAATTATGCACTTTCAAAAAAAGAATCACCTCGATACGAGGTCGTATGAGAAAGTTATGATCCTCCAAAGTTTCCAAAATAAGAACTGTGCATAGTCACGGCTGAGAATCTACAATTTTTGAAGAATTCATGCATGAAAATAAAAATAAAACTCCACTAGTGGATAGAACACAAAAAAATAGCCAAGTTCATAACAAGAATCATCAAAATTGGAGTCCATATGAGCAAGAACGAGACATTTGAAAATTGCATTCAGATCTGAAACTCCCAACGGAGAGGGGTATGGCTATAGCCTTTCATGCTCGATTCTGCAAAATATATAGCTTGCATGTAAAATCTAAAAGATACCCAGATGGTTTTTTGGGGCCGCAAACAAAATCCAAAAAGCATTTTTCTTGTTGATGTACAGAAGATGTTGCTGTAGTGTAAATTAGATGCCTTTAACAGTAAAAAATGGCTCCAAAAATCAAAAAATGACCCCAGCAACAAAAATATGACATGCAAATGCTGGATCAGCTTCCTAAGTCCATCAATGGCATGCTAGAACCTGCAATACTGATTGAAAACTCCAAATATGCAAGTTGGTTGTCAGATTTGAGATTGAAACCCGAGAGAAAAACCATTTTTGTCAAAACTTTTATGATTCTTAGGATCATCCAAAGATGCAAGAGAAGAGCATACTTCATTTTTCAAAAAACTACAATAAATTTTATTAGCCCCCCCCCATCTCTCAAATAAGGAAACTAAAATCTACTCTTGCACATAGAAAAGCTCTGATATCATGTTAGAATTTGATAAGATTAATAACCCAGAAAACTAGTGCAAAGAATAAATATCTAAACTATGAATGCAAATGATACAAAATCAAAATAGCATCATAGAGTTAGTCTCCAAGAGAATAATGCAAATGCTAGAAGCAAAATAGCATTAAGAGGATGCAAAAATAAGAGATGCAAATACAAACCAGGTAGCATGCTTATATAGGCTAGGAAGAGGGAGGAGGTGGCAACACCAACCAATGAGGAGCAACCATCTATCGGACTAAAGATAGCAAAGTATCTTTCCAAGATAGCTAATGGATGCTCAGATGTAGGAAGGTGACACCTCACAAGCATTCACCTAATAAGACATGCTTTATTAACCTAAGTGAGATTATTAAAAGTGTAGGAAAAACCTAGCAAAATAAGAAAAATAAAAAACTACACTAACAAAAGCTAGTGTTTATCCTAATAATCTTGATTGAGCTTTCCCCTTACATTCCTAGATGTGATTCTTATGTGAGTATCACACAAATCTCTAAAGGGGATATTCTTCAAATTTCAAGATCCTGAATTGGAATGAGTTGTCACATCCATTAAAATCATTTTCAAGCAGGTTACTTCTTCTCTAGGTGGGAATGTCAGTCTACTTAACCTAGGTGTTGATCTTTGAACATCCTCTCATGATTTTCCAAGTGGTTAGAGATTACATCACTCCCATTATTTTATTTTTTGTCTAGGAGTACTAATTATGTTGTTCATATTTTGAGGGGTTTGTAGTAGTAACTAGGTTGTCTTAACAATTTACTCTAAGAAAAATTTCATTGTTCTTTTGTTTTATTCCATGAAATCCCTCAAATTTTCTCCCAACTATTCACCCATTGTATTATTTTAAGTAGAATTTTTTCCTGCGACAAGTTTCCTTCTTTTTTTCATATGCCCTTTAAATCCTTTGGATTGATTGCATCAACTACTTTACTTGATAATCAAGTTGGAATAATCAAAACTCTAATAATATTATGATTTCCCTTCTCCCTCTTAAAGCTCCACTCACTATTTTTCCTAGACAACAATTCCAACTCAATTCTAAAGAACATAATTTAAATTCAAATTTTACTCTACACATACATTGTTAGTCATAAAATAACATTTTCAATATTATATTTATAATAAAATCAAATGACTACTAGGTAAATTTATAGGGGCTTTAAGAGTAAAATTAGGAATTTGAGGAAATGTATGCCATCCACAATTTCTAGGAGAAATTTCCTTGTGCTACAAGAGCTTAAATACACATTACTCAACGTATTGCATGTTGGCATAATTTGAGAAAAACTCTCAAGACCAAGAGCACTTATCTGCTCCCTGGTCTGTGAAACACATTGTAAGTTGGAATATTTGGGAAATTCCCAAAGCCCAAGGAGACATATTTTACCTTTAGCCCATGGTGTTTGGTAGGATCATAAGCCAAATCCATCCCTCAAGCCACATTGGAGATATCAAACACTCCTTGATCACCTCCCAACACATTAGTGTTGTATCACAAAGTGGTACACTAAATAAGATGCATAGGGATTTCCTTCCTTAACAAACGTTGAAGCATTCATTTTCCTCCTAGCCCACAAACCTGAAACTTGTGGCAACATGCTTGTTACAAATCAAACCAACTCTCCCACCACCCATGACTCAAAAGGCTAAACACACCTTCTTATCTATAATTATAGACAATAATTGGTTTATAGTTATAAAATTCAATATAATTATCCAAGATTATTATTCATATATCATAATAACATATTAAACACCTACATGCAATAATTTATTATTTTTATTTGTATTTAAAGATGGAATAATAGTTATATTTTATTAAACTTTGAAATATTTTGCACATTTTTGTGTACACTATGTGACATGAAATTATCCTGAAGCTAAAAATTCTATCTAAAAGACTTCAATAGAACATATGTAACATGATACAAATCAAGTAGTTCACATGTAGAATGTTCTCTTAATCCTAGGAAAGCATAGACAGTCACTACACTCATCAAAGAGAGAATAAAGCACAAAATAAAATATTTCTCCATGAGATTGAGCACATAAATTTCTACATCGCCAATAAATAACCACTAATGAAAATGCACATAAATAAAGAGTAGCATAACTTTTTTCAACAGAATAAGAATTGAGAACACACAAAAAAAAAACTATTCTCTAGATAGGTAAGATAAATAAATAACCAAGAAATTTATTGTAAAGCAAGCTAATAAAAAATAGATGATTCTTTGGCTTGAAAACATGGTAGCCAAACTAAGAAAGGTTTGCAAGTTAGTCTAGCCTTTGGTTTTATTGCCTACAACAAGTGGAATAATCATTAGTTCATGAATACACAAATTCAAAACTTAAAGGAAAATTGCTCAACAATCGAATTTGGATATAGTTGATATTTATTTTCCAAATGCTAAAGGGCACTCCTATGGTGCACACTATATGTAAATTAACACAAGAACTTCTATTCCTATTGACAACAACCTGTAACATCAACACAATATAAATTTTTAATCAAACTTGTAGAATCTCTTTGTAGACAAATTTCTTGATTTATTTCTGCAATTTGTTGCAATGGTATGGCTATTATTGCACATAGATTACTTAAAACAAAATAAAAAGCAAGAAGATGATCCAAATAAATTACATACAGTGCACCAAGTCATCATTAAATTTCAACATCTAGAGTTTAGTTAAGGTTTAAAATGCAGCCCAAAGATGTAATTTGAAAAGAATGCATACCTGAAAGTCCACAAAAGCAACAAGTATTTCACCTTTTGTTTGAATTTTCATCATCTTGAAGCCCTTAAAACTATTCAAATAAAAATAAAAAGTATAGAATCAGAATTTTGGACTTTAATAGCACAAAAATAAAATGTGCAATCCATGACAAGCCAAAACAAGGACATTAAAATTGGAATTTAAGAATTATCAAGTTATACACAAATAATCCATTATCATTCTCTCACCACAAGAAATCAAATAAATTTCTACGGTACTAGAAATTACCTTGAAAGCATAGAACCCAATTCTGCCTTGGTTCAAGTTGGACCTAATTTGGTAACAAACAAAGTTGAGAAAGGTGGATTGGGCTTGGGTTGTCCTTGTAAAACCCCCCATTATGATTCCTTAGTATTATCCAATATTTTTTTTTAAATAACAATAAATGAATAGAATCTAATGAACTAAATCACATAATCTAACTTAGTATTAAGATCTAAGGTACATAAAAATTGAAAACTTTCATGGTTACAATATCAAAATGAAATCCAAAATGGCATTCCCTGGATATTCTAGAAACAAATAAAATCATACAATGGCTAATTTTTAATTTAAAAATATGTCTCTTGAAAAACACATCTATGTTTGTAGCAAACAATACAACCTAAACTTAAGGAAATGAATTTAGCAACATTGTTATGCACTTTGTGTCTCCATTTTCATCATTCAACTACCTATTCTTTAATTTCACTAAATTTTAAAAACACACCCTATGGTGTTAAGAGGACTTTCTCTCAATGGGGAGGCAATGGCCCCCTCAAGAAGTCCACACTCGGGCAACCTTGGAATGATAAAGAACTTCTAGGAAAAAGTAGGTTAAGAATAAAATCATATGTACAAGAAGTTTATGTATTTTATCTCCCACTAGACAAATCAAGTCATATCCAATCTCACCAAACTAATCAAGTCATGTCCAAGTTGAACATCAAATTTTGCATATGGATATTATCTTCAAAAGAAACTCCTATCTAGATCTTCTTTTTTAATGGTGAAAATAGAAAAATATATTGTCATGTATAGATCACCAAAGAATGCACTCTAATAGATTAATTAAAGCTTTTTATAAAAATTGTCAAGTTCTAAGTTAAAGAAAATTGGTAGCCAAGCAAATTTGGTAATTTACTAGTAGTTTCCTTGTTGCTTTTTCTTCTAGATTTTAGACAAACTTCAACGATGTCTTACTTTCTCTAAACATAACAAATGGCATTTATGAAACATTAGATTTTATTTTATAACAATAAAAAAATATTTCCAATAAATAGTGCTAGTATGCATGAATATCTATTTATCTATAAATATTGGCAGTCTATATATCACATTAGGGTACTCTAACCTAAGCTCCCCAAAAATCCAAACATTCTCAATTATGTAAGAATGTGTAGTCTAAGTCTAGATCAATGACACTCAAGAAAAATCATTATAGATATGGGAGCCATATAATAGAAGCAACATCAAGAATATGAGAACATTCCTAGTTGTCACGAGTGGTGACACTTGGCAAGGGAGTGTCCATCTAGTCTTCCATGTGATCACTGGGATAACCTTAAAGTGATTCTAAAGGTGAATGATGAAATATCAGATACCACCATAAGACCTTGAAACTGCATAATATGCAAGCAAATATCAATCAGAAGTATGAAGTTCATGAATCCTACATTAAAGGAAAGGATGAGAATAAATATTTAAAATAATTCCTTCCTATTGGTGTGTATAGGTGTTTAACATGGCTAATTCACCATCTCAATTCTATTCACACTAGCTATTTAAATTTTCCTTAGGGTAAGAGAGAATAGTTGTCACAATGTCTTAACTCAATGTGCATACAAGGGGGCTCTCTTTTTATTCTCAATCAATCTAACTATCATAATCCATTATCATTGAACTATTTTTTTATTTTTTGATAGAATAACATTACTCACATGCATTAGAGCTCTTGTATGCTTTCATTAAACTCCTAGATGTTGAAGATTGTAGCTATGATAAATATCTCTCTAATGTTAAGGAATGTTTATAATTTGTTTTGATGATTATTGAAGATGTATTGAATGCTTATACATTGTATAAGGATGAGATTGTGAATCAAATCAACTCATGTGGTGTAGGATTTCCATTGTATACAAAAGATCATGATGTACCAGGAGCAATAGGTAGAGCACAAGGAAGATTTAATGAAGAATGGAGTTGAATGTGAAATAACTAGTCTTTATCCAATGTAATTGGGACAATTTAACTGTAAAATGTAATACAATACTATAAATATGCAAAAAGTTGTAATATTATCATATAGACAAAATAAGGTCCAAAGGACTAATTATAGGGGTTTATGGGTTTAGTATTTAAAATAGGATGATATGGTCATTAGAAGACCATCTTAATATAATAATACCAAATGAAAATCATACATGATGTTAGTTACAAAAGTTGACAACTTGTTATCAACTCGGTAACACAACTTAAACACTTGAATTAGACAAAACCTGACAGCAAGTGGGGTATGCGAGTAGATATAAGTACTTGATTATTTGATAACCAAAAGAACACATTTTAGTGGCATGGAATTTCTATTCAAGGAGTGCGTTGAAAGTATGGTTGATGTACTTGATAAGTTTGCAATGAATAAAATGTCATTCTTCAGGCATTTTGTGTCATTCAGTCTCTAATAGTCAACCTATTTCTCCATTTTCTATAGTGATTTAAATGATCATCATGTGTGGTTTTAAGAGAATTATTGGTATTGAAACATCTAATTTGGCATATTATATCTAGACATCTATTAGTTTGTTCAAAAACTAGTAAAACCCTTAACTAGGGTAACCATAGGTCTAAAATAATATAGTTTTCCTTTTTTTTTGAGGTTGAATGAAACCCTCCACATGTGCAGGAATGTTTGAGAGGATGTCTATAAACTATTCAAGACTATGCAATAAAACCATGCAATATTTTCCACATGATGTCCAATGGTGAAACTTTGATTGTGACAATCGCAAAGTGGGAAGATTTTGGTTGTCACTAGGTGATTAGGGATTTTCCAACTATTAATAGATGAAGTGGGACTTAGAGATAGAGGATGATCAAAGGAGAAGTATTTTCCATGATTGGAAGTATGTGGAGGGGTTTCTAAGACTTCAAATATGGTTAGGGAAGTTCATTTGACAAGGTTAGTTGACCATTGAACATGACAACATATTCGTCAATTCTCTCTATTTTTTTTTTACTAATTTATGTAGGGTATGTAAAGTGAGTTAAGTGTGGACAAGGTGTGAGGAATGTGTAAACATAGTGTTCCAATATTGTGGATGGAAGTGACTCAAAGATAAGGGTGTTAGATGCGAGTGTCCATATAATGTGCATTTGTGTTGTTGGAATATGTAACATAGATACAGTCCATGTTATCAGGTGAGTTGATAGAAGTGGTTAGGAATGGTAAAAGTATAACTTGTGTATGGAATATGTAATTGGAAAGTTCAAAGAGAGATCCTAGTTGGTTTTGGTAAGAGGATAGGGTGACTTGCAAAGTAGTTTGATAGGTGAAGGATTGTGCAAGAGTAATCAGATTTTAGGAGATGCAACCCTAAAAAAAAGAAGGAGTTTTTGTGGTGACCAATTAACCACTAATGCAATCAGCGATGGACTCCAATAAGGTTTGCTGTTTGAATAACCCAAAAAAAATTTGAATCAAGTTGTGACTATTTGGAGGAACCTTTCACAAGGAAAGGTGTGGATAAATTATGAAAGAAGAGAGACCTTACTATCATAGATGGGGCTAGAAGTCCTTACGGGTTTGAATTGTGGATGCTCTTCATCAACATACAAATAAATGAATAACCAAATTCATAGTAGTCAATGTGTTATAAAATATAAAGCTCATTTTTTAGAACCAACAAGTTTTTTCATCTGCAGGTAAAATCAAATGAACAATGATATTCAAATCAATCAAAACAATGACAAAGTGAGATGCAATGGAAATGAAATAAATGAATTTGAAAACTAGCTGTAACTAAACACACCACCCATTAAATCATCTCCTAACCAATGATTATGATGCAAAAGAGTACTATAGAGGACATCATTTCTGATAATTCTAAGCAAGAAACATTTACCACAAAAAGATAACAAATGTGCAAGAGCCTGTGCTAAATCATATACATTTGAGAATTCTCCCACTCTATAGTCTCATTTGTTGAGAAATCAAGTTCATAATTAGATTTTTGAAGGAAAATTACAAATCTTAGATATTTTGTTTGCAAGTCTGGAATGGAGGTTGAAAAGTTAAGAAAGGGGAGGATGGTTTCATAGAGTAATTATACATAGCTGCCATTTTTGAAATAGAAATTCTTATGGTTGAGTTGGTTCAATCTGTAATGAATTGGCCAATGAAGAGGAGAAGTGGTTTATTGTTGAATCCTAAGAATTGATAAAAAATTCTATTATAGCCAACAAACTATAATAGGTAATGATTTCCTCCTTGACCTCATTTGCTATAAAACATATTGAACTAAGTCATGTTAGAAATATAGGTATCACATTCTATTTGAATTAGAGGAGCCTGATATTATTGTTGGAAGATTTCATGCTCTCGTAATCCATAATGTTAATATATTTATGCTAAATTAGATAGAAGAGTTTTGGAGAATATATGACTCACACCATAAAATAAGGAACAAAAGTTTTAAGCAACACATAATTCGTACCATAGGTTTTGATGTAAGGCTAGATCCCTTGCCTAAAATCCCTTTCAAGTAACCTAAAATAATGTAATTTAAATGAGGAATAAACTGGATGTATTTCGTGTCATAGTTTGTGTAATGTAATCCATTTAGAGGATGGAGGCCAAAACAATTTCAATGCATTCAAGTAATTCTAACTAGGTTTCTTAGTTTAATATTGAAAAAAATCATGCAATCCACATGAAAATGGTCGATGAGTCCAAACCCTAGGAAGATCCATGGTGCTAAGAGCTAAAAGGCAATAGATCATGTCAAAATAGTGTAAAACAATGTAAAACATACAATCTCAATGAAAACATTGAATGATCATGATAGCCCATCATAGGGCATAAAAAAGAAAAAAAAACCCATTAAATATTTTTTGTAGCTACGATAAGTGTCTTACCTCAATAAACTATGTTTGAGATCATCCAAGGCTCTGAGTAGATGATGATTTCCCAAAAGGATTTAAAGTAAGTTGTATTCTTATTTTTAACTTTATTGAATTTATTCAAGATAATCATGTTTTGCAATATTACTTCAAATGTGTGTGTGTGTGTGTGTGTGTGTGTGTGTGTGTGTGTGTGTGTGTGTGTGTGTGTGTGATTGTACTATATGGACAGATTTTATGAACACCTTATACTATGCATCACAAAGAGAAGTACTTTAGTGAACCAAAAAAATTTATGCCTTCAAGATTTGATGAGGAATCATGATCTATCACTCCTTATACATATGTGTCATTTGGAGGAGGCCTATGAAAATGTCCAGGGTGGGATTTTTCAAGGACAGAGATATTGTTATTTATGCATCATTTTACGAGGACTTTCAATGGATACAAGGAAATTGACCTAGAGGAAAAAATATCAGCCGATCCAATGCCTCTATTGCCTATTAATAGATGTCCCATCAAACTTTATCCAAGACTTTAAGTTAACTAGAATATCTTACAAATAATTAATATAAATAGAAGAATAATCTAAAATAAAATACCTATATTTATAGGCTTGTGAAAAGAAAATATTTGTATAACATATATGTATCAATCTATTTTCAAACAACAAAGCCAAAATAAGAGATAATTTTTGTAATTGTTATATACTAAATTATTATATTTCTAAAAATAATTAATTTCTAATATTTTTCTTTTAACATGTAAGTGTTTTTGAAAATAAAATAGGGAAAGTAAACTTTGAGAGCAGGGCGAGTGAATCATGTAGATATTTCAGTCAAGTTTGTTTATTACTGACACACACTTAATTAGACAACTAACAACTATCAAGCTTATTGTACAATTAATAGTGTTAACCAAGTAATTTAGGCTCTATTGAGTTCTACAATTGCTACCAAGTACCAAGAACAATATTTAGTTTGCGCCAAGTAGATACTACCAAGTTGGTGATTATCAGTATAAACTAAGCTTCATAGTGTTTACCGAGTTTCTTAGTGCAATCTGAGTTATTTAGTGATTACTGAGTTCATAGTTTCAATAATGTGAATCCAATGTTGATCAAACTACGTAGTGTTAACCAAGTGATTCAATTTATACCGAGCTTGTAGCGATACTATTGACCGAGATATGCAATATGAACCAAGTGATTCAATTTATGTGTTGAGTATCACTATGTTCAATGAGTGAGCAGTGCAGACCAAGTTCAAACTACTTGGAAGTGATTAGTATGAAATGAGCTTCTACATCTACTCAGTGCATGACGATGACAAGCATTGACAATGGTTGACAAGTATCAGAACCTCACCGAGATTTTCTTAGAACTCGAGTACCTACAATTGGCTTGATGTTGTGTATTTTGGTGAAACTTGTATTGTAGCCAACTCTACTAATTTGTAAATTGGATTGGTATATATGTAATATATTGAATCACATCCAAAAAAGGAATAAATAGAAGTATAAAAGTGTAGAAGTGTGGAGTAAAAGGCTACAATAATATAAGGAGCAGAAAAAATTTATCTATCACATCAAGGTAATCATTACACTCAAAGGAATCTCATTTAGAAAATCAAGTTGTAGATCAGAGATCATCCACTACTTCATCCTAATAAGTGGAATAGTTAAATCCTTCCACAAGGTAGACTTAACAATCTTTTGTAAATATCTTTAGCAAGTTAATACTTCATTGTATGTTTGTAAATCCTTTTGCAAGGTGGACCTAGTAGTCATTATTGCTCGTAACAGGGTAGATCATCAAAAATGATCATTGTAAGCCTTAACAAGCCAACTTTATACTATAGTACTAAAGCTTGTGAGTATCATCCCCACCCTAGTTTTACTTTCTTTGGAAGGTTTCTAGGTCTCCATGTTTTTACTTTCTATTTGGAAGGTTTCTGGGTCTCCATATTGTGTGTCAAAGTGTTATGAACATTTTAATACTTTCAATTTTTCATGTATGCAATTAGTTCAAAATATAGATAAAGGATTAATTAGTGAATTAAGATTGAGTTTTAATAGTTATTGATTCACCCCTCCCCTCTTAGTAACTTAGCCTATCATATATTTCCAAGAATTGGTATCACAACATTGTGGTTCTCAAAGAAAAAGTTTAATAGCTTGAGAAAAGATCAAATGCTATGGAGGTATTCAGACTTGCTAAGATTATTGACAATGAAAAGCTAGATTTGGAATTGGCTATTGGTCAACTCAAGAAGGTAAAGGAGCAACTCTCTTAGTCCTTGAAAAGAAGAAGAGATCTTGCATTACAGATGAATGACCAACTCTAGATTGAAGACATCCATTCATAAAGTAATTCAAATGAAGCTAATGAGGTGATCAATGAACTATTAGATAAGAATGGTACACTTCAAGAAGATGTTGGAATTTACAAATGGGAAAAATACTTCTAAGAGGGAGGGGGGGGGGGGGGGGGGGGGGGGTGAATCAAAAGTACCAAACTTTAAGCTATAAAACTTTTAACTAAAATCAACACATGCATGCAACATATCTAATTAACATGAAAGTAAAGGCATGCATGAAAATAGACAACACAATATTTGTTCACCCAAAAACTCTCCAAAATGAGAAGGTAAAATTGGGGTGGGGATGACACCCACAACTTATCACTGTAATAATATGTAACTTGTCAAGGTTACAAAGTTTTGACCATCAGCAATGGTCTACCCTGTGAAAGGCTGGCCCTATTAAAGGCTCCAACACCCTATTAAAAGTGACCTGTCTAAAGGATTTACAAACATTCACTTGGAATGTCACCCTATTAAAGGATTTACAATATGGCTATTAAGCCAACCTATCTTAATAGGATTTCCATTCTCCTGATACAATGGTTGTAAAGTATAGTAGAATGTGTTGACATGATGACTTACAATCTTCAATTTTTGATTTTTGATTGATGTTCAGTCCATTCTAATCTAATCCTTCTTTGATCTAATGTGATTTTGTTCAAACTGCTGATACTCTGTTCTGTTAACTAATGCTACAATTTTGTCCTTCTTCTTCTAAGTCTCTTCACCCTTTCACTTCCTTCAAACTTCACTAGTATTCTCTCCTTGCATGCATTCTCTTTTCACATACCCTCTCATGAGTTCTCACACATTATTAAATTATGGGGTTTCGACCTCCTTAAAAAGGTTTCATGACTTAGGTTTAGGTAAGAATCTAAAATTGAGATTCATCCATCTTTCCCACTCAAATCTTTCCATTTTTCTAATTAGTTGCATGTTGATTTCATAGGAAATTAAAAAGATTCAATCTCATCTTTTAATCCTTCAAGATTCATCTTATGTCGGCTAAAAAATGGTTTACATCTTAGTTTGTGAGGGCACAAACTCTTATGTTGATTCTATGTTACTCAAGCTCAGCATATATTAGAATTTTGTCTTTCTTGGCACCTATAGAAATTTTGTCTTGCTTGGCACCTATACTGGCTCAGCATCTATTAGTCACTTGATAGTTGAAACATGCTCAGCACAAATTGTAACTCGGCATCTATATTATACTCGGCATCAACTAAGAAAATTTCTTAAGTGTGTTGACACTCACTTGTCAAAACCAATCTGAGACCCACAATCTCCCCCTTTGGCATGAGTGTCAAAAACACTTAACTATGCATGATGAATCTAATCTTTTTGAGTATAATATATATATGTTCAACATATATACAAAACTTCAAAAATTGTTCAAAATTTTGTGAAGATACCTCAAAATTTGTAACTCCCCCTGAGTTGATGTGCCATTGTTGTAACCAAAACTTCTCATGCTAGATTTGTCTCATGTTGATTTTGATACTCTTTATCTCTACCTTTCTTTGTCATTATTTCTCTATCTGCTTTGTTCTATCTACCCTACTCTGGTTTACTCCCCCTTTCACACATCTTCTCTTGTAGTTATATTTTATTTTTGGCTTATCTATTTCTCTTCCTCAAAATTTATCTTCTTATCTCCCCCTTAGTTTTATCTCCCCATTTTTATTATAATTATCTCCCCCTTTTTTTATATGTATGTCGAAGGGTTCTATACATTAATTGAATACTTAGCTAAAAAGGATTTATTTACCTCCATAACTATCCTAAGAGTAGCATCCCAATTATCTAGTACAATTTCTAGTGATTTGAGCTGGATGGATGTCTATGCTACAAGGTAAAATAGGCCTTCCAATGTAGAAATATTGGGGTCTTTCTTTAATGCATTTTCAGCATAGGCCAGTTCTTTCTACAAAATTTCCATGTATGGGGTTATGGCAGATTGAGTTTGTATCAATTTGGCCTTGGTGTTTGCCTCATCTATTGTGAAGACAGCTAGTTCCTTCTGAGTGTGGAGTGTAGTTTGAAAATTCTTCTCACTCTAAGCTGGATTCTTGGGTAGTTGCATGCTTGACATCTTTAGATTCCTCTCCAAGATCATTATCTACTAGTTAGTTTCTTGTGTGAAAATTAATGGCTCACACAATTTTGAGTATAATGAGAATATATTCTCAAGTACTACTTTTACCTTTTCAATCTTCTTTGCCAGCTCCACTTGTGAAAGTGCTATTTCACTTGATATTCTTTCATTTACCTTTGTTTGAAACCTCTTTTCAAACCATTCTAATAGTTTTGTATTTGCATCAAGGTCTTCATTCTATGCCTGGTCCACTATACTAGAAAATTGCTCCATAATAGCCTTGGTTTCATCAGGTACCTACAAGCTAAATGCATCTAGAAAGATGTCTTTTATCTCAATCAAACTTTCCTTTCTTTATACTCATTTCTTAGTATCTCTTTCTTCTTCTTCCTCTCAAGTGCCTCTTGCGCTTCATTTATCTTATCAATGTTCATATTTTCATAGTCATATTTGGCAATGACTATGTCCTCATCTAGTGCAAGGTATCCATAGTGAAGTACCCTTTCTACTCTTGTTGAGCTCGAGCCTGGTGCTGAAATTTGAACTAGTATTTCTTCAGTGCTCAGCTTTTGCGATGTTCTAGCTAGAGTTCCTATTGAAGGAAAGTTTATCAATGTTTGTATTGCCTCTTGCTTCTTCTTCCTAGGACATTCCTTGTCCTCTTCTATTCTTTCATTGTCAACTACAATGATCTTTGGGGGTGCACCTTGTTCTTGTGTTGTAGAGACAGAGCTATCCATCTATCTTGTTTTCTCCTTTGTAGGCTCTATCTCATGTGTCTTTTTTTCAGTCATCAAGTCTTGAACTATGGAGTCAACCTTTGTTGATGTGTCTTATGCAGTTTTCTTTTGGGGTTGTCCACTTGTAGTTGTTGGGATATGAGAAGATGGTTCTTCTGGATTCACCTTATCCCTTGTGATATCAACTACAACCTTTTGCAATTCTTCCACACTCACCAAGACTAGATTTGTACACAATTAAGCTTGTCATGTAGTCTGGTGAAGAATCATTTTAGATCATTTGTAGTTAGTGGATTTATGTTCTAACCAGAATTTTTAGGAACATCTTGAATAGTTACTGTATCTACAGGTGTGGGAGTTACATGTGGAGGACTTGGTGGTGGCAATTGTGTGTCTTGCACACTGTGTTCTTGTTGTTGCTCCTCAGTAGTTTCCATATCATCTTTTTGTGTCTCCTTCTCTATTGTAACATCTTCCTTTTCTTTTTCACCTTCTTCCTCCTTATCATTATCCTCTTCTTCTTCATTTTTTCTTCCCTCAAAGGGATTTTATTAGTTTCCACATTTGTGTGGACTTTTTGACAACATCTTCAATTTTATTTTGTAGAATACTAAATGCTCTATACTTGGGTGCAAATTTTATCCCATGCTTCTTTTTTTCTTTACGAATTTTCCCTTTAGCGAGTTTAGGTATGACTCAAGCAAATGTTGACTCTCTTATTTCTTTTTCCATATTGAGGTAGTAATGCCATTTATTTTGTGCAATAGAATATAAGTCCTTAGGCATTGAATTGTCAAGTTCAGGTGGAGTGTTCTTGAACTTTGACATCATGGTGTAGACTGACTCTTCAACCATGTTTTGTTCCTCTCTATTCAACTTATTAAAATCAATACCTTTTAAGCCTAACAAATCTGCATTATCCCTAATGTTGTCACATGTATTTTCTAAATTAGACTTAGTGGTGTGACTTACCACTCTAAATTGACTGTTCTCATCAGATTTTATTCTCTCTCCATCTAATTCAAGGGGTGTAACATATTTTCTTCTTAGCTTCTTCTTGGTTGGACCTCCCTATTCACTAGAATTCTTCTTTTCTTGCTCCTTAGCCTTCTTTGATGTGCCTCTTGTATTGGCCCTTCTGGTAGGATTTTCTTGGCTAGGCTTAGCAACTTTCTTGGGCCTGGTAGAGTTTGGTAGAGGCTTTTCTTTTCTTTTCCTTAGGCTTGGCATGTGCTTCCTTGGTTTCCTCTTCCTCCTTGGCACCTTCTACCTCTTTTTCATCTTCTTCCATACCTTGGGTCAATGCAAGTGGCCCTTGATTTTGCTCTTCTTCATCCTCATCTACCTCTTCATCATCCTCCTCACCTTCAACTATGCCTTCACCAAATCTAGCCTTAAGCTTCTTCACCAACTTGTCCTTTTTCTTCAAGGTTGAAGTAGTTTCAATTCCATTTCCACCTTGGATCTAACAACATCGTAAGTGCCAAAAGGTTGAGAAGTTTTGTCAATGTCTTATGCTAGCAATGTTGTGATTGTTGTTGATGCCTCATCAATATTGATTTCATAACCAAGTGGCCTCAGCTATCTTACCCTTGGTACTACTACTTGGATATATGTAAAGTCAATGTCTACTAAGAAACAAATTTCATTAATATGTTGTTCAACAAGAGAGATTGGTATTCTGAGTCTCTATTTCATTGACTTCTTAAAGTCTTCAAAGTAGTTGGTCATTATTGTTTCAAAATTTTCCCCCATCTATTCTATATATTCATTCGCCTAGACTACTATTGATCTATTTTTTTTCCATCTTACTTTTCCAAAAGAAGGGAATTCATTCTAAACATAGAAAAATAAACATATCAAAATTGCTCCAAATTTGCATTGGGCTCCCTTGGATCTCCTTATGGCTCCCAAATTCTCCATAATTTTTTGTAGTTGCAATTTAGCTAGATCATAAGTATGATCCTTCTTAACAATTTTTTATCCAACATCCACTGGAATATAAGGTACACTATTGAGTTGGTTCGACTGGTTGAATTTATGAGATATAACTCTAATAATAAATTCTACAAGAGGATCCTTGATGGTGTCAATAGTCATCCCTCTCTTGTTCCACTTTGCCCTAGTGTTCTTTTCTATGGCTTCTTTAGAATCACTCCTTAGGGTCTTTGGCCATTCTAAGGTTGGGTACCTAATTACTCTATGTATAATTCTTTTAGAAAATTTAATAAGTCCATCTTCCAACTAGAGGCATCAATCATGGATTCTGCTCAGCACAATTCTTACCCATTCTATTTTAAATACTGTAGGGAAATCTAGGGCATGGGTTAAGCCCTTCCTCTCAACAATTTGAAACTCTTCCTTCAATACCTCATTCTCACATAGTTTATTGTATGCTTTCGTAATCTCCATATCACCAATAACCCCTATTTTGTAGTTATAACATCTCCTAACATCTTGCACCATCAAAACTTTTGGTGGAATCACGGATAAAGCTCTAGTAGGGTCATTCTTAGAAGAAACTTCGAGAATTGGTCTAAATTTAGGTTATTTTACTTCATTACTTTCCTATTGAACCTCCAACATCTCCTTTTTCTCTGAGTTTCCTAGAGCTAGATGCCATTTCTTTAAACTAGGGTTTCAAAACATAAAAATTGCTTAACTATGTAGCTTGACACTAGTGTAAATACATTGAATTGATGAAAAGATGTTGAATCTTGACTTGAATATATGCAAAAGCTTCAATCTCTACTTGGAAACTATTTAGGTACTCTTCTTTCTCTTGCTTTGTGTTCATGATGATGAAAAATGATTGAAAACATGATCTTATACCCTTCATTTCATAGCATTTAATGCTTAGTGCATAGACAACTATCAACTCAGCTCCTTATGCAATTTTGTTTCATTCAACTTCCATTGATTTTCCAACACTCGACATACACTAGAGTTTCCCTTACTCGACTTCAATAAGAATTTCCCTTCACTCAATAGCAACTAATCACTTAACATCTACTACTAACTCAACTTCTATTGACTTTGGCAAGCAATCCATTTAAAAGCTAAACAAATACCTTGAGCCTTAGGGTCCAAAAGTCCCAGCCCACCTCTATGCTTTGGTTGAATACAATGAAGTTGTGAAGATGACCTAGAACTAACCTTACCATCCCAATTGGTCCACAAAAGCTAATGGATGAGTTTGTTGAGGTTTTCATAACATGTTTTAGAAGGCATCCAACAAGAAGAGTAATAAACATGTGATGATAAAGAAATTCTATTAATCACTTGAATTTTACTAGCTAATGAGAGATATCTATTGCCCCAATTGAAAATTTTTTTCTTTAGCTTTGTGAGAAACCAATCCCACGTCACATAGAGAAACCACCTTGAACCAAAGGGAATACCAAGATAGCATGTAATATTCCCATGTTTAATCATTTTCCACTGATTAGGAATCCATAATGGAATAGGGTCAAGCTAGATCATCAAAAACTCAATCATATGATGAGCTGGTTGGGAACTTGAGACTGAGCAATACAATTCCAAGACCTCCATCACATTGTTAATTTTAGATTTAGAATTTTGGACAAACAACAGACTATCATTAGCAAAATGTGAGTTTATTACCATGGATTTATTAGGAATAGCAATGCCCTTAGCTAGCCCCATGTGATTATATTTTTGCAAAAGATAGCCCAAGGCATTAACAACTAATACATAAAGAAAAGGAGATAGAGGACAACCTTGTCTAATTGAGCATTCTAAAGAAAATGGATTAGATAAAAAATTATTGACTCTTAATTGTGCATTTTAAATAGTAAATAATATTTGAACATGCTTACAAATTTTAGGACCAAACCCCAACCATTGTAACATCTTTATAATGAAGCCCCATCACATTCTATCATATGCTTTGTCAAAGTCCAGCTTGACTAGAAATGCATCTTGTTTTGATTTCTAAGCCCATTCACATGTCTTCCAAGCTAATATTAAATTATCCAATATGAATCTACCACCCAAAAAACTAGTTTTCTTAGGTCGAACTATCATCATGGCCACTGGTTTTATCCTATTAGCTAATGCTTTTGAAATAATTTTATAGGAAGTGTTTAGTAAAGTAATAAGATGCTAGCCAGATATGTAATCTATGTTTTTCCCTTTAGGGAGGAGCTTAATTAAACCTCTATTAATTGCTAGACCCAAGGAACCTTCATTGATAGCTTCTAGGTAAACCAAATAGAAGTCCTCCTTAATACGTTGCCATAAGGTTTGATAAAATTAAATTGATAAACTATCAATACCTAAGCTTTTATTAGGAGCCATAGAGAAAACAATATGTTCTAAATCTTCCATGGAGAGGTCTCAACCAATGTATCTACCATAATCCTAATTCACCTTCCACAGAATGACATCTTCAAGGATATCTTCTAAAACTAAATGGACATCCTACTAATTTTTATCCTCTCTAAAGAGAATCTCATAAAAACCCTCAAATAATTTTTTGATTTCTTCTGGATTAGAATGCAAATGTCTATCATCATCAAATATAGGGCCTATGAACTCCTTCCCATGTTTGTAGTCAAAGTACTAAAAAAATTACCCAGAGTCTTTGTTACCTTCTTTATACCAATGCAATCTTTCTCTAATTTTAGCTCATTGCCCCCTATAATTATCAAGGTTACATAGTTGTGATTCACTAGAAGCTATGGTAGATTGGATAACTATGTTGTTTGGGTCAGATGCCAACAATTTTCTATTTAGCTCTAATTTCCCTTGTAAAGGTTTTTCCTTCCTTCTATGCTACCATACCAAACTTCTACCAAATGAGCACAAAAATTCAGCACACTTAGAAATAGCTAATTGCCACCATTCTCTATAAAACTCCCCATCTCTCAGTTTAGGGAAAGAGATCCATAATGCCAACAATGCATCAATGCAAGATAGGATTTTTAGATGTGAAGTGTTAAGCTTTAAAGGAAATTGAAAATTCAAAATCATGGAATTATCTTTAGCAACCATACAAATGATAGGAAATTTTTTTGAAAGTGTAGTAGTGTAATCTACCCTCACAATACAACCACTAGCATCTTGGGTTACCTCTAGGTGAGGAGAGATGTAAAATCTATCTAGTTTTCTAAGTTTCCTTTCAACCCCTAACCTACAATTAGACCAAGTAAACAAATTTTGTTGGTGACTTAGAGATTTTTAACAAATAGGATCTACAACACCAATAGAATTGTGACAAAATAGCCATTTGTCAAATTCTTCATTGCTAATTTTAACATGATTAAACAAACTGTGATCCATATAATGTTTCACCATGTTAAAGTCCTTGTAAAAAACCCAATCTGCCTATGGAAGATGATTAGACAACCATTCTTGTAACATGCATCTATCCTTAGCACTATTAGGGATATAAATTGAACAAAAGCTAATAAAATGATAATTGATGAAGGTTAGTACCCACACATAGCTATGTGAGGGATCCTCCCCTTTATTGATGACAAACCTATTAACCCAAGAAGTGATTCCAATGACTGCTCCCCCCTTCCTTCACTATGTGATGTATGGAAGAAACTTCCCTCTCTCCAAATGTTGAATAATGAAGCAACAAGATGAGGGTCACTAAGCTTAACCTCTTACAAAAATGCAATATTAGGTTTCCACTTGATAATGGTTTCCTTAACTTTAACTTTGCGACGAGGGAGCTATAACCCTCTCACATTCCAAGATAGAGTTGTTGTAGTTCATAATTAAGCTATGGAAGAAGAGTCATCCTCATTAGGCATCCTCATCCTTTCACAATTGGTCATCATCTCCCACTAGATCTTTTGTCAAATATAAAAAAGCATCTCTTTCAAGTCCTCCAGAGAGGTGCAGGTCCCCTTCCCCTTCAAAGACATGATTCCTATTCAAACTTCAAGACCAAGATCAAGCCATCCCACTCTTTGCTCGATATTTAGTGTTATGTTGTGCTCCTTGGAGCCATAATTAGTTATATTGCATTGTTTTCCCAAATGTGTTCCCCAACCAAATTAATATCTTTTTAAGCTGTGGTGGCAAGTCTAGGGGTAGTAGGGTAAAATGTTATTCTCTTTTCCCGCCAATGGTTTTGGAAAAAGACAATTAATCTTTTAAATGCACTACTCATCACTTCACTTCATGGTGAAGTTTATTGACTATATAAAAAATATTGGTATTTTTTTATTGTTCAATCTTTTTATATGATATTATTGATATTAGTTTATTGTTCAATCTATATATGATAGAATATATTTCAATTTTTTTGTAAATTTTAGTTACTACATTTTTGTTGATTTTGTGTGTGTGTGTGTGTGTGTAATACAAATTAAATTATATATGTAATATTTTTAAATATGAATTATAAGAATATTGCTATACTTTCTATAATATAAATAATTGAATTTATTTTAAATACTTAAAAAATTATAATAGTGATTGAGGAAACATTAGAAATTATTAATGTTGGCCATGACTTTGGGCACTATAAATATAATATATATATTTTTTAATATTAATATATATTTGTGTATGAGCTAAAAGATGGTTATGATGGGAGGAAGCACATTGATAACTTCGACAACTTTGAAGAAACTCTTAAAAAGCTCACCAAAGAGGTCAATATTAGCAAGAATGCCACTGACCATCAAATTGCTATGCTACAACAAATCTGTGAAAAGAAAAATACTATTTGGATGGAAGGCCCTTGGGGGTGGACTGCTTGGGTTGATGATAATAATTATGTTTTTACTTTCTATGCACTGTATTTAAATCTCAAACTCTTCATGGTCTCATGAGGATGAGGTTAGGCCTCTCCCACTTGAACTCTTACTGTTCCTCTTTTTTATCTATGATATCCTTGCAGTTAATATAAAAAAATTATTAAAATTCAATAGATTTATATTTTCATTAAATTTTTTTAAAAGTTTGATAAATATTATGAAGCCAACTACTACAATGGAAACTGATATACATCAATTACTAATTTGTCTATATTTTACTATTGATTGCACTAGCATTGTTTATGGTCAATCAATGTCATTATTAATCCCTGACTTATATAAAGTAGGGAACTAATGTTCCAATTAGACCCCCTTTTTGATGCTATTAATTTTTCGATGGCAAAAAGATATAGTTTCAAACTAAGGTTTTAAACACTATATTTTTTAATTCATTTATGCTATTTAATTTATGAATTTTGAAAATCATTTTCTCAAGAAAATCATTTGTTTGAAAATAGAAAAATATCACTAGAAATGTAATAAAGGTATATTAGCAACGCGTATGCCTCAGAATTGAACATTAATCTGAAAGTATCGATAAAATAGATGATCTAAAGATATTTATGAATCAATTATCACCTGTGTGGATGTCTCTAGGGAGATATAGTACATTTTTTTATTTTTCTACAACAAGTTTTAGGTACCTAATATGGACTCACGCATACCTGAAAAATCTATTCTTATCTGTTTACTAATAAAATAAATAATTTATTATCTCAATTTTAGATTAAAAAAAGATAACTTCATAGAATTTTTTAATTTATGATTATTATATTTAAATTATATTTTTATGTAATTAGAGAGTATATAATTGATAATTTAAAAAACAATTTATTCTTATTTTTATTATTAAAATTTTCATATAATTAAATTATTTAAGTTTTTCATTATTAAAATTTAAAATTGTAAAATAGTATTAAATTGTAAATAATATAATAATTTTTTCTATATATTTAGATATTTAAATAATATATTATTTAAATATATGTTCTAATATACTTACTATAAAACATCACATACAATTTAGAAAAATAATTATCTAATTTGAATATTTAACTTTTTTAACTTTTAAGAATACATATGAAAATTAAATTATTAAAAATTTCATATTATATGTCTTAATATCACCTAACTAAATATTATATATCATTATATAATAATTTTTTTTAAAATTATATATTTTAAAAATAACAAAATTATACATTATATGTTATAAAAATTATTAAAATTAATTAAAATCAAAAAAATTAATACATAATTAGTTTAATGAACACAGACTTAGAACAAAAATACCCTCCCATACTATTGAGATTTGCAATAAGTAAGAAGAGGGGAACTATATTCATAGTGCACTTCAAACAAAACAAAACGAAACAAATATTTTGTCTCGCTTACAACTACAGTGCTCAAATGATGTCATGTGGTTCTCCTCTTGATATCTTCAAAGAGCTCTTGTTTCTTCTTCTTCCTCTTCTTCTTCTTCTTCTTATTCCTCTTCTTTTTCTTCTTCCTCTTCCTTTTCCTCTTCCTCTTCTTCCTTTTCTTCTTCTTCTTCTACTTCTTCCTCCTCCTCCTCCTCCTCCTCTTCCTCTTCCTCTTCCTCTTCCTCTTCATCTTCTTCTTCTTCCTCTTCTTCTTCCTCTTCATCTTCCTCTTCCCCTTCCTTTTGATGTGTTTTTATAGAATTGTATGATTTTTATTTTTTTAAATGTTGTCAGTTCAAGTTCAATTTTGACATTTATGAAAAGATGATGTAAAACATTCATTTATGGTTATGGATAAAAACATACAATCTTTTTTGATGTGTTTTTATAGAATTGTATGATTTTTATTTTTTTAAATGTTGTCAATTCAAGTTCAATTTTGACATTCATTTATGTTTGTGATAGAGATAGATAATTTTGTTGATATGAGTTTGATAAATTTGGTTTAAAGAATTTTTTTTTTTTTTTTAAATTTTGATTGGTATCAAAATATAGGTAAAAGTATGTATTTATGTTTATAGATAGAAACATATCATTTTTGTTCAAATGAATTTTACAGAAACGTATGAGTACTTTTGGTTTTAATGTTATTTTTGGTTGGCTTTCAATAATGGTTGCAATAAAAATGTGGTTAAATGATGTATTTGTGTTTATGAATAGAAACATATTGTGATATGAGTTGCAAAGGAAATGTATAATTCCTTTAAATGGTTTCAATGATGTTTTTGGTTATCCTCTAGTTTTGATTACTATGAAAAGTTAGCTAAAGATATGTATTTATGTTTATGGATGGAAACATACAATATTCTTGATGTAATTTTATGAAAATTAATAGTTTCTTTCGGTTTTACTAATTCTTTTTTAAAGGGAGTGGTATATTTTATTATTTGGTTGCTTTTTGTCTTTCAATTTTAGTTTGAATGATGACTTTTATTGTTTTCCAATTTTAATTTCTTTGAAAATATGTATAAATACATGTATCTATGTTTATAGATAGAAATATACTTTTTCTTATGTTTGTATGAGTTTTATATAAATGTATGGTTTCTTTAGGTTTTTCTTCCAATTATAAGTTTTTGTAAAAAGATGAACAAGAAAAAAAGAGTGATTCTTCTTCTTCTCCTCATTTTGCTTCTCCTTCTCCTTCTCCTTCTCCTTCTCCTTCTCTTTCTTCTTCTACTTCTTCTTCTTCTTCCTCTTCTTCTTCTTCTTCTTATTCCTCTTCTTTTTCTTCTTCCTCTTCCTTTTCCTCTTCCTCCTCTTCCTCTTCTTCCTCTTCTTCTTCTTCTTCTTCTTCTTCCTCCTCCTCCTCCTCCTCCTCCTCTTCCTCTTCCTCTTCCTCTTCCTCTTCTTCCTCTTCTTCTTCCTCTTCATCTTCCTCTTCCTCTTCCCCTTCCTCTTCTTCTTCTTCTTCTTCTCAAGAGTGTGTCAATTATATAAGAATGAAATATTTTATTTTTTAAACATATAAATCATTTTTATTTTTATGGAGTATTTTGTCATAATTAAAATGAAGAGTGATATAATATCACTAACTTTAGAATCCATATTATTATGCATTATTTTAGATTTATTCACTTTCTAATTTAATATAAATGTGGTAATTATTAAATCTTATTTGTAGAAAAATATCATAATCTTATAATATTACAAAAATTAATTCAAAACCCAATTTAATATTAGAAAGGTTATGTAATATTCTAGTTTTTAATGTATGACATAACAACTTGACATACTTGTTGTGGTGTCCATAACACACACCCCATTCCTCACTAAGAATGGGGACCCATTTTTTTTTCGACTCCCGGACTCATAGTTCGAGAGTCGAGAGAAGAAAACTCGGTTAAATAAGTTAAAAAGTTGAGTCCAAAAATCACCCAAAAAAAAAATTTGAAAAAACACAAAAAAATCAAAAAAAAATCAAAATAAAAAATTGAAAAACACAAAAAATTAAAAAAATTTGAAAACCCACCAAAAAAAAAAAAAAAAAACAAGAAAAAAAAAGTTTAAAAAAAAGCCCTGCGCACCCGCGCCTCGCACCACCGACGCGCTCGCTCGACGCTCGCTCCCACACCTCACACCTGTGTGACACTCACGCCCATGCGCTCGTGCGATGCTCATGCCCGCACCACATGCCACACGCCCGAGCGCCCGCGTGCTCAGCTCCTGCACACCTAAGCGCTCTTGCACATGTGCGCTCGTGCACTGCCTCATGCGCACACTTTGTCATGGGTTTGCGCCTCGTGCGCATGCACTCTGATGCATTTTGTACGTGTTCGTATGCGCAGGATCAAGGTGCCTCGTGCGCATTTGTGCCGCGTGCTCCCAAAGCACCAGGTGCCCTTGCCAAGCTGCCCTTTCACCTCCAATTTGGTCTGAGTAGCCATTAGAGGGGTTTAAGATATATTATTTAAGTATAAGTTGACAAAACTTATACTTAAGATATATTTTAATATATGCGACAAATATTTTGAGATAAGTTTCAGACCTCCCTGAGATAAGATAAAGATTCTAGGAAATTTCAGGGCTTCAAAAATCCAAACTTAGCCAAATTTCAAAGCTTCAAAAATCCAGACTTAGCCAAATTTTAGGGCTTCAAGATTTCAGACTTAGCCAAATTTCAAGATTCATCTCCAATTTTGTTTGAATGGCTAGTGTGTCTTTACTATGCATTGTTAACTCTACGGACTAATGTTTGCTTCTTTTGTAGGTAAAAATGGCATCCTCAACTTGTCAAGGTCACAAATTTTGACTTGAGCCTCAAAATTCAGAACCACTTATTCCATTGGAAAGAAGAACTAAAGATCTAATTTCAGTCCCTAAAACAGTGAGCCTTTGGTAGCCCAATTTTAGGGACCGATGAAGGTTCTGACTTGAAATTTTGAGCAAAAGACCTCCAAAAAGGTCATTTAAAAATGCCTAGAAAATTTGTGAAAAAATAAGAAAAATTAGCAAACATTTGATAGTCTTGGATAATCTGGATCACTTGGTTTCTTGCCGGGAAGGATTGTACAGGTGGAGAGAAGACAAAGGTTAAAGATATAGAGGTTGGACACATAAAGAAAATCAGGTTCCTCATCTTATGTAGCTATTGGGGACAAGATTCAATGCAAGTGCCTTGAGATTTTCGATTGAAGAAGTAGAGGGAGTGCAAGTTTATTAAAGTAATTGGCTATAAAGAGGGTGTAAATCATCAGAAAGGGGCATGGAGTGTATACAAAAAGTGATCTAAAACCTCATTTGAGTAAAACCCAGAAATCATTTTCAAAATTGAGAAGTTTGATTTTTTGGCAAACTGAGCTCTGCAAGTCTACAAGTCTGCAGGTACTTAGGTCCACAGGTACGTAGCTCTGTAGCTTTGCAGCTTTGTAGCTCCGCAATTCAAAGGTGTGCCAACAGTTGACTGCCAATTTCAAAAATAGCACTTTCCATGCATTGGAAACGCATTTTGATGGCAAGTTAACTCTGACACACATCAAGTGAAGGGCCAACTTCTATTTTTGGTGTCTCCATGCACTTCTACTTCGACTGATGGTTTCCTCCTACTTTATCTCTCATGCTTTCATTGTTTTTGACATGTAAAGGGCTCATACATCCAATTAATGAATAAAATATGGATGGAGTCCCTCTAAGCACTAGTTAGATTGTCAGTTTGTATATATTTATTTTGTTTAAATGTTTTAAAAGCATTTTATTGCATCAAGATATCTCTCACTCTCAACACAAATTGAGGACACGATTTCTTGTAAATACCCTATTGTAAAATGTAAAAAGGGCCGCCATTATTATGCAATAAAATTATGCTTTTGGTGCTAGCATTCGGAGTGTAGTTATTCTTGCCTGAATGTGTCATTGTTTCGTGGA
>CM053791.1:55786148-55788648 GCA_028749045.1 Cupressus sempervirens
ATTAGCTATCCAAATAATATCACAATAATCAACCTTATTAAAATTTAACCATATGAGCACTATAATTAGAAACCACAATAAAATGCTCATACACAATAATGCCAAATATGTTAACTAGGGAAACCCTTGATCATAGGGAATACCCTAGTGGGGATGGTACCCACAAGATGATACATACTAATATAAATATTCTTTGTTAGAGGATGGAACCTATTTGGAGTTTATAATAACATTTAATACATATCAGTCCCTATTAGGAGACTTTGAATTCCTATTAGGAGTTGTACCAACCCTCTTGTGGAAGACAGATGAGCCCACTATCCAAATAGCTTCAGGGAAAGACCAATGAACCCACTATCCAAATGATCTCTATATTATTGGTTGTAGAATAATAGAAATGGATAGTACTCCTCCTTCCTCTTTCCCTATCCTATCAACTAGACTTTTTCTCCTTTTGATCTTGTAACCAAATCATAAATCTTGTATCCAATAATCCCTTGGATTGCTTACTCACATTCACCAAACACTCTGCTCCTTTTTGTGCTTCATACTCAATACAATTATCACTACTTCCACATTACAAACAAGGAAAAAATATTTCCTTTATACCATATCTTCAAAATAATTCCTTGAGTTGGTCTTGAGGCTTTCCCAATTAAATTATAATAAGATAATTAATTAATTCATAATTATAATAGCACTATCGGCTCATAGTCTATGCAAATTCTCACAAATGAAACACTATGGCTTTCCCATTCACTAAAATCATCATAAAATTATCTTATGTCACCAACTAACCATGCAACTCCAAATTATATCTCTATTAGATGATATTATGCAAACATTAGAAACTTCTTCTTAGGTACCCTGTCTCTGTACCACTTTTTGTAAATCAAGTATATCTTCCATATGTCTTCAACTTAGGTATTGTGCATTGAACCTTAACATCAATAAATGGTATCAAACATGTCCATGAACACACATCACCAAATAATTAAAAAAAAATTCATACAACTAAGATCTTTATCTACTACTTTGCTAGTCTTCATAGATTCACTGTTATGTTGACATCAATGACAAACATAATCATGAATGCAAGATGTCAATACTCTCCAATTCTTAGGATATACCCTCAATTTAGTATCATCAACATTCATATTAAATGTATCCCCCTTTGGCATTGATGGAAACATAGATGAAAAATATAAAAGTTCCAAGAATACCAAAATATTACTTTGTTGTTTTTGCTATTGTTCTCATATTTTCAAATCCTCTTCATCAAGAAAATCTGAAAACCTTTGGAACACTTCTTTGTTCTACATCTTATTTAGGACCAGCAATAGTTGTTCACACTAAAAAAATCACCATACATTAGAATTCTTCATGTTGCTTATCTCTTCCATAGAGATATTCCTCCTTCTTTCTTACATTAATCTTTCTAAATTTCCCTAATAAAGTAGATATTTTCATGCACTCTTCTACATACTTAGGAGATCTTATGTTTTCCATGCACTCTTCTCCCCAGTTGACATTAACAACAAAAGCCTCATTATGTCAATTTTCTACTCCAAGTTTTCAACTAGTTCAAGTGTTCAAAGACAATGTTCAAGACCAAAGATGAAGAGTTCTTAATGACTGCCCATCATAGATACTACCCCATACAAGAAGCATCAACATTCATTCCAATCTAACAATAGTGCTTTGTACCACTGAACTAATGCAATCTCTGCATGATCTACTCAGAAGTAGGCAAGGGCATAACCCCAAGAATACCTCTTAAGTACTCAAATGTATCTTTAGGTAAGGGCTTTGTAAAGATATGTACAATTTGATCTTTATTATTCACATATTCCAATCTAATCTCTTTTTATATTATCTTATCTCTCAATAAATGATACTTAATATGCTTAGTCTTAGAATGCAACACATGATTCTTAGACATACTTACTATACATATGTTACCACAATATATGATAATAGGTTATGTAAACTCAATCTTGACATACTTTGGCATCTGTTTCATCCATATTACTTGAATACAATTATTTGCTACTACAAAATACTTTTCCTCAACCATACTTTGTGAAATACAACCTTATTTCTTTCTCAACCAAGAAACCAATCTTCCTTAAAGAAAAAATGCTTCACCATTGGTGCTTTTTGTGTCATCCGTACTACCTACCAATTCCACATTAGTATATGTACATAGAGTAAAATCACTCGATCTAGCATACCATATTCCATAATCAAATGTTCCTTTCAAATATTTGAATATCCTCTTTATTGTTGCATAATGATACTTCTTAGGATCATCTTGAAATCTAGCTATAATCCCAACTATATTTTCTAAAGATGGTATGGTGTGACTCAAATACTACAAACCTCCAATCATAGATCTATACTTTTTTTCCTCAACTATAGGTGTCTTGTCCTTGCTAGATAACTTGTGATGAGTTATCATAGGTCTACCAACAAGCTTCAAACTTTCCAATCCAAACCT
>CM053791.1:55793648-55833648 GCA_028749045.1 Cupressus sempervirens
TTGATCCTGCTACTTGGGAACAACTAGTTATTCATTTTATTGTACCTAATCTGATCATAGTTCTACAAGAACTTGTAATCATCCCAACTAATAAATAACTAGACCAAATTAATAGTAGTAGTAGAAACTTGGGATTCTCATAGGGAAATCATGCCAATATAATTCAAAACTTGGAAAATTTAAATCAAGTTATTTATCTACAATTCTTTTAAACCTTTAATAAGGTAGGCATAAAATACCAAATCTTCTAGATCCAGAAATTTTTGTTAAATTTACTAGCAAACATAGAAAAAATAATAACATAGTCCACTAAGTTTCCCAACATGTTTCTACATTGTTAATACCCTATCTTAGTTAATTTTCTTGAATCTAATTGAAGTCAAATTGGAATTTCAAAAACTTAGATTTCTTGAGCACATAGAAAACATAGTTATAATTAAGAGGCATAAACAAGTAAACATATTTCAAACCCCATTTCAAAAGAAAGAAATCATTAAATATAGATACTCTTTAAATAGCTAAACAAATTTTCCCTTAACAAAATTAGATATATTCTATGATTTCTATATGGCATTTCAACTAGATTTTCTCATTAGAAATCATGGCATTTGGAAAAATAAACATAGATTTGAAATAAAAGTGTGTATTAGCCAAAACTAAATAAAAATCAACTCAATGTTTCCATGCCATTGAAAATATCATTTGTTCCTACATTGTTAAAACTGTCTCTCAACTTATTAGGCAACAAATTATCTAATGGGGTTTCTTCTTTGGGGGAAAATTAGATGCATCTCAACAGAGCATTCAAAGTGATATTGTTGAAATTTTTATATGTACTTAAAATTGGTAATTGGGAAAGTCATTTTCGGTGCTAGTAAATCAATGGGCATCAACAATCAGAATGTGGATTAAATATTGACCACCCATTTCACTTAGTCCACATTGATTGACATTGTATGAGGTCATAAAATCTAAACTTTCTTAATTTATCTTTATGTTCTTATTTATATCTAAGATCTTATAATCTTAGTTTTGATAAGGTGGCTATTTATAATTTGGATAATATTTTCCCATTGAAATAGTTGATGCTTGTTGTCAACTTGCAATGCACATTCATAATGAAATATACCAATTAATCTCTGAGCCATGGCATTTTGAGGGTAAGAAATGTCAATTCAAGAATCTCTTTGGTCACAATGTCAAACACTTCTAGAAGATTTCATAATGCACTTGTGTCAAGAAAGATTACATGCAAGAATTATTTATGCAATATATTTCATTTGATAATTTAAAAATCAATATAGAATTATAATATATAATTTTATATAATTATTATTCAATAAAGATCATTGTCTTATCACAAGACAAGATGAAAGCTTGTTTATCTATGGACAAGAGAGTAAATTTAGTAAGTAGAGAATCCTAGTAGACTTATTATTTGGAAACTCCTTACAAAGGATTTGTCTAGAATTTCTAACTATGTTGATATTAATGATGTTTCTATGATTACTACCTATAAATTAATAAAATACAAACCTTTCCCCTTGTTGAAGCATCTAGATAGAGGGAATGTGCTTGAGATCTGGTACAATAGCCTAGAAAGAGCACCCAAGAAGAGATGGATCTCACATTTATTCATTAATAAAATATAGAATTCATTCATCATCACATAAAGTAAAAAATAATTATGAGCATCCATTCAATAATCTCATAATGTCCAAAGCTAACATCTAGCATTAGTTCATCCTTTAACATTCATTAACAATAGAACATAAACACGTAGCATTCAATAACATGTGACATAAGGTATTCAAACATGCCTCAACCAATTATTATTTAATTTTGGATCACCTACCTGATTAGTTTGGAATTTTATTCTCACCAAAAATCATAAAATGTAAGAACAATTGTACCAAAAAGAGTGTAAAAAGATGATTATTGTGTACCAATCATGGTTTTTAGTTCTTTTGGCACAAACCTTCTTACAATTTTTTGGCTCAATCTCCAATTGGTTAGTATGTATTTTGAAAAATTATTGTTGGACTATGAGTTAAGAAAAAGAGAAATATCAAACTTGAAAAAGATATACATAAATGTACTTAATTTTTAAACTTCAATTTATAAGCTTACAAAGAAAATCATAGAATTATAAGAAACTATTGTGGTTTGTACTATTTGAAATCATAGTTACAAGTGATTTAAGTGCACCAAGATGGTGTACAAAAAAGTGGACACCCCCAAAAATAAAAGCAATATTTTCAATAACTTAAAAGTGAAATGTTGGCTAGGCTTAGTATCCAAGCCTAGCCATTATACCTTTTTTGGTTAATAGTTTGTCCTTCTATTAGATTTTATAACCTTACTCTTTGATACCTAAGGTTTTGGAGAGAGAAAATGAAGTTTACCAACAAATGGGTCAGTGTATGTATTTTATCACTACCCTCCAAATTATTTGGTACAACTCCCTATCATTTGCAATGATATGAAATGAATATTTTTTTATGAGATTAGAAGTTGTGACATTATAAGCTCTTAACCTGAGAGTAGTAAAGGATAACCAAATTGTTTGTGGGCACAAACAATTCAGGCAAGATGGATTTGAATAACCTATCACACCCAATGGAATGACTATAGTAGATTATCTTGAAATTTCTAACCCTTCCTTCTATTCTAAATGCAGAAGGGGAATGAAGAGATGTGTACATGAGGGAAAATGGAATTGCTTTCATTTTTAGCCTTGAATGAAATGGAATCCAATCAATAACTAATAGATTTTTACACATTTATCTTTCATTTCCCAATGAAACTATCTAACATGATATGAAATTAATAAGAGAAGAAACATAACCATGTATGAAGAAAGTAAATGGAATCACCTTCACTGTAATTATCAAAATGAAATGGAATCCATATGATTATCACAAAATTAGATATGATTGTCTTTCAAATCTTAATGCAGAACTAATATATGCATGGGCAACAAAACATGACAAGAAAATAGGGTAAATGGAATTACAGACCAATTCACCATTAAGTTTTTTGACCTCTATATTATCAAAAGAAATTATATTTATAGTTTTCTATCATCCCACAATTTTGGTAGAAACATTATCAAAAAATAGAAAGAAAATATGAATAATACATGAAAAGTATCTACTCTTCAACATGGTATAGATGTGTGACATCATTCCCTTTGATGACCTAATCCCATGATAGCTCTATGAACACCTGGAAACTGTTCATCTTCATGCATCTTTGGAAAACTCTGTTAAACTCTTCATTTCCTTCATATTCTACTATTGGTGCCAAATCCATATAATTTGTATCTCAATGGTCATAACAATTTTGAATTTTGGCCGTCAATCTTAAACCAACAATCACAATTAAAACCTAGTTATTTCTCTCTATGACTTTCTCCATAGGTACACATGTCAAATCATTGTTATTTTGCTAAGATTATTTTCCTTACAAATTTTTATAGCGATATAATGATGGGCATTGATCTCCTTTTGATCTAATGGCAGTGATAAAAGACATTAACCCTTTTTTTACTTTTCTTCATGGGTTCACTTTCTAGCTATGTACACTATGGCAAATAAGTGGCCCAATTTCATTGCCTTGAGGATCTGACATTGGCCTAGATTTACTTCATGGTTATGTTTAGACTGTACCTAATGGAATGTGATAGGCCCGTCTAGATACATGTTTCTCTATCACTACATTGTCATGATTAACAATCAAGCAAATTTTTATAACTACATAGTGATAACCATTGATTGATCCAGAGATAAATGGTGAAAATAATCTCTTCATAACCCTAACTTTATATCATATAGAACCAATCAATTAAAGACACTTGCCACTATGTCTAACACCATATTCACTAAAAGTGGAAATGGCCCACAGGAACATGTGCCATTCTATCACTATGTCACATAAATTAAATGTCAAGCAACTTTCCATAGTGATATAATGACAAGCATTGATTTCAAGTCTAATCTATGGTGATGATTCTTCTAGCGATCTTACCCTTAGCTAGGTCCTACACAGGTGTCAACTCATCACTATGTCACAATGATTATTGATAGGGAAAAAATTTATAATGATACAACGACAACCATGGATGTTTTTTCATATGAAGGCTATAATTTAAAGATCTTAACTCACTAATTTCTTTTGTGGTGTGGGTCCATTTATTCCAAATGTCCAATTGTTGTTATGTCACTTTTGTTATTCTTTATGAAACTCTCCATAGTGACATAATGACAAGCATGGATTTTTAAAGATCTGATGGTTGAGTAAACTCATCATTAAATACTTATAATTCTATCTTTGAAACATCATCTATCAATTTGGTCTTCATTTGACAATCTCGATTTAGTCTCCTAGCTATTGTAATTATCAACTTTGCACATAGACATGTAGATTAAATATAAGATGTTGATTTTCATTATAACAAGAGTTAGACCACCTTTGAATAGGTTCTTTCACCATTTTTGCATCTTTATTTTCTTCTCTTGTAGCTCATTCTCATGATCTACATATTGTCTTTAAGCCTTAATTCTTGATTTTCTCTATCATACTTTGCTCTGAATATGCTTTTGATCTCTCCATTCTATTTGTATTATGCCTTTAATGGAACACTTTATCATAGAGTTAGGGTTTCTTATGAATAGAACTAATTCTCTCTCTTTCTCATCTAGGGTATGCAGAAACTTACCCTCCCAAATCCTAGTCACCTAGCCTGATTGAATCTATTATGTTATTCTTATATTCCCAACTAGGAAACTTATAGATAAAGATGAGAGATGAAACCATAACAGAAATCTAGACTAGACACAAAAATAAAACATTGACACAACCCTAATCCTATAATCTTGAAAAATATAGGGGACTAAAATCATGGCAACAATTGACTCTAACTAGGGAACTAGGCATGTTAGTGCCTAGGTAGGTACCTAGCAATCTATGGTTTAATGAAAATTTTAGAAAAAATGCACACAAAAACAAATTACCTACTTCCTTTATTACAAAAAATACCAAATAGAAAATATCAATGCCTAGTCCATTTCGTTGTAGAGTCTTAAATAGTACAAGGAGATGCTATGGACTTGGGTGGTAGGGAAACAAGGCAGCCAATGCAAAAGAAAAGAAAAAACACAAAATGTAGGAAAGAAAGGAAATACAATTACACTAAACACACCACCTAACCTAACATTTTTATAGAGGTGAGATGAATCTCACCTTGAGAACTAGTAGCAAAAGACACTCAAGTGAATGCACTTACTGATTGACTAAAGTAGGATCTTCTCCTCCATAATTGATTTTTGGTCTCCAAGTAGGATCCCAACTTGTAGCAACAATAAAAACATGGCAACTCCACATGTTTCTTTGATTACATGGGCTAGCTGGTTGTACATCCATTTAGGTCCAAACAACCATGCCTAGTCATATACTTCATTATCTCCCTTTGCATGTTTCATGTCATTCTCCTAATGGTCTTTTCTTATGCCAAATATATACACCCCTTTTAAGAAAATAAACTCATTCTTGCAGTCATTTGAACTTCCTTCATGAGCCTAAAAATAGGAAGATGTCACCTCTACCATGGAATTCACTAGTTGATTATAGTCTCCTCATTACATTGAAAAACTAAATCAATTTCATTCCTTCTCTCTTTTAGTGTATTATCACTACCTTCAAAATTTGAATGCATGACAAGTGAATCAAAAGCTAATGACCCTTCTTAAAGTTTTAGTTTTCGAGTTGGGTCATCTTGAGAGGGTTCATTCATTTGAAAGGTGACAAGAAACCATAAACAATCTCCTCTTCCTCACTATAGGGGAAAGTTGTTTCTACTAAGGAATTGATTCTTCTACATATTGATAGTTGATTTCAAGACTATTTTCTTAAATCAAATATTTATCAAGGATAAGACTCTTACTACTGGGTTCTTGAAGTTCCTCCTCATGTTCACATAACCATTCTTCATGTTGAATTTCATTGCTTCTTTCTTTAAGTGGAATCACAAGTAGAATACTCAAGTGCAAGAAAATTATCATCAAAAGAATTTTTTTCAAAGGACTCTAATGGAATATTGTCACTTTGATTCATAACATCAAGAATAGCCTCTTGTCTACTAAAGACTACAATAATATGAGAACTAGAATTAGGTGCCATTAACATCAAAGCTTCATAATCAGGTGTAGATGTTATCTTTAGCTTTAGCTCTTTTTTCTTATCCCTTTGTTGATCATTCAATTGGTGAAATAGATCGAAAAGGTGGTTCCATATCTTCTTTTCTTTGGGGCAATCTCCTTTATTGAGGCTCTCTACAAGATTTAACAAGATCCTTTGAAAGACCTTGTCCTTAATTGTATGGAGCTCTTCAAGGGTAGGTTTAGGTCTTGTCCTTTCCTTGGTTCTCACATTAGGGATATTCACCTACTCTTTAAACATTTGAAAACCATAAGGAATAGAGTCATGTGACCTTATCAAAGGTTTTTCATGCTCAACTACTTGTGCTTGTTTAAGCTTCCTTCTTTCACTTTTTTATAGGTACTTGAGTCTTTGGGAATTGGCACATATACAATTCCAAAACATCTTTGACATATGATCATCTTCTATGCAGTTGTTTTATCAGGATGCATGGAGATGCTTTCTCTATACTATTTAAAAAGTTCACGAAGCACTTTGTCATTTTCACTGTGAAGTTCATCAAGAGTAGGAATGAGCTTCAACCTCATTTTCTTCAACCTCAACTCCTCTCTTTGCATGTATTTCATCTTGTAGAATCTAGAGCACACACATTTCCATAGGGATGCATAAATATGATCATCTTCAATGCTAATATTCTTTTGGACAATATGGGAAATGCTTTCTTTATCTATAAGTACACACTCTTGCAACAACTTGTCATTAATCTCATTAAGTTCATGGAGACTAGGCTTAGGCCTTGGCCATTTCCCATTCTTTGAATTTGGCATGGCCATTGAGTTACACTAGACCTTCATAGACTAAAGCTAATAGGTCCTTCATAAAAAGTGACCAATCTTCATCCTAGGGAAGACACCTTTAGATTTCTTAGAATGAAAAACCAAACACTAGGCTTAGATTCCAATTCATAGTAGAGTTTCCAAATATCGTTGGTTAACAGTTTGTCATCCTATTTGATTTTATAACCTAACTCTTTGATAACCAATGTTGTGGACAGACAAAAGGATGTTTACCAAAAAAAGGGTCAGTGTATGTATTCTATCACTAGCCTCTGAATTATTGGGTATAACTCCCTATGATTTGCAATGATATGAAATGAATATGTTTTTATGAGATCATTAGTTTTGACATTACAAGCTCTTAACCTCAAAGAAGTAAAGGATAACCAAATTTTTTGTAGAGCCACAAACAATTCAAGCAAGATGGATTTGAATAACCTATCACACCCAATGGAATGACTATAGTAGATTATCTTGAGATTTCTAACCCTTACTTCTATTCTAAATGTAGATTAACCTTCGAAATGTAGATAAGGAATGAAGATATACACACATGAGGGAAAATGGAACTGATTTCACTATCAACTTTGAATGAAATGGAATCTAAGCAATAACTAATTTAGATTCATACACATTTATCTTTCATTTCCCAATGAAACTATCTAACATGATATGAAATTAACAAGAGAAGAAACATAACCATATATGAAGAAAGTAAATGGAATCACCTTCACTGTAATTACCAAAATGAAATGGAATCCATATGATTATCGCAAAATCAAATATAATTGTCTTTCAACTCTTAATGGATAACTAATAAATGCATGGGCAACAAAACATGACAAGCAAATAGGGTAAATGGAATTACAAACCAATTCACCATCAAGTTTACCAACATCTGTATTATCAAAAGAAATTACATTCATAGTTTTCTATCATCTCCTAGTTCTAGTAGAGCAACAATCACAAAATAGAAAGAAAATATGAATAATACATGAAAAATATGCACTCCTCAACATGGTATAGATGTGTGACATCATTCCCTTTGGTGACCTGATTACATGGTACCTTTAAGAACACTTGGAAACCATCCATCCTATTGTGGCTTTGAAAAACCTTGTCAAACTCTTTGTTTCATTCATATTCTATTGTTGATGCCAAATCCATATAATTTGTATCTCAGTAGTCATAATGATTTTGAATTTTGGTCATTGATCTTAAACCAATGATCATGATTAAAACCCAAGAATTTCCCTTTATGACTTTCTCCATTGATCCATGTGTCAAATATCATTATTTCACTAAGATTTCTTTCCTTGAAACTTTTTATAGAGACATAATAATGGGTGTTGATCTCCTTTTGATCTGACTATGGTGATAAAAGACATTAACCCTTTGTTTACTTTTCTTCATGGGCTTACATTCTAGCTATGTACATAGTGGCAAATAGGTGGCACAAATTCATTATCGAGAGGATATGATGTTGACCTAGTTTTACTTCATGGTTAGGTTTTGACTATACCTCATGGAATGTGATGGGCCCATCTAGACATGTGTTTCTCTATCACTACATCACCATGATTAATGATCAAGCAACTTTTTATAACAATATAGTGAAGAGCATCGATTGATTCAGAGATATACAGTGAAAAGAATTCCTTTATAACCTTGACTCTATCTCATATAGAACCAATCAAATAAAAAAACTTGTCACCTCATCTGACACCATAGTGGCTACAAGAGGAAATGGCCCATAGGAACACATGTTGTTCTATCATTACGTTGCATAAATTAAAAGTCAATCAAATTTTCATAGTGATATAATGTTAAGTGTTGCTTTTAGGTCTGATCTATGATGATGATTCTTCTAGCGATCTTATACTCAATTGGATCCCATGGACAGGTGTCAACTCATCACTATGTCACCATGATTATCAATAGAGAAACTTTTTATAATGATATAGTGAAAACTGTGGATGTTCTTTTGATCAGACAGCTATAATTTAAACTATTAACTCGCTCATTTTCATTGGAGTGTGGGTCCATCAATTCCACGTGTCCAATTGTTGTTATGTCACTTTAGTTATTCTTTGTGCAAATCTCCATAGTGACATAACAAAAAAGTGTGGAATTCTAAACATCTAATGCCTAAGGAGATTCATCATTAAATACTTATAATTCCATCTTTAAAATATCATCCATCGATTTTGTCTTTATTCGATGATCTAGATTTAGTCTCCGAGCCTTTTGACTTGTCAACTCTACACATAGACATGTAGATTAAATATAAGCATCAATTTTCAATATAACAAGACTCACACCACCTTTTATTAGGTTGTTTCATCATTTCTACATCTTTACTTGCTTCTCTTGCATTCAAATTCAAATGACTCTTCTTGTAGTTCATTCTCACATTTTGCATATCTTTAAGTCTCAGTCCTCAATGTTCTATGTCATCTTTTTCTCTAATATGCCTATGATCTCGCCATTCTAATTCTATTATACCTTTAATGGAGCACTTGATCATAGAGTTAGGGATTTTTATAAATAGGCTAATTCTCTCTCTTTCTCATCTAAGGTATGTAGAAACTTACCCTCTCAAATTCTAGTCACCTAGGCTGATTGAATCTACTACATTATTCTTGTATTCCCACCTAGGAAACTTAGAGATAAACATGAGAGAGGAAACCCTAATGGAAACCTAGACCAGAAATTTAAAAAAAACATTGACACAACCCTAATCCTATAGTCTTGAAAAATATAGGGGACTAAAATCATGGAAATAACTTTTAAAAACCTGATTTTAGGTTATTAAATAATATAATTCAAAAAATTTGATCAAGTTTTGTAAAACCTAATTATGTTTTTTGAATTATATTCTTTACATAACCCAATTGGGTTTTACAAAACCTGATCAGGTTTTGTAAAGTATATATTATGATTGTTGTCTATGTTTGAGGGCATTTTTATACCCTCAAATAGCAACAACAATGTGAATTGTGTAAGACAATAGCGAAACCCGATCGGGTTTACCATAAGAAATGATTTTTGATTGCATCTCCATCCATAGCACTACCAAACAAGGTAATTCTTTATTCTATTTGTCATTTGTGTAATTTTTTAATAAAAATTTGTAATTTGGTTTTGTAATTTATAAGTCTTGTAATTATTTTTTAAAAAAATTTAATATAGATGCATCAAGGAATCCAAGAAAATGAGGGAGAGAAGAAAAATCACCTCCTACACAATCAAACCCTCCTCCCATTATGATAAAAACACAAAATATTCCACCTATTGTGACACAACCACAAAACATTCCACCCATATTGATGCAACCACAAAACTCTTCAAGAGAGAGAGAGAGAGAGAGAGAGAGAGAGAGAGAGAGAGAGAGAGAGAGAGAGACGTTAGGGGATATGACATAAAGAGTGTGAGAGAGAAGGGGATGGGAGAAAGAGAGATAGGAATAGGATAAAGAGTGAAAATGAGAGAGGAGTGATGTAGAGAGAGAATATGGGATGAAGACAAGGATTGGGGATATGATAAACACTTTTTTATTATAATACATAAGCTGATCTCTCTCTCTCTCTCTCTCTCTCTCTCTCTCTCTCTCTCTCTCTCTCTCTATCTATCTATCTATCTATCTATCTATCTCTCTCTCTCTCTTTCTCTCTCTCCCCCCACCTCTCTCTCTCCCTCCCTTGGTCCCTCCCTCAATCTAACCTTGAGAAGTAGTAATACAAAACCCAATCAGGTTTTGTAGAACTTGATTAGGTTTTACAAAACCCGATTGGGTTATGGCTTGGTGATAGCCTAGAAAAAAGACCCAAAGGCATGAGAGATTTTTTTCCCTCCATTTTTTTCCTTTAGATGTTTTTGCATCTTCTAAGATGAATTATCATCTTTGTCTTCATCTGGTACACTAGTGGTAAAGTGGGTATCTCCGAAATCACCACCATAATCTTACACATCTTCATAGCTTTCTAACCATATATGCTTTTTATTTTTTGGGACAAAATTAACATTGTAAACTTTAATTACTTTACCAATGTTTTTCATTCCTCGAGACATGTGTCAACCATTTTTTTAAATAACTTTTGATATACTTAAGAAAATTCAAAATAAATTAAATATTACTATTCTACACTTGATTATATACACTTTTTTTTTAAAGAAGTTTCAATTTTCAATTATTTTAATACAAGTTATGCTTAGCTTATGAATATGTACCAAAATTTTAGGATGTAGTCTATTCAATAATTGATAGCAAAATAAATATTCGTCATAAAATTACACAAAAGACACAACTTCTAGATATGACTCTTAACTATCATCATACCAAAGGGATATGCAAAATACTAACTACAACTAGTCTTTTGTGTTGCACATGAAAACAACTATGTTATGGTTTCTAAAAAATTTAGGAACTATTTTTCATGTGCACATGGTTTGACTCACCTAATCTTATCCATTTTGTAAAAACTCTAGTAATTTAGAAAGTAGATTCAGGGTACTATGTAATTTATACATTTTACATATTTTGTCACTTTTAATGGATGACCCTCAAATTTCTCAACCAAGTTTAGGTTTACCTAATTTTAGAAACAAGGTGTCCACTTATATACCCCACTTTTTGTACACCATCTTGGTGCACTTACCCAGTGATAAAGTTATATACCTTTGATTTAGAGAGTGCAAATAATGGAAATGAAGTATTGTAGAAGGTGAAAGCTCAACTAACCCCACCCCTGCCTCTCCCCATGTGGATGGCACTATTAAGTAGAGAATAGTTACATCCATACATACATGGTTAAGTACTACCCTAACTATGTTCAAGGCTACCTAACTATGTCCAAGTCATCTATACACTAGAGTCATACTCCACCTACTAGGCTTCCTACATACTTGTATCCATGAGATCAAGACCCTTGAACTACTCACTCTAACGAATATGTAGTTTTGGTTTCTAATTTTTTTGATGTATCTATATTCCTATAACCACTAGTGAGCTTTCCTCATTTAATATAGCTTTTCACCATCATACACCCACTCGAACGAATCAGGTGGTTTTCTATAATTACAATACAATAATACCCCGATGAAACCTTTGTCTTTTATTTTACAGTTAATGTAAGGTTAACTATATACATCCTAACTCACTCCTTATATAACTATATTTAAAAGCTTATGAAAATAATCAATGTGTCTAGATAGACAATCAAGTTAATGCCAAAATGTAAAGTTTAGCCTTCTATTTTCAAAAGCCAGGTACACTAGGTACATATAATGTCTTAAAATATAAGCCTTGTAAGTTAACATGTAATGTCTTAAACTAGTTAAGTGCTACCTAACTATGTCCAAGGCATCTACACATTGGAGGTATACTCTGCCAACCAGGATGCCTACATACCTATATCCATGGGATCAAGACCCTTGAACTGTTCACTCTAATGAATATGTATTTTTGGTTTTTAATTGTTTTGACATATTTGTATTCCTAGAACCACTGGTATCTATGCTCACCTAATATAACTCTTCACCATCATACACCCACTTGGGTGAATCAGATGATTTTTTATAATTACAATACTGTAATACCTTAGTGCAACCTTTGTGTTGTAGTTTACATTTAATGTAAGATTAACCTATATACATCCTAACTCACTCCTTATATAGTTATGTTTAAAATCTTGTGACAATAGTCATGGCCATGTTATATGTTGAATGAATTTTATTATTTTTCTATTGTACCAAGATCTTTTTATTTATATATATACAAATATACATACATATACACACATATATACGTATACATATACATATGTATATGCATATATACATAGAGATGTGGAGATCACAAGGGCACAACAATGAAATGCAGCGATCACAAGGGCATGACAACGAAATCTTAAATCTCCATTGATCTCCATAATCCATAAGATCTCTTTATATATATAGACACATGCATATATATACATACATACATATATGGATACATACATATACACATACATACATGCATACATACATACATACATACATACATACATACATACATACATACATACATACATACATACATACATACATACATACATATATATATATATATATATATATATATATATATATACATACATACATACATACAGACATTTGCATATGCAATTTTATCACCTTGGAAAACTATATTTGATCTTACTAGCTAGGAACAAGAAAAATAAAAATTATTGTACCTAATCTGATAACAGTTAGATAGGAATTTGTAATCAACCCAACTAATTAAAAACTAGACCAATTTAAATAGGTTATGGCTTGTTTCTTTCTAAAAATTTCTTCTATGATATGTTTCTAAAATTTCTTGCCCAGTTTTCCAAGGTGATAAAATTGCATATGTATATGTATGTATGTATGTGTATATATATGTATGTATGTATATGTATCTACATTATTTTTGTGCAGAATCTTGAGGTAAGTCACTTAGCATGGGTTGAGTGTGTTTTATAGTTTTATTATTTGGATTCTAGAATAAGTATGTAGCTGGATCATATATGTAATAAGAACCTTGAAAAAGATCTCTTTGAATATATAAAGAGATATATCTTTGGAAGGAAATATAAAGGCATACATGTTAACAAGGAAAAGAAAATAATATTTACATATGTATGTCTTCTCACTCTTGAAAAAAATCCCAGAGCTAGGGCACATAGATCACAAGGGCATGACATGATAATGAAATTGCAGAGCAAGGAAGCATCACAATAATGAAATCATAGAGAAAGGGCACATAAATGAAATGTAAAGATCATGAAGAAACAACAATCAAATGTACTAATCACAAGGGCCATGAAAACGTTCATAGCTCTCCACCTATTTCACGTACAACTCTCTACTAAATCAAAATAAATGAAAAATAATTGTTATGTTTCTTATTTTCTTTTTTTATGCTTGCAAGGCCATCAAAATTATGATTTCGATATTGGTATTGTGATGTATTTAGGGACAACTGTAAGAAAATATGAAATTGTTCACAAATTACCCTACCATTGTAAATTGTCATTGCAATTTGACCACAAATGTTGTAGTGATCATTCTATAGATCATTATCTTATTCTTCATCTAAATTTTAATCTAACATCTTTTCCTTAGTTCTAAACTTTTCATCAATTTTTACATTTACACATTCAACTATTGTCTTAGTTCTATAATGAAAACATTTGTATGTTTTTCTTTTCAATGAATAGCCAAGAAACATACCTTCATCACTTCTTGGATTAAACTTAACAATATCATCATCTCTCTTAATTTAATACTTGCTTCCAAAAATTCTAAAATACTTAACTAATGGTGAATGACCAAAACATAATTTATAAGGTGTCTTGTTCATTTCTTTTTTGATCTATACTCTATTCATAGTGGGGTAAGTACACCAATTTTTGGTGCTAAAAGGAGGCATATAAGTGGCTCATTTTTTATCTAAAATTAACAATTTCTAAATTTTGATAAGAATTTAAAGATAGTTATGCTCAAAATTTAAAGATATGCCAAAAACAAAAGTAGTAGTCCTTTGAATCTATTTTCTAAAGTACCATTTTTTTTTTTAAATGGTTTAGTTTTAGGTCCTCAAAAAAGGGTGCTATAGAAAGATGTACTATTTTTTTAGAAAAAATATAACATAGTGCAAAGTGTGTGGCCACTAAAATTTTAACTCCTTTTTTGGAAATTCTTTAATAGCTCTAGTCAAAAGTTACCTAACACCGTGTACTTTATCCCATATTTTTTGGGTAGTTTTATAATATGTATATTTTTTATGAATTTTATAATTGGATACATCCCAAAAACATGAAATATCTATGTGCTCCCCCTAGAAATTATTGAAAACTAAACTAAAATAAAAACTTATTTTTTTCAAAATGTGTATAATGGAGTCTAGTTTCTAAAAAACTAAGTTGTGAAATTCAATAAACAAGCTAAAATCTACACCCCAATTAGTACATGTTGGTTTTTGAGAGAAAATGGACATACATTCAAAAGAAATTATAGTTGAAAGGCTTGAAATAGTTAAAATTCAAAATAAATTATATGGTTATATAGCCAACACAGATATCTACAATATCATGTACCTTGATTTTATCGATGCTCAACCACGAGGAAACTTGAAGGAGAGCACATAAGAAAAATCAATCATTTTTTGTATGCTTGTTATGAAACACATCTCAAACTAGTTTAGAGACTCTAAACTTTTGGGTTGGATCCCCAAGGAAAATCAAAGCCCTAGGCTTGGTAGAATCTAAAGCTTTAAAGAGTGCATGTGTTCCATAGTGCACATGTGATATTTAAAGCATTTTTAAATTTAGGCTTACATAGCACACATGCACTATAGTACTTGCATGCTATAGTGCACACACACTTTGTAAGATTGAATTTCAATAGAGAGGTAGGGACAAAAGGAGAGAGGGTAGAGAGTGAGAGAGTAGAGTATGGAGAGAGAGTAGGAGATGGTCCCTGACAGGGTGGAATTCGGAGAGAGGAAGGGAGAAATAGAGAGAGAGAGAGAGAGAGAGAGAGAGAGAGAGAGAGAGTAGGGGATGTGAGAAGGTGGGATATGGAGAGAGGAATAGAGAAATGGTGAGAGAGAGAGAGAGAGAGAGAGAGAGAGAGAGAGAGAGAGAGAGAGAGAGAGAGAAGGAGAGAGAAGGGTATGTGCAGGATCATGGTGTGCCAAAAAGTGACAATCTAAAAAATATGTGGTTCTAAAATGCTTCAAAGCATTTCAAAATCTATTCCAAGTTTTTTTCACCCATCTTGATACCAAACCAAAAATTGAATACCTTTATAAGGCCTAGTATATGTTTGGATACCAACCCTACATGGTCAAATTTAAAAACATCCTAAAAATGTGTTTTTTGCCTATTCTTGTGTGTTTTTTACTTCAAACATGTATCTGACTAAAAAAATTTACCCAAATTTGATGAAATGAAAAGAGTTTTGTAAGAATGGTCTTAGCTTTCCATAAAAGTAATGCCTATCAACTTACATTGTCAGTAAGTAATTATTACTTATTTTCTGATGGAGTTATGTATAGAGTGTTGATTGACACATTGATTGAAAAATAACTATAACTTTCAAACAATACAACATTTTAGAAATCCAAAAGATCCATCACATTCTATACATCTTCTACTATAAGGGGAAAATAAAAATTATATTTTATAGAGATTTGAATTAGTTAAGGTGGGTAGACACGAGACATTTTTATATTCCAAAAATACTATAGTAGAAATTTATAATTAATAATTTATTTAGAATAAAAATGCCCAAAAATAGGTGTCACATATGGGCATGAGTCTACTTCTTATATCTAGAATCTTATTTTTGTCCTAATATTTTTGTACTATTGCAATAAAATTAAAAAATTTGACTAATCAATTTACTTTTTCTAGATAAGGCCTAGTAGTTTAGAAACTAAGTTAAATTTCTTAGAGAATCTTTTCTATTAACTTTTTGATATAAATTTCATTAAAAGTTTAAAATTTCACATCAAGTTGACACAACCCTAATTTTCTTTTTCTCATTGCCACTTAAGGGCATATTTTGGTTGACCATGATCTTGCACATACCTAGAAATTGAGAGAGAGAGAGAGAGAGAGAGAGAGAGAGAGAGAGAGAGAGTAGGGTTTGGGAGAGGGTGGGATAGGGGGAGAGAGATAGAGAGAGAGAAGGGGGAAGGGAGAGAGGGAGAGAGTAGGGGATGGAAGAGGGTGAGAGAGGGAGATTTTTGCCTAGTGTGTACATACTATAATGTGTGTGCACTTTATAGTGAGTACGCACTATAATGCATGTGCACTTTATAGTGTTTACATGCTATAGTGCATACACACTAATGAAAATACCAAAAAATGGTTAGAAGGAAAGTTTGGGTCCCTACTAACCCATATTCCCTTTTTTTCTATTGTTTGTTCTATTGTTCTGATAGAAAACATGAGTTTCATGCTATTGGAAGCTAGGAAACACCAAATTCAATCATTGGATACACTATTGCAAGGGTTTTTGAAAATTCTTTCTATAGAAAAGGTTAGAGCAATCCTTTCTAAATAATCTTTGTTACTATCAAGACAAATTTCATTATAATTTGACAAGTTATTTAATATATAGTGAATTCATTGAAATTTGTAGTTTCTTAGAATTAATTGTTATTTAGAAATGGTTATTTGAATTTTATAGAATGATTTTTTAATTTACAAATTGTAAGTAATTCAAATGTTTGAATAATTTGACATATAGAAATCATCATCATGCCAAGGAAGATACTAAAAACTCAAAAAATAGAAAAAGAGAGAGAACGAGAGATTTGAAAATTAAAAGAGATAAAATAAAACTAGTACCTGAACAAATTAAATTGTATTGCAATAATGAAGAATTGTCTTTTGAAGAGGAACATGAACCACCAATACAAAGAAACAAAGAGGAAGAATTGCAAAGACAAAGAGAGTGAACGAAACTCTTACACTCAAGAAGGTAATTGAATTGTGAAGCTACACCATCTTCTAATATTGGAGTCATATCATCATCTCATGTTGAAGAGATGCTAATTTATACATTCGATGATGTATAGAGTCCATCATCTCATGTTGAAGGTGTATAACATAAAAATATCAAGTAGGTGATATTCCATCTTTCGCATCTTATTCCCAAGGCACATCATCTTCGATTCAATGTACACGACACACTCAACCTTATGTTGATGTTCAAAATGTCAAGGGTATGGAAGAGATTCTAGCACCTTCTCGAATTAATTTTAGAAGACCAAAATATTTGATTGATATTGATAGTAGCATTTTGAAATTAATACCTAGTGGGGTGATTCCACAATAGCGGGTGCCATTTTTTGACCAATTTTGACAATGAAATCAATATTTTTGAAACAAACCTCACATTCAACTGACAATATTTTTGAAACAAACCTCACATTCAACTGACTATATCTTTAAAACTATGAATAATTTAAAGATGACATAAACCAGTGATTTCTAGTACTCTATATCTACTTTGTAACCATATTTTTAAATTTTTAACAAATATTATTAATTCTAAATTTTTCTTCTCCACCAAAAAGTGGTAAATATAAAAAATCAATATTTTTAAAGATGACAATCATTTTGATAAGCATAATTTTTTTTTCTAGAAATGATAATTAGTTAATTATTTTGGTGTTGGATTTGAAACATAAATATCTAAAGGATGCATTTGGTTGATTCAATTTGGTTGAATATTGTATAGTTTATAAAGTTTTTAAGTGACATCAATCGTAATTCAGACATACATTCATTTTGACATGGATAACATGAACTCAATTTATCAAAAATAAAAATTTCTTTTTTTAATAGAAAGTTATCTCGGCAACCTATTTCACATATATTTTCAAAAAAAAAATTGACCTAATTTAAAATTTTTCCCAAAGTGTCAAATTCAGTTGATGTACAATCATTAATCAACCTATAATGAGTTAAACTCATATTTGAAAGTCTTAATGAATATAATACATATTAAAATTATAGTCATTGGAAAGCTTTCTCTGAGTAGCATAAATTGCATTTTTTGATTTGCAATAGGAGATCATTTAATCTCATTTTTTAGGGTCGAAACATCAAAAAAAAATTAATGTAACAAAATAGGCCAAAAATTTATAAAATCACATGTTCACATGAACATGGAGGCTAGAACAATCTAGCAGCCTAAAATTTATTTTATTGTGTCTGTGCAAACTTGTTAGAAAATATTAGATTTAGGCAAACATGCTTAAAAAATTATCTGTTGACGTCAGCTAAGCATTGAGAACAAATGTTTGAAAGTGAAGCCAAATTTTATAAAGTAAATGTGAATTTTTTAAGGAAAGGAAAAAATTTTAATTTTTTAATAGGAAACAAGAAAGAAAGACAAAATAAACATAAATTTTGATAAACATTATGTTTGATTTGATGGATGCGCCACACAATTCAAATCATTGAGACCATTTTATGCATTATCTAGATATCATCATAATGAGAATATAAAACACATATGGAGTTTTTTTTAGAGTGGGTATTGAAAACGTGAACATGATGGGAGCTTGCATCAAATGTGATCTGCAAAAGTATTATACAAATTATAAGTGAGTTCATAAAAATAATGTGCATGATGTTGTTGAATGGTGTAAGACATATTTTTCTTTAGATGAGGTTGGGACATCATCAAGAATGAGTCAACAGGTACCATATAGAGTCTTTTTGAAGATAATAGGTATGAATGTGCACATTTGTTTAAATTTTATGCAATTAAGTTTTACAATTTATCTTGATTTGTTGAAGTTTAAATTTACATCAAGTCCATATTTTTGTAATAATCTTTTATGTGTCAATAGAAAAAATATGCATAGTTGCAAAAGGATAAAAAAAGAAATGTTCCTTACAATTGGTCATAAGTACAGATAATTGTAATTGGACATTGAAGACAAGAGAATACTCATGTTTTGTGATAGTTGCATTGATGAAGACTATCAAGAATGCATCAATCAAATACTTGGATATATAGGTGCATGTCTTTTGGTACCTCTTGATGTTACCAATATATTTGATAAAGATGATTAAACTTTTGATGATATTCCATTGATTTTTGATGATTATATTCATATCTTTGGATTGGTAAAAGTGGGTAAGTATCATAAAAATTAATCTCAACTTGCCAATTAATCTCACCTTGTTATTTAATTATCAATGAACTATTTTATATATTGTACATGTATGTATACTTGTTCTATAGGAGATGTGTTTGCAGTGATTGTTGAGCCTAGAAATCATGAAGGTGTCAATTATTATTTATTGCGATGTACTACAAAGAGAAAAAAGTTATATGATCTAGAAGAAAGTGATGAAATATTGTTCCCCATAGGTATTATACATACATGTGGACGTACATATATGAAATTTTATATATCCATGTAAATTTATATCTATCAAAATTTAAAATATTTAAATTTATGGTGTAGGCTCTGTTGTGATGCAGGGGACATATTTGAGGAAAGACTAAATAGTCCAACATGGAATACACTTTATTGATTATAAACCTAACAACAAGGTTTTACAATACAACCACTTGATTGCTGCTACCAATCTTTGTCTACATCCAGTCAAATTTAAGCATGCACATTGCAAGTGCAGACTAGACAATGAAGATCATGAGAAGATATTACATGTTATAAGTGTACATCATGGTTGAACTAGGTGTTAAGATGGTCTAATTTAATTTAAATCAAATTTTAAGACCTTTAAATATAGAAAATTAGAAGGGATGAATGTTATATTAATTTAATAATATAATCTTAAATAGATATTAGTTCTTCTTAAGATTTATTTTATCATAATTTGAATTAATTTAAAGTTGTTTGCCTTGATATATCAAATTTTAGGACCTTTAAATATATAAATTTTAATAATATTAATTACCATGGATGAAGGTTTTGAAGAATATTATATTTTGTAAAAGTTTTTTAAGATAATGTATTGGCTTACCTACTAGCATATTTTTATCCACATAAAAAAAATATGTATCTTTAGTCCTACTAATTGATTTAATAATTAAAAGGGATGAATTTTATATTAATCTAATAATATTATCTTAAATAGATATTAGTTCCTCATAAGATTTATTTTATAATAATTTGAACTAATTTAAAGTTGTTTGCCTTGATATATCAAATTTCAGAACCTTTAAATTTATACATTTTAATAATATTAATTACCATGGATGAAGGTTATTAGGAATATTATATTTTGTAAAAGTTTTTTAAAATAATGTATTGGCTTACATACTAGCATATTTTTATCCACACAAAACAAATATCTACGTTTAGTCCTTCTAATTGATTTAACAAATATGTATCTTTAGTCCTACTAATTTATTATTTTATAATGATTTAAAATAAATATAATGTTTTAAATCTATAATCTAATTCATTTGGGTTAATTTAGTAGTTTTAAGCACCTATATTAATATAATAGACATAAAAAATAATTCAAGTGCTTAGATAAAGTGGGCACGTAGTTTGAACATAAGCTAGTGATTGTAACAATACAACATAAATTATATGTAATTAGAAAAAAACAGTAATGAATTCAATTCAATTACACTATATTATTATTATTATTCTAAAATATAAATTAGGTTCATAGATCAATTTGGAACTTCTTCATATTTAACTATTGAAGTAGGTAAAGAGAAGTTAATTTGATTATTTTATAATGATAAAAAACAAATCTAAAGTTTAAAATCTATAATGTAATTCATGAAGAATGTTATACTAAAATACAAAAATATACACGTATGTACATCTCAAGAATGAACATTTAGATCTAATATCTATACTGAAATGCATGTTTGCAAATTTTAAGTCTTGAATAGACATGCATACATAAAATATATATAGTCAAATACATGTCATCCAACTACTAAAGTACTAAATAGTAAAATAAATAGTGAAATGTACATGTCATCAATGTACTGAAATACACATGTATGTAAGTCTCCAAAATAGGTAAACATGTATATAAAGTCTCCAATATATAAATGCATCAAAACATATGTAAATCTACTACTACCAGAGGGACCACACAAGACGGATATGAATAGAACAACCCTCTAATCGAGTCTTCTATACATCTTGTGGCCAAGGCACAACAATCGAGCCCTACAAATATATATACATTAGAACTATCTAAACATATATATACATGTGTACATGAATACAAGGACATATAGTGTCAAACATAAATAACTTTACAAACTATTTAAAACTTGTACCTAAGCACTATTGGGTGTCTCAATAGAATCCTCTCTCTAATGTACATGGCCTAACCCACTATTAGATGTAATAATGTACTTGATGACCTATGCCTGAATGATTTATTATAAATTTTTAATATCTATTTGAACTATTTTTCAATTTCATATATTTAAATTTAAAAATATTATATATGTACCTAGGTCTTAGGAGTTGGAGGATGATCATCAGACTCCATTGTATCATCTATCAATGCACCTCTAGTGTCAACATCCTTTCCTAATACACCAACATCATCTCTTGAAACTCCAACACCTACTAAACCACCCTCAATGTCACAATCTCCTAAAGAACCCTCAATGCCACAATATCCAACTATTGGTAATGATGACTGAGGTGGCATGTGTAACTGGTTGGATAATGATTTAGAATCAGTGCCAGGTTTGAATGACATGTCCTTGAATGACGAAAATCTCATGCTTTGACTAATATAAATCTTAGAAAGCCCTTGTAACTGCTCACCAAAATCATCAAGGCCCTTAGCTATTACTCTAACATCTCCAACTCATACATGCCTAAGCCATCTATAGAGTTTCATGAGCTTGGTGTAGAATGTTGTGAGCTATGTTGTGTAGTGACTATCACTAGTGTGGTCTATGCTTGTCGAACTATGGGGCTCTGATGCAATCTAATGTTGTCCATCACTAAGTGAATTGGTATCCCCTATATATATAAGAAATATAACCAATACCTTGCAACAAGTGCTCCAAAAAATACAACACTAGATTCATATGTGTGTACTACCAATGTTCAAAGAGCATGAACATCACCTAGTATTGGTAGTCCAACAAATCTATATGCCTCATCAAGGGAGGTGTCTAAAGTTCTAGTCGATGCCTCTAAAGATGCTCAACCTAGATGACTCTATCAAGTGTGAATATAGTGACCAAGAGAGTCAGATGTGATACTAGCAACCATAGATGCAATGTGTCCAATATTGTCAATTGCTCCCTTTGGGAAGTAGTGAAAACTCTATCTGCAATAGGAGCTAGTGTTGGAGTCACTAGAGGAAGTCTATGTCCAACGAACTATTTGACATTTGGAGTTGGCAAACACTATGTACTTTGATACTGGTCACAATCTACAATCTGACCATGCCCCTATCTGCAATAATTTGGAATATCTAAGTAGCTAACATTGAGCCCCATGTAGAACTCAACATACAACTGTTGTGAAAAATAAAGAGATATCTAATTATTATTAGGATAATGACCATGCATGGCTAACAAATGACAATAGATCATATTGGCCAAAATAGGATCTCTACAACATGTCACTCGATAGCCCCTCACCCTACCTTGAGTACCCTTATATGATGGAAATAAATCACATTTGATGACAATTTTGGGGGCTAGTCTCTTGATGTTATCAAAAGATGCATCTCCTAAAATCTCAACTCTAAGCTCCCTAGATATGGCAGCTAATATATCAGATGTAAATGAATGATGTACTCTAAATCCAACAATGAGATCTTGTAAAATCCTATATATTGTCGCACATATGTCTCTATATAAACCATCATCAGAGGACAGTATAGACTTTTCTAATCTAATAACCTCCTACTCTAAAAATTCAAATAATGCATCAATATCAAAGCATGGAGGTGCCATAGTAGGAGCTGCACTAGGATCTCTAACAAGAGCCACACCAAGATCTCCAACAAGAGTTGTACTAAGAACCACACCAAGACCTATAGTAGGAGCCACACTAGGAGCTAAAGTAGAAGTCGCACTAGGAGTCACAATACGAGCCCCACTATGAGCCCCACAATGAGGTACAACATGAGCCCCAACACGAGCTGCACCATGAACCACACCATGAGTGCCACCTTGAGAAATACCATGAGCCACAATAGGAGCCACAATATTAGGATTCATAATAGGAGCCTCGTCACGCTCAAGCTAATGAGTAGGCTAATCATGTGAAGTCATATCTAAAATGATGGAGCTAATATATATTATAAATACACATATACATATATGTAGTCTAGTACACAAATTTTTATTTAAAAGATATGTTTGTACATCATCTAATCTACACATCAATATATCATACATGAGAGTTAGAGTTAGGGTTAGAGTTAGAATTTGAGTTTGAGTTAGAGTTAAAATTTGGGTTAGCAAATTAGGGTTATATATAGGTTGAACTAGGGTTAGGGTTAGCATTAGATTAGGATTTTAGTTTGAGTTAGGGTTAGATTAGGGTTAGCATTTGAGTTAGTGTTAGATTAGTGTTTGAATTTGAGTTAAGATTAGATTAGGATTAGAGTTTGAGTTAGGGTTAGATTGGGGTTTGAATTTGAGTTAGGGTTAGAGTTTTCAGGTTAGGGTTAGAATAGGGTTAGAGTTTGAGTTAAGGTTAGAAATTAGGTTTTGAGTTAGGGTAAGGGTTAAATTTTGGGTTAGCAAATCAAGGTTATTGTTATGTAATTACAACTTTATAATTAGGGTTTGAATTAACGTTAGGATTAGATTAGGTTTTGAGTTTGAGTTATAGTTAGATTAGGGTTAGATTAGGGTTTTTGTTAGGGTTAGTGTCGAATTAGGGTTTGAGTTTGAGTTAGGATTAGATTAGTGTTAGATTTTGAGTTAGGGTTAGATTAGGGTTTGTGTTTTCAATTAGGATCAGATTAGGGTTTTGGTTTGGGTTAGGGTTATATTAGGGTTACAATTCTAGGGTTAGAATAAGGTTTTAGTCAAGATTTGACTTTGAGTTATAGTTAGTTAGAGGTAGGGTTTGGCTAGGGTTAGGGTTAAGAATTAGAATTGGAGTTCTAAGGTTATCAATAGGGGTACATATAGTTGAAGTTTAGGTAAGCAAATTAGGTTTATTGTTATGTAATTACAACTTTATAATTATGTTTTGAGTCTAAGTTAGGGTTATATTAGGGTTTCACTTAGGGTTAGATTAGGGCTAGAGTTAGGGTTTGAGTTTGAGTTTGAGTTAGTTAAAGTTAGGGTTTGGCTTAGGGTGAGGGTTAAGAACTAGAATTAGAGTTAGGGTTAGATTAAGGTTTGAGTTTGAGCTAGGGTTAGATTACGATTAGGGTTAGGGTTAGATTGTGGTTTGAGTTGGGGTTTGAGTTAGAGTTAGAGTTAGAGTTAGGGTTTGGCTTAGGTTTAGGGTTAAGATTAGAATAAGGGAACTATATAGGGTTAGGGTTTGGTTTAGAATTTTTAACAATTATTATTATGTATTTTCTAATGTTAAATACTATTTTTTTGTCTAAATTTGTAATTTTATAGTATTCTAGTTCATAATGTATTTTTAATATTTTCTTATATTTTTCTAATATGTTCTAATATTCTAGAGTTTTATTTTTTAATATTTCCTAATGTTTTTCTATTTTTTTTTCTAATGTTTTTTCTAATATTTTTTCTAATTTAACACTAATATTTTCTAAACGTGTTTCATAATGTTATACTAATATTTTTATAATATAAGTGATTAATATTTTTTTAATTTTTTGCAATTTTTGTCCAATATTTTCTAATATTCTATAATAATATTTTTTGAATATTTTCTAATATTTTCTAATTTTCTCTACACTAATAGTTTTTTTAATATTTTGTTTAATATTTTTTAATATTTTCTAGTGTTTTTTCTAATACTTTTCTAATATGACTAAAAATTTTCTAAATTTTTTTCGTAATGTTATACTAATATTTTTCTAATATTCTAGGTTAATAATTTATTAATATTTTCTAATGTTTTTCTAATATTCTAGACTATTAGCTTTTTAGTATTTTGTATAATGTTTTTCTAATTTTTTTAATATTTTCTAATATTCTATAATAATGTTTTTAAAATATTTTTTAATATTTTTCTAATGTTTTCTAATTTTCTAGACTAATATATTTTTAAAATATTTTCTCATGTTTTCCTAATGTTTTCTCTAATATTTTTCTAATAAGAATAACATTTTTCTAATATTATAGATTAACATTTTTTTAACATTTTCTAATGGCTTTCTAATATTTTGTAATGTTCTTCTAATATTTTCTAATATTTATCTAATTTAACACTAATTTTTTCTAATTTTTTCCTAATGTTAAATTAATATTTTTCTAATAGTCTACTCTAATGGTTTTTTAATAATTTCTAATTTTTTTTAGTATTTTCTAATGTATTTTCTGATAGCACTCATATATAATTAACATATACCAAAAAATTATAAATAAAAAATTAATATAATTAAAACTAACATTAATAAGCATAAAAAATATTCAAAACATTAAAATAATGACATAACAACATTCAAAACATTCAAGCATAAAATATTTTTTGAAAACATTAAAAAATATTGAAAATAAGCATAAAATACTCTCTAAAAAGATTTAAAACATTTAAATAATGACATATAAACATACTCGAAATAGCACAATGACTAAAATTAGGAAGAAAATGACACAACTCACTTAGTAGTCTGATACGTTCATGCCAACATCCAAAAAAAATCTACATGACATAAAAATGAATAGTAAAAATGAAAAAAAGGAGTTTTAAATCGCAAACCACCATGAAAATATGTTCACACAAACATAATTGAATGATATGCTTGTGCAAACATTAAATATTTTAAATATATATGTTCATGTGATCATATCATTCAATTATTTCATGCGAACATAATAGATATGTTTGCACAAACATATGAAAAATGGGAACTATCATTTTTCCAAAGTTTTTTAGAATTTCTTCCCATTATTGTGGGATTGCCACCTTACAGGATTAGCAAATATACTTGTCAAAGAAAAGTTAATCATATGTAGAGATTATTCTTTGAAAAATTAAATATGATATGTCAATGTCAATTTTTTTTGAAATGATGAGGAATTTGAAATTTAAACCCATCATAAAGATTCTTGGACTAAGAACAATGGATGGTTCAAATGAAGAAAAACATTGTAAAGAAGCTAATGAGTGCTCATGATGAAGTGGGTTCTAAATCATGCACCAAAGATAGTAATTTTACAAGATGCCTACTTACATTGACAATAGTAAGTACCCAAATGAAGAAAGCTAGACTAATGAGAAACACAAGAAAAATATTGAAAATTGGTAGAGGTACTCTAAGAAGAGCCATGGTAAGGCATGAGGGAGTGGAAGATCAACCAAAAAATGAGTTATGGATATTTAGTGGTAGAATACCACGAAAGGATAAAGAAATTAGTGAAGCTTTGAAATCATTGATTGAAGATTTTTGGACAAATAGCATGCATGTTTCCCCTAATCAAAGAGATGTTGTAAGAAGGAGGATTGGTAGCCAAAATCATGATCCAAATGCAAAACATTTTTTGGACTCAACTCAGACACAATTTTTTGCAAAATTTATTGTTATGTATCTACTCAAATTTGAATAAGTAAAATATTTTTTGAAGTGGGTAAACCTTTTTATATGAACATAAATCACACATAAAGAACATTTTATAGGAGACATATTGAATTTTCTAACTATTTTGATGTTTTTAGGAATGTGTGTGTGTGTGTGTGTGTGTGTGTGTGTGTGTGTGTGTGTGTGTGTGTGTGTGTGTGTGTGTGTGTGCATAATTTGTTTTGCAAGATTGTGACATGAATGAGTCATCTAGATCTTCGAGGGAGTTTATATGAAACATTTTATGTGAAATAGGGGATGGTCAAAAATTTTGCAAGATGTCATTCTTGGATGGCACATGCTTATTTTGTGGTCCTTTGCAGCTTTTATCAACTTGTGAACATATGGATAGTACACATGCAATTGGAAATGAAATAGTAGATTATAGAAAATATAAGACAATGAGATATACTCTAAAAGAGGGGAAATAAGCTAAAATATGTGATTTAGTTATTGAAAAGACTTTAGTGTATGAGTTCATAAAGATTTTTTGTGAAAAGATTAGTTATGAGTATGTAAGGCATACACATAGAGCTCAATGGTTGGATTTGCAATTCAAGTTGTGCAAGGATACATTTCCATTGGGTACCTTTGTTTTGGTTATAGACTTCACAAAGAACTACACACTACAACCACAAAATGAGGTGCAAGCAAAGTTTTATACTTCTCAACAAGTTTTCATATTTGTTCACATAACATTAATGCATGCACCTACAAGTACAGAGGACGACAAGAAGATATTGAGGGAGTATCATTTTTATATCAATGATGATCAATCACATTCTACGAAGTTTGTACATGTTTGTTTTCAACTATTTTGTGGAGATTTGGCTAATAGGGGCATACCATATCACCAACACATTATTTGGTTAGACAATTGCACATCCCAATTCAAGAATGCATAGATGTTCAATTGGTTGAGAAGGATGCACAAGTTGTCTATAATTCAACATATGTGGAATTTCATTAAGTCTAGTCATAGAAAGCGAGAGCACATTAGTGTAGGCACATGCATCAAAAGAGCCTTAGCTCATAAAGAATTAAAGTACAAAGATGGAGCAACATTGATAGATGCAAAATCCATCATCCAGTGGTGTAATGCTACAATGGGTCCAGGTAAAGAAGGTGATTCTATAGTTCATAGATATTTTTGGTTGATAGATAATTAATAACATTGCACTATATGATGATTGTTGCACACTAATAGGATCAAGTGAGTTGCACTCTTTTTAAAGCTCTGATGTAGGTTCATGGAGTATGCACACATGAAAACATGGCATGCTTTTGTCCATAATATGCAAAGGAAAATTGGGATGAGCGTGAGTTGACTAAATGGGTGAACAAATGGGATATATGAGTGTTGGACCTAATTGACACCTATCATCCCCCACAAGCACTAGAAATGGTAGAGATGGATTCGTCCATTGACTTTGACTGCTTGTCTAATCTAGTGCAACCTAGTTCTATCTATTTATCTATCTGTCTATTTGTTTGTCTATCTATCTATCTATCTCTATATATATTTATTTATTTATTTATTTTTATTTTGTAATTTCAATATATAACTTTATAACTTTTACCTAAGTATTTTTTGAATTAGTGACTGCATTTTGTACATTTATCACTACAAGCCATGTTTTTGCTATTATTGCACCTGAAGACAATGAAGAAGGGATGTATTTTACCTATGTAAGATGGATTCAAGATATTTCAAGTGGTTTTAGACCCTCAACACAATCCTAGCACTCAAATTCCTCAAAATTGTCTTGGCCTAATTGCCCCCAACTAGGTCTCCAACGAGAAAGATATTGAGTTTTCTCCCAAACTCTCCAAAGGACTTCTCAAATAAAATAGGGTTTTAGGGACCCATTTCAGCCTTCTTTAACATATCTAAGCCTCAGTATAGTTTTTTTTGGACCAACAAATAGATCCTCCAACTAGGCACCTTGTTAAGCATAAAATAGGGTGGTCTTCCAAAGCAACTACCTGTTGGCCTTTCTTCCAATGCTCCAAACTATCAATAGTCTCCTCAAATGGACCCAATCAAAGGAATATTAGGTAAATTTTATTCTCCCATCTTTGCAAGTAATAAACTCCCAAATTGGTCTCTTACAAAGCCTCAAACCTAAGGCTTTCTCAATGTATGACTTCCAAAGGAAAATTGCATTTTGTGTAGAACCTAGAAGAGATAAGTACTTATGATTAGGGTCCCATGTTCTACCAAGATTATCATTCTTAGATGTGACTTTTTGACCTTCCACATTGAGCCTATATGATGTGTCTAATGTAATTTCAAGTAAGCCAGTGGAAGAACCCAATTGAGCCAAAGTCATTGGCACATTAAACATCAACAATCTTGAACTAAAATAACCTTCATGGTATTTATGAAGGAAATTGAATTTTTCAAGGGAGGGAAGATGAGTTTCAAGCTATCTAATGTCACATGTTGATCAAGTACTCATTAAATAAATATATACTACTATGTTAACATTTATAACCTTCATGCTAAATTTGTACAAAAGATAAAATTATCAGAAGCCACAAAAAATATTATCGATTTTAGATCATAGGTATAATGTGGAACAAGATAAAAATATAATCACACACATTGTAATCCCTCCTATTAAATTTTCAAGGTGTATTGTGATCGATTCGTAAACACCCTAGTTGTCAAGTAGAGATCCAAAGGAATAAAGCCACTACCTATTGTGACTATTATTATTTTGCTTGTGGATAGAAGGAAACTTAATTGAGAATAAGGTTATAATTCCCTACCATCAAATGTGGTTTTCTATGAGGATATGTAGCCAATCAAGTAATCTCCCACTGAGTATAAGCACCTCTACTCTGTAAATCTATGAAACCCAAAAGACATAGCACCAAAATGAGTAGTTTACCCAACCTATCCTTGAATTTTAGGTAGTTTTCAAAATATTTTATTTTTATTCTCTACTCTATAATTTTAATCCCTTTGATTTAAAATCTCATTCCAAAATTGGTTCCATTCTCTGTTAACCGATAGTCATTATCCACAAACATGTAGATGGCTAAAAGTATCAACAGATTTGTGCTTAGCTCCCCACTACTCCCTGACACAAATTTTTTTCCAATTGAATTTTAGAAATAATTTTCCTCAATTCTCAATCAAAAATCTACAATATCTCTAATAGCATTATTACATTTCATCTACACCTAATCTAAAATAGAAAATCTAAAAAATTATATGCTTGTTGATAAAAGTTGTATTCAATGCATTTGGCAGTCATAATCAAGTATTTTGTGATTCCTTGCAAGCTATTTCTTTCATGACTAACTTAATCTTAATCAAGTAGAAGATAGAACCAAGTTTCTCTTGATATTTATCTAACTATGAAATTAATCTTTGGAAGTTTCAAATTGAGAAAGGTACAAATAAATTAATAATATCATCAATTTATTTAACATCTTGTGAGTGTTCTTAATTTTTTACAAGAATATTTACCTTTGGCAATGAAAAATGAATCTTTACCATTAGTACCACATTAATATTGTATTTTATATTTTTGGTATTTCATTTCTTAGATGTAATCTAATATGTTATTTTTCTTTTCTTTTTTGCATAAATATTCTGATAAGCTCAAAGAAGGAGATAAACTTAAAGTTTTGGATCCAAATGATGGTCATGTTTTTTGTATTGGGATTATTCACTCCTTAAATATTTTACATAGATAAAACCTAAATGGAACTTAGTATGTCAATGAAAACATTATAACAATCATAAGTAATGTACCACTTGCTTATGAAGATAAAATAGATGGATTTATTTGTCTCAAAGAGAAAGAGGGAACCTTCATGCAGGGGCCACTGAAATATTTGGAGAAAATGACATATTTGATCAATGTTTTATTTGTTAGAAAATTAGGCTTATTATTTTATATATTAGTATTTTGAATGTATTGTTTAAATATTTTAATTATTGACGTGTATTTGTAATAGTTGGAAACTCTTAGGCAATTTTGACACTTTTTGTCATATCTACATGTATACTTTTTACACAATTTTGACATATTATTAATTATATATATTTTCATTAAAAAAATTATCCTAAGTTTCATTTTTTGTATCATGATATTGAATCAATCTTTTAGTTTTAGTGTTGTTCATGTGTAATATTTTTATTTTCTTTAATGTTTTAGTTCAACTCTAATATCATGTTTTTTGTATTTTAAAATTTATGGTATTGAATGAATTATTCATTTCATAGCTATAATTTGTACTAATTAATAGAAGTGAACAAATAAATGGCCAAATTAACTATCAAATAAATGACTAGTCAACTATCAAATCAACTACCAAATCAACTACTATATAGACTACTAAATCAACCACCAAATATGCTACCAAATCAGCTACCAAATACACTACCACATCAACTATCAACTATACTACCAAAATCAATTGCCAAATATGTTACCAATTCAACTACCAAATATACTATCAAATAAAGTACTATTTAACAATAGTTAACTACCAAATAAATTATCAAATAAACCACTAAATATAAATTAATATTTAATAAAAAGCAACAACTAAATCAATGATTCAAATAATTTAGTCATAAATTTAGTTGCAATATTAATGATCGATAATAAACTACTAATAATCATGTGATGAAAACTAGTCATATATCTAAAAATATTAGTAGTTTATTTAGTCATATATTGGTTCTTTTGTACTAGTGTATCCATCATCCAAATTATTAGCAGGTAGAAGGAATCAAATTGTTAGTGATCTTTTTTAGTCTATAGCTTGTGAAGCTAATAAAATCCTTACAATGATGTGTACTCTCACAATAATAATTGAAGATGATAAGACATACCACATTACAATGGTTGTACATTCTCATGTATGTTGGGGAAAAGACATCAAGATTAATTTACATTTATGTAAACTCAAACTTTCTGCCACTTCTTGAGCTACTAATAGATGGTGAGTATTCTTCATCATCATCATCATCATCATTTGACATCTAGGTTCACATACATATCATGTGTTAATTGCAACCAAGGTGAATCTTAACTAGGTATGCCCAGTCTAAACAATCTAATGGATCATCAGAGCATGTCAATGTATTAAACTCTTTGAGCTTGGGGTAAAAGCATAGATCTATGTCACTATTTGTGATACCAAAAACTGTTTTGGTCAAATCTCATTTCTCTATCAAAACTCAATGTTTTTCAAAAACTACAAATACCCTTTTATAGATCTCAGATTCAATATCATCATTAGATAATTTTTTTAATTTTTTGATTAGTTATAATATGTTATAATCTCAAAATATTATAAGTCAATATTTCAACATTTCAAAAGATGCTCCATCTAAAAAGGGAAAAAAAATAGTAAATCATATCAAAAAAAATTAAAAATTATATTTATCTCTAGAGGAGAGAATCCTCTTCACGAATATGTAATTTTTTTCAAGAAGTTATATATTTGATAGGGAAGTTTTGACGGGAGGAAAAAATTGTTAGATTCTAATAAGGTCAAACTTGAGTACTTATAACAAAGAAAATATACATCAAAAATAATTATTTCTTTATTTGTTCACTAGCTATACATGTCATCTATAAAATATTTTCAAATTAGAACAAAAAAAGATGATTTGCATATACTTGTTTGACGAGAACTACACCCTATATTTTTTACAGTTAAAAAAGGGACTTCAAAATAAAATAAAATGAATAGATTCTTACTCAAAAAAAATATAAAAATTATAGCCATAAAATTCATCCAATTCTACAAATTTCATTAGTTTATATCATCTTCATATTTAAAACACAAATACCATTTTTTTTGTCATTAATGTTGAACTATCACATTTTGATATCCCGTTTCTTTATAAAAGGTGACACAGGTTTGTGCTTTTACCCCTTGACAACTGTCATAAGAAATATAGAAAAAGGAGGTGCATGTTTTAACAATCATCTATTTGCACGAGATTTCAATAGGAAAAGGTCTGTCTATGATTATCCTTCGATATCTTGCCTATCCATCATCCAAATTATTGGTAGATAGAAGGAATCAAATTAATAGTAGTATTTTGGAGTCTATAGCTTTTGAAGCTGATAAAAACTTTGCAGTTATGTAAACTCTAACAATAATAACTTTAGATGATAATATATAGCACATTATAGTGGTTGTACATTTCCTTGTACATTGGAAAAAAGATATCAAGAGGATTTTTTAGTTATGTGCACTATGAACTTCATTCACTACTTGAGATTCTAGTAGATGGTGAGTATTCATCATCATCATTTGATGTCTAGGCTCAGATGCATATCATGTGTTAATTGAGACCAAGGTGAACGTTAACTAGGTCTTACCAGTCTCAATAATCTAAAGGATCATCATAGCCCACCAATGTATGAGACTCTTGGAGCTTGAAAAATATCACAAATAGTACAGAAAAAGTAGGTGTATGTTTCAATTGTCATCTATTTGCATAAGATTTCAATAGGAGAAGGTATGTTTAAAAAAGGTTTGTAAATGATAATCCTCGGATATCTTGACTATCCATCATTTGAATCATCAATAGATAGAAGGAATTAGATTGTTAGTGATCTTTTAGAGTCTACAACATATAAAGATGATAAAACCTTTGTAGTTATGTACACTTTGAAAATACTAAAGATGATAAGACAGAGCACATTACAATGGCTATACATTCCATGTATGTTGGAAAAATGACATCAAGAGGATTTTGATACTAAATCTGATCCACATAACCAAAAGGAAAATATGTGTTTGGCAACTGAATTTTCTAGTAGGAATGTTATTCCCTTTAGAATCATTGGATACAGAACTAAAAAATAGTTCACACCTTTATCTTGTGAGGATGATGGGGGACTTCTACTCTAAAATTCTTATTGTTTTAGAAGTTCTTAGTGCCAATGAAAACTGTCAAATGGTGACATTCAAACTCAAATTTTATCAAGTGATGAAATTTCAAAATTGGGGATCTAAAATTATTCTTCTACCAAATCTAGATTTCAACTCTTTTATGGATCTAAAGTCTCAATCTTATGCCTAACGGATTGACCAAGAGAGAACTATAATTATATATTGAAATTGATTACAAACTGATCAATCGAGGAGACAATATTGCCACGATCAAGAAGAAAACTAGCTATGGAGAATCTAGTTATGAATTCTATTAAGAATTAAACTATTAAACAAATACTAGAGATTAAGAGAAAAGTTCTATCTAGTTAATAGAAAAGAGTGAGATTAGCTTCTTAGACCCATGATAGAAGTTACCAATAATGACCTGAATAGGTAGAAAGGGGAAAGAAACAAAGGAAAGAAGTAAGATATGCATGTGAGCTTATGTCAAATGATGATGATGATGATTCATACTCAACATATACTTATTGAAGTTGATGAAAGATCATCCCCATAGCTCCCAAGAATCACCTACATGTAAACACCTATCATAGGAAGAAAGAAGCAAAGGATATGGAGGTTTGGATTGCCAGATCCATAGATGAGACATTCTTGATAAGCAAAAAGATAGATTACTATAATCAAAAGTGAATGAATTTTACAATGAGAGATCATCCTTATAAAGAAGATGGAAACCCTAAAAATATCTAACCTAGGTTGCATCATAATAATTAATAAATAATTAATTTTTAGATGCCTAAATTTTAGCTTAAGAAAATTAGAGTTAATTAGGAAATATCTGATTACTTGAACACCCCCCCTTAATATAAACTTAGGGAGTAGCTAAAAACCTAGAAACTACTATAGAAAGTAGATTTGGATCCCAAAAACAAGGCCTAACGAGGTATCCAAGCACAACCAAATCTCTAAAAATAGGAGGAATAGAAAAAAGTACATGAGAAAACCCTACTCCTAAAATAGATGGAGAACATGTTAAAAAGAAACTAGTGAAGGACTGAAGAAGCCTCTAAACTAGGGAATGTCACAAATGATAGGAACAAAATATTATCATGAAGAACACCACTGAAGCATGTAGAAGATACAAATATCTATGAAAAGTAATATTAATTTGAAGAAGCTCCATTAAAATAGAACCTAACTAGGTAGAGAAGACTATAATTTGCATCAAATTGAGAGGCACACAAAGGAAAACAACTAAACTTGAAGATATAGATGGCATAAAACACCATAGCTTGAAGAGTTGATCAATCAAAAATGGAAGGATACATCCAAAGTAGGAACAAAAAGAAGATTTTCTATATAATAAACAATCCATCTGACTGAAATGCATAGGTACCTAGCTACTACATTTTTCTAATACATAGAAATAAAAAATGAGTACATAGCTCACTCCATCAAATTAAGGAAGTATGAGAAACAATAGAAGAACTCCCCCTAATGTAGACAAGGGTGAGGTGACATGGAACTAGAAAAGTGGTCCAAAATAATTGCATGTCAAGGAACCATGATCAATATGCACAAAATAATACATATGTGTGTACTGAGGTGATCAATCTTAGACATGTCACGAGGCTAATGCTACAGAAGGGAAACTTAATGGACAATAGAAGATGTCAAAAAAAAGAAAAATATCAACACCTCATAGAAATTTAATTAGAGTAGTACATGTATAAGAAGGCACAAGATATGGTGAATCCAAAGAATACAATAATTTTCATAAGTGTCCTCAGATGACACTACTAGAATCAAAAGGAAAAACAAGACAAAACTATTGAAACAAAAATACAGATGGAATATGACACTTTTATCTTAGTGTATTTTCAATAATGTATACAAATGATGTCTAAATAGACCAAAAGAGATATAAGCCTAACACAATAGATAGTACAACCCATGACAAATCATCTAATGCAACGAAATTGATTCTTGAACCTAAAACAATCAAGATATCCACCAAAATGCAAAAATGAAAAAGACTAAATAGAATGTGCCTAAAAAAAATCTAGAAAAATAACTAGCATCACTAGAAAGAAATCTAAAATACCTTTCCAATGATATAAAGAATTCCCAAATTAGAGATTGAATGCTCAAGATATGTCTCCTAGAGTGAAAACATGTACCCTTAACTTTGGTAGTAGAAAAATACATAAAAAATAGTCAAAACTAAAAAATAAGTGTACCACTATGATGGGCTTGGAACTAGATTTTTCACATTATATATATTTTTTTAAATGGAGTTTGTATGCCCAAGATATGAGCCAAACTACAAAGGTAGGTCCACAAAGAGCGTGAAGGGGTGAGATGATATGCTAATGCATTGCTAATGTAGTGCTGATGTCAGCAAGTGGCAAGCATAAATTTTATAGTCAAATGACTATCAAGGCAAAAAAAATGCCTAAAAAAGACCCCTACCAGAAAAAAAATCCAACCACTAGAAACACGTTGGATAAAGCACCAGTGCTAGAAAATAAATTCTGGTGGCCAAGGAAGTGTTATCTCAGGAAACCACCTAGAGCACAAGAACCAAGGCATGCCCACATGTCATTTAAAAAAAATTATTATGTAGTTCCCAAAAAAGAAACAGAGAAACATAAGCATATGACCACAAAAGAGGTATGTTGACTAAGAAATCTATGGGCTCCAAAACACAATGCACCTAGATCCACGTGTGTGCAAAAAAAACATGGCAATAGAAAAATGATGAAGGGGGCTAAAAATAAATGTGAGGGTCACAATAAGCATCCATCACTCATACTTCTTGCCTTATCAGTGACATAATTTTGGGTCCCACACCAACTAGTCTGATGTGGCTAACATGGGTTGCATGTGGACTTGAGTAAAGTCTGAAGTCAACCCAAGAGAAATCACATGTCTCCAAGTAAGGTTTGACATGCACATGCAATAGAGATTTTAGACCAGTCTTCTCAAATAAAAAAATGTTGCAAATGATTTTTTCATACCACGTGGCGTAAGGTATAGGAAAGTGCCTTCCATCACAACAAAAATGCCTTGATGCATGCAAAATGCACACTATTCCATCACAATTTCCAAATATCTTCTTGGAGAGTGGTGTAGAAAACAGACTACTGACTTAGGCTAGATAAAGAGCTTTATCAATTAAAGCAAAAAAAATCCACCAATCAAACCATTGGCTAAGAAATGACTAAAAAAATTTATCCAAATCAGAGTCATGCCAATAAACTACCATAAATTTACCATACCATTGATAGGACTAGGTCTTGTGCCATTAATGTGGCTGCTATCAGAGTGGTCGCCTAAAAAAAATACACCTGAAATATTAAAAACCATCTCCTGTCATGTCCAAATTATCTTGAACAAGACACACACATACACACATACACACAAACAATAATAATAATATTCAATTTTATTTCTTAGAAATAATTTAAGAAATAATTAAACTAAAATATATTCATAGAATTGAAAAGTCCTTTCAAATGTTACAATGATAAATTGGATCCTTACATCAATTTACAAGTTACAAGAAGATCTACTTTTGATCTTTTACAAAACATAACTTTTACAAATGTTCATAATAAAACATCTTCAAATCTCTAAAAGAAAGTGACAATCTTCCAAGCTTTGCTTCAACACATATCCATTTAGAAAACCTATACAAGACAACCTTGTAAACCATGGAGAGCTCACCTCCTAGCCTAGGTCTCTAAGAGACCACCCACTATTCTTGGAGAACCAAGACCATCTGGGTAATAATCAAGCACACAAATATATATCAAAAATACATAATACAATATATAACACCCTTTTTGAGCTTATACAGTAGGCTACTAGAGGAACCAATAGAATGGGTGAAGGTGTCCCTAAGATCCTGAGGAGAAGCCAAATATAGAAAAACAAATCTGCCTTCACAAGGCATACAAAATAAATCCCAACTCTCACAAATTTCTCCCCTTATCACCCCCAAAGTGCATAACAAAGTATTGGTACATGCAACCCATACTACATGCTTATCCCTCTTCCTTCCAGGGAAGAGACTCTACACTCAAGGGTTAGGCCCAACTAACCCCTTCACCCGAAGGCCACTTCTTCCCTCCTGAGGGTGAGTAATGTCCTTCCACACCCATAACATCATACTCTCAAAATCAAATAAAAAAAATAAGACAATAGAAATTCATCCACACTCAGCAATACAATAGGGACAATGAACAACACACATATGCATCTAAAGAAAAATTTACATATTTTATATTTAGAAAAAATAATACAAAACATAATTTCCAAAAAACATAGCAAAAGCTCCAACCTTTCTCCAAGCTATGGTAAATGACCTGATTTGAGAAGAACCCTCTCTCCTTCCTTAATCCAATCTCCAAAACCAAAAATCTCTAAAACTAGAGAGTGGGTGAATGCCAAGTCTATTTTCCAAATTTCCCTCTAAAAGATAAACATTCCTAATTTTTCTGCATCATGAAAGAGAAAAAACACTTTAACTCCACCTAAATTTCCCTATTTGGTTGGAATTATCAACTCACTAAAGATAAGGAGGGAATTTTGGGTAAGACTTCTTCCATTTTTGTAATACCTAAGAAATGGGATCTTACAAGTTTTAGAAAATGGATTTTAACTCCACTAAAGCCAAAAGTAAAGCCCTAACATATAGAACTAACATGTAGGTAACTTAATTTCACTAAAAGAACACTTTAAGACTCAAACAAAGCCCTCTACAGTCACCCTAAACTTGAAATCCAAATTTTAATTTAATTAAAACCTTCATAAGATATTTTATGCAAGGCGATGAAAACTCAAAAATTTCTAATTGGTTAGGAATAAGGTTGGGTGTCTTTTGCCAAAGACTCAACCTGGCTTGCCACTAAACACATAACAACACAAGTGTCAAGTAACACTATAAATATACATTTAACATTATGAGTGGCAAATAAATTTTCACAAAAAGGAATCTAATCTAAAATATCCATTCACATTATGTTCACAAAGTAAAATAATTAACAATGAGGTTAAGATCTCTTCATTAGATCTAACCTTGGCAATCTCAATTAATACAAAGGTATAGTCTTGGTTCTCCTTTTTACCATGGTTATTTCCTACACACTGAAACCACATATCAGTAGTCCAAGATAAATAAAACATATGCACATATAAATCCTCAATTAATTCTATATTCATAATTGAATCAAAACATAAGGAGTTTCTCAATTGAATAACATTTTTCCATTTCTAACCATTGTGCATATATAATACTACCATTATCGAACTAAACATGATATGACTCTTTTGCACATTTCATGATTTTCATACATATATACAATCCATCTAACATTTATATTCAAACATAATTTCCTACTTATTAATAAAATAACCAAATACATGAATCTAACTAATCATCAAGCATCATAAATAAGTTCAAACATCATAAATATTACCATAAAATAGAGTGTCCCATAGTATCAAATAGTCTAAGTAATAGTCCAAAATAGTCCAACTTATAACAAGATCTCAAATATAAAGTATCTGCAATGCAAAATATAAAGTATCTAAAATGCAAATAAACTACTATGATATGCTATGATAAAGTATCTAAAATTAAAATAAACTGCTATGATGGGCTAGGGTGAGGCCTCACATCTCCTCCTTCTAAAAATGAAGTCGTTGGCAAGATGGGGCAAACCAATTGGGAGGATAAGAGATAGGGAACAAGGCATGGACTCCATCAATAAATGCCTCCATTGGTGACTCAAAATAAAAGCCTTCAAAAAAGGAGAAAAACACCCACTAATACATGCATTGAACACTGAAAGAGGTCCAAGTATTGAT